>OY992896.1:51556904-51640692 GCA_963921405.1 Cepaea hortensis
GATGCAAATGGAAGCTGAAGAAAAGAAAATGCAACTGCAGGCTCAAGAGAAGAAGATGGAGCTCGAGGCTGCGACCAAGCAGGCCCAATTAAACGCAGAAACACAGATAAAACTGAAACAAATGGAAATTGACTCCAACTTAGAAATGTCAGTAAGCAAAATTAGAAGTAAAGAAGATTAACAAAAATACAACAAATATAAAGGCCTAGTCAAGCCGTTTTGTTCAGGAGATTCGATAATCGCATACTTAGAGAACTTCGAGTGCTTGATGACTTATCATAACGTCGCAAAAGTCGACTGGTCATTTATTCTGATGAGAAATTTAGCATTAGAGCCCTTAAAAGTGATAGAGACAGTTCCACAAGACATGAGGAAAGATTACGACTATTTGAAACAAAGAATACTACAACATTTCTCACTAGATACAGCAGGCTATCAACTACAGTTCTCCAAATGAACCCCATTACCTAACCAAACTTTCATAGACTACGTGTCTACAGTCCAAGATAACCTCAGCAAAAACAAATAACAACCATGATAAACTGAAGGAGCTAATTATAATTGATAAAATTATTAGCACAATACCAACACGTTTTTCTAAAATTTTTAGGCAAATGGATTGTAAAACTACTCAAGAAATAGAAAATAAGGGGAGCGCATATTTTACAGCGAACCGCGATATTTTTCAGTTGAATATGAGCCAAAATGAAACAGCAGCGGTTACAAACACCAAATATTCAAAACTAAATGAAAATAGGTTCAAACAACGCTCTAAGTTCACAAAGCCAATAATGTGCCAGTATTGTCATCTGAGACACGAAGAGTACGCGATGTGTGACAAATCACCAAATTATCCACATCATCTCCAAATGATAGTGGAAAAACAAAAGAACAAAAGGAACGCATATCAGAGAGCGGTCAAATGTTATTTTTGTTCGAGCTTTGGGCACTATTCAGCACGTTGTGACAGGCGAAAGATGATGAAGCAGGCTAATGCCGCATTAATAGACACATCCTCAGATGAAGAAATTGAACTCTCTCATCTCATCATGTTCCTCTTGTACCTTGCGGTGTCGAGGTGAAGTATAAACTTCGTGAGAGTGCCCGGTTATGGGCTTCGTATATCGACATTCCCATGGATTCTGTTATTCCCTCCGTCCAGCGTTTACGTGGTCGGCCTCTTCCTCTGTTTCCATCTGGAATCTGAAAAGAAATTGAACAACAGAACGAATGTGACATCCAGAATGAAAGTACGAGTGAGTTAGGTAATGCAGTAGAAATCATTAACACCATCACTGATAACACATGTTACACCTGTAGGAAATTTCAGCTTGATACAACTTTGTTATGCGGCCACACAATCCCAGTGTCTAACGAAATGGCCAACGCAGCCTTAACATCAACAGGCAAGTTAAAGTTTGCAACAGGTTTTGTTAATAACAAACAATGTACATTAATACGCGATTCCGGCGCGACTCTTTTTGGAATTAAGAGAACATTAGTTAATGACAAAGACTACACACACAAATACGTAACGTGTCGCACATTCGCAGGCACTATCGAAAGATACCCCATAGCACTTGCCGAAATTCGGACACCTTTTATATCAGGACAAGTGCTATGCGCAGTACTAGAAAATCCTGCCGCTGAAATCATCCTTGGGAATCTTCCCAACATAGGATCTTGCTCTGAAAAAGAAATCAGAGAATGGGAACAGAAAAACTGTATCCAAAAACTAAACAGTGGTTCCAAAATGAAAAACCACGCGTGCTTGTCTCAAACTGCCAAAAGCACAAGGGAGACAACCGGTGACGGAATTCGAAACGAATTCACAGAGGTGCAAAATACTGGGGAGGTTGAATCTTTCAATGATACCATCAAATTAACACCCCGAACTGAGGACGCCATCGATCCACAAAATATTGAGCCTGTAAATGTGCAACAACACACACAATACGCTAATATAGTAACAAGACAAATGACACACAAAACCCACAACGACCAACTTCAGGAGTCGCTACAAATCATTTCACCCAATATTACCACCACCGAGTTTATAGAAGAACAAAAATCAGATCCAACTCTTTCGCAATACTTTCGGCTAGTAGGATTAAAGCCAAAATTGACGAAAAACGCTTCTTGGACATTTAGACTAAATAACAATATTCTAACGAGATTATATACCAGAGATCAAACCACGATACAGCAAGTGGTTCTACCTCAGTCACATCGTGAGAAAGTGCTACATATAGCCCATGACTCACCTTTCGGAGGTCATATGGGTTACGAAAAAACCAGGGCCAGAGTCCTGAGCCGATTTTATTGGCCTAAATTTTGCCAAGACATAAAAACCCATTGTAAATCATGTGATACCTGTCAGAAACTAATCAAAAAAGGGAAAAACCCTACGGCAGAAATTCAATCAACCACAACTGCCTCGAGACCATTTCAAATCGTGGCGGTTGATTTAGTAGGTCCTTTGAACCACATCTCAAACAAAGGAAATAGATACATTTTTACACTCGTTGATTTGTGTTCAAGGTAGGCAGAAATGATTCCATTAAAATCTATCTCCTCTAAGGATGTGACGGACGTATTATTACAGATATTCTCCCGTTTTGGCTTTCCGGAGAAGATAATATCAGATAGAGGAACGCAATTCATATCTAATGCCACCCAATCGGTAACTAAGTTACTAGGCATACAAACAATATTTTACAAGTCCCTATCGACCGGCCGCAAATGGAATTTGCGAAAAATTGAATGGGGACCTAAAACATATGTTATCCAAAGTGACAGCTGAAAATCCAGCCGATCGGGATATACTTCTCCCAACGGTGCTGTTCGCATACAGAGAAGTTCCACAATCAAGTACGGGGTTCTCTCCGTTTGAATTGATATATGGAGCGAACCCAAGAGGACCTCTCACTATTTACAAAGATATAATATCACAACCCGTAAACACCCAATTACCAGTTTCCACCTATGATTTGGTCACTGACACCAGAGACAAAATCATTAGATCCTGTATACTGGCCAGAGCATCATTACAGGAGAAAGGTTTTAGGTACAGGCAGTACGCCAACAAAGGGGCAAAAACGATTTTATTACAACGAAATAAAGATATTTTACTATTACTACCTGACAAGAGAGATTTATTATCAACCTCTTGGCAGGGACCATTTAAAGTTGTAAGAAAGATTTCGGAAGTTGACTACGAAATTTCTTTGAATGGAAATTTGAAAATATTCCATGTAAATATGTTAAAACCGTACTATTCTAGAAATGACAGTGACAAGAACAAGCAGACGCAGATAACAGATGACAATAACCAGACTGACAAGAAAGACAACGAAAACGAAACGATAATTACCCGACTGAATGACACCTCGACAAACGAAGCATCATTAACGACTCATTCTTGTGACAACGAAGACGACGAAAACATATTCACAGTACCGACAATATGGGATAACGACAGGTACGACCAATTTAACGACACATTGACAACTATTAGTCTCGACGACGACGACAATGACATTGAAGACAATTTACAAACAGTAGCGTCAGTAATAAATCAGACGGACGTAGACAATACAGGAATTCCAGTACCAATTATGAACGACGACAGTACGATGAAGGACATACAAATCTCTGACACTTTGACACAACAGCAGCGACAAGACATTTTGTCTCTTCTTAACGACTATAAAACTATCTTCTCAAACAAACCTGGACAGACTGACAAAATAACACATTCAATTGTGTTGACAGATCTAATACCTATCAAATGTAGACCATATTCAATTCCTTTACATTATAGAGCAAATTTAGACAAAGAAATATTGGACTTAGAAAAAAATAAAATAATACAGAAATCTGTGTCCCAGTACTCTTCGCCAATTGTCCTGGTGAAAAAGAAGGACCAAACTATTCGTTTATGCATAGATTACAGAAAATTAAATACTATCACCACGACAGATGCTGAGCCAATGAACAGCTGTGAAGACCTCATTTTGAATATGTCTCAATCATCCTTATTTTCTAAGCTTGATTTAGCTAAAGGTTACTGGCAAGTACCACTATCTCCCTCTTCAAGGCATATAACAGCAATCGCTACACCACTTGGGCTGTACGAATGGAGATATTTTCCGTTTGGTCTCAAGAACGCTCCCGCCACATTTGTCAGGTTAACTAGACTGTTATTGCACGGCATCAAGGACGTGCAAGCATATATTGATGATATGTGTATCCATTCTTCATACATGACTTCTCACTTACTTACACTCCAACAAGTCTTTAATAAAATCCTTCTTTTTTGGACTTACTATCAAACCTTCCAAGGTTGAAATAGGCTATAAAGAGATAGACTTCCTAGGTCATAGGATTTCCGAAGGCAAACTATTGACAGATGATAGAATCGTATCAAAAATTCTCAACCTAGAAGTTCCAACTACAAAGAAACAGGTTAGAAGCCTGTTAGGTCTCATAAACTATTATGCCAAGTTTATACCAAACTGGGCGGAACTCACATCAGTTTTTTCTAATCTGTTGACAAAAGATCATCCAGAAAAATTTTGTAAGAGTATCCGCTTAGAGGATGTAATGTGCAAATTGAAATCAATTTTTTCTAACCCACCCGTATTAAGATTACCAAACATAGATATACCTTTTATTCTGACCACAGATTCGAGTGCTATCGCAATTGGAGGATGCCTGATGCAGGAATATCAAGGCGTAAGACATCCAATACTCTATGTCAGCCGCAAGCTTAAAAAGGCAGAGATCCATTATTCCACAGTTGAGTTGGAGGCATTAAGTCTACTTTTTTGTATGCGTCGTTTATCTAAGTTCCTCTTAGGGTCGCATTTTGTTGTTTTAACCGATAATTCGCCACTGCTGGTTGACATAAGCCTGGGTCATTGACATTGAGTTGAGTGACCGGGCATGAGAAAGAATGGAGATGAAATTGGGAGACAGTAAAGTGACTGACCTGGCTATGAGTAAACAGCCAGTCCTTAGAAATAATGGGAAGGGTGAGTGTGGACCCCAGGGGATGGGGGAAGGACAGGCTAGTTTTGTGTAAAGTCAAGGGACTTCAGGGGAGTTGATGTGTAGATGCCGAACTGATCGGTAGTCTGAGTGAGAGAAGAGACCGACTGCGGGTCAGGTCGTTTTAAGAGAGATCTCCGTGTTGTGGTGTTCTGCTAGTTGTGAAGACAGGCCTGAACCCAGAGTGGGTTCTGTAGCGAGTGTAGGCCTAAACCCAGAGTGGGTTGCATAGTTGAGCAGTGGCTCCAACCCAATGTGTGGGTTGTATTGTGGGAGATCCAGCCGTGGATAGTAGCTGGATTACCTGTCTTGTGGATGTGATAAGAAGCAGGCCGTGAGAAGGCATTGATGTGTGCTGGTTAAATTGTGAGGAGGATATTTATAATCTATGGATTACATGGTTTCTGGATATATACATATGTTCCGTCAGTCTGTGTTATTTCTGTAATAAAGGATTATGTGAGCCAACCGAATCTTGTTTCATAACTGGTGAATATGCACTGCGGGGGTGAGTTACCTTACAAGACAGATATCTCCATTGACACACCATGAGTATCGTTACCTAGACAACGACCATCACACAATAATATCATGAGCATATCATCGTAAGAACTTCGTGATATCATCAAGAAAACGTGTGACAATCTGGGCGCTCGTCGCTTAGTAAGGAGTATCTGGAAGGCTACGTACGGTCAAGAGCATTATAGACAGTGTTGGCATTATGAGATATTTGTGGGCTCTTCGCTGAAAGAGAGGAGTTATCATCTGTGATTTCGTTCCATCAATTTAGACAGTACTGCGTCAAGAAATTAACAGCAACTCTTTTGTGTGTGTAAGACGACGCATCGAAGAAAAACTGTCAGCGCGCGGAGAAAATGCACGGCGGAGGTCACAGGCGAGCAGTCAGTTCACGTCAGGTTCACTACAGGTAATTTAAAGACGGTCAGCACATGTAAACAGACGAGACATGGCGCCAGGAGAATTAACGCAGTCCAAATCGACCGGGAGAGTCCATTACGGTGACAGGTAAATTTGATACCAGGCAGGAGTGCTGAAACTAGCAGACGTGGCGATGAAAGACCAGTGTTGAATCCAGAGAGGCGAGGGCAGCGTGTGTGTGTGTGTAGGACATCGCTGGCGGTGATAATGACAGGATTGGGAACCAAAGATATTTGACAAGTGTGTGTGTGCGAAGGCAAGCGCACTGTGTTGTTGCAAGTTGACTGGTCAAGATTTGTCGACGCAGTTAATAGGCCGGGTTGAGAGAGGGTCAGCGCTGTTTACGAGGACAGTGCACAGTACAGGTAAAGTACTGAGGACAGTGAACTCTCGGGAAGGAGAGTTATCATGGATGTGTAGGATACACAGAATTGACATTTGCGTATTCACCTGGAGGGGTGACAAAAGTTGGTGGAAAGAACCCTACCGCCAGAGTTAGGGCGGGTTAGTGGTGTAAAGTGTATTTTCCACTGAAAGTGATAAAGAGAAAGAAGGTTGACCTTGGGAGGCAAGGCTGTGTAACAGTAAGCAGTTACTGAGAAAATTTCCACGGAGTCAAAAGAGCAGCCGTGTCGGGGCTGAGAGGTTGGGTGGAAAGTGTTTTTTGAATGACGGAAAAGTGTCCGGTCATTTGACAGACAGTCAGTGTGGATTATTGTGACAAAGAAGACTGAGGTACTGACTTGAGGTGTCCGGCAAGGTCAAGGTTAGGGACAGTGGAAAGATACTCGGGAATTTCCACGACCTATGGTGGTCAAGATGACTCATTGTGAATGAACAAAACAAGGCGTTTTGTTTGAAACCAGACTTGATTGTTCGTCTTTGTTAAAAGCCCGTTGTGTTCATTACTTTATAATCAGCAAACATTTTGTCAACGATTGATGACGTGGCATCTCCGCGAACATAGTTGCATACAGTTGCCAAAAAAGAACTGACTGTACAGAGTGAAAGCGTTGAACATTTATTGCCATTATTTTGGTCTTTTCTTTTGGTGAATCGATAACATATATGATACGGCAAAGCACCATCTCCGCAACAAAAGTAACAACATATCGAAAGAACACTTTGGATTATTACTGTGGTGCCACCACGTAAAGAAAAAGTACAATAACGTTACGGACTGTGTCGAGACAGAACAGTTTGGATATCACTATCATCTTCAACTTTTGTCGACAGTTGGAACTTGTGATCACCACGTGACTTCAGGAACCACTCAACAAATCAATCAGTCATTTTGAAATCTAGTGTCGTAGACATTTCCAGCGGATTGCGAATAACAATTAAAACGAACAAAAACTTTTGTGACTGATTAATAAGAACTTGTGGCGACGGATTAATGGGCACATATTTGTCGGCCAACGAGTTGGACATTCTGTTTGCTGCTCATTGTCTTATAAATATTGTTTTCGGTTGTTAAGCTGTTACTTGTATGTAGTCCAGTGTTTGTCAGGTGTAGGGGATTTTTGGGGTGTTTCTCGAGAGTCGGGATACAGCACAAAAATATATTTTTCTTTCTGGTGCTTACGATATTTTTGTAAGGAAAACGTTAATAAGTTAACGTGTCGTGCAGTGGCATTGAAATAGTCTTAACCAATATCTAGAGCCGAGTTGTCTGACGTCAGATTTGTGTATATGTTGATGCTATAAATTGTTTTTGTTTCTCTTTCTTTTCATAATATTTGCATATGATATTTGCTGTGTTCGGATATATATTATTATTGTGATCTTTCGTCGTATCTACTATCTAGTGGTCTGAGTCAGTTTATATTTTACCCGCACTGTGGGTGTCCTTACACAAGCTTGTGGTTGTTACTGTGGTTTATTTCTGTGTGATCACCGTCTCCGTGTACTTGGCTTGTGAGTCTAACGTTTTTATAGACAACATTTAGTGTTATCATTCATTCGTTTTGTATATGTATGTGTAACAATATTTCCAGAAATGTTATACAACTATTGGTCATAGATATATAGATATAAGGGAGTATAGGTGATACTTCCCCCCTCACTACCTAGTGCTTATAGAGTGACTGGGTGAGTACAGAGTGATATTTTAGCACTACGAAGTTACGTGCACAAGGAGTGGTAGTGTACGTATGGAAGTGACACAAAGACTAACAGCAGAGTCGTCACATTTATAGTTCGCTGATTGACAGCAACGGGTCCACAAGGACAAGATGCCTACTTTAATGGAATATATTGAAGCAGGTGAACGAATAGGCCTGAAGGGTAAAGAGTTACAAGAGTATGCCGAAGCAAAAGAACAACAACAGATTGAAAGAGACCAGAGACAAGCCGAAAGAGAACAAAGACAGGCTGAAATGGAAGCCAAGCGTCTACAGGAAGAGAAAGAGACACACATGAGAATGGAAATTGAGAAAGAGAAGATTAAGATGGAAGCGGAAATTGCTATTAAAAAGTTAGAATTTGCATCGAAGGGTCAAAGTGAGGAAAGTAGAAAACCGTCGCAGTCGTCACAGAGACTAAAACTGCCATACTTTACGGACCGAGACAAGCTTGAAGCTTATCTTGACAGATATCAGGCATCAGCGAAAGTGTTAGGCATCCCCGAAGAACCGTATGCTATTAGACTAGGGGAGCTTCTAACGGGCAAGGCACTAGACACCATGTTCAATTTACCTGTAGAAGAAAGAAACAACTACACTATCTTACGTCAACGTTTCCTGACAAAGTTCCAACTAACTGAGCATGGATATAGGACAAAGTTTAGACAGTTAGGGCCAGAGACATCAAGATTTCACAGATTTTGTTAACACTGTAAAGAATACATTTAACAAATGGATGGAGCTTGCAGAAGTAGGGAAAGATTTTAATAAATTAGTAGATCTAATGTTAAGAGACAAGGTAGTATCTGCATGCAATTCTAACTTAGTAGCTTTCTTTGAGGAACGTAAGCCAAAGGACATAGACACAATGTCTCAGTTAGGGCAAAACTACATGACTGCACATCCTAACGTATCGATTGGGAAACTAATGAGTGAGGAAATAGTCTGTGCACCGTACACTAAACAGGACCAGAATCCAGTCATCAGACCAAGGGCGAAAAGTGTGGATTCAGCACAGAAAGGTGAGCAGCAAGAACTTCAAGATAATGGTTTCCGAGGAAACAATGTTGGTAGAGTAGGACGGTACCCGTATAGAAGAGGGAACTTCCAGAGACGTCAAAATTATGCCGGATGTTGGAATTGTGGGAGCTGGAGACACAAGGCAGCACAGTGTGATGCACAACCATCAGAGGGACCAACGAACAACACTAAAAGGGAGATTACTTGTTTCAAATGTGGAAAGAATGGGCATGTCAGCCATCAATGTAGGATGAGAGAAACAGAGCACTCAAATGCAGCGCAAGTAATTGAGACGCTGAACAATGAAGATTGTAGTGGGTGCAAACCTCTTTTTGAAAAAGACAGTCAGCCAGTCCTAATATGTGGTCATACAGTGAAAGCAGGATCAGCAGTACATGAAGGAGGAAGCCTGAAGCTGCATCAGGGATTCGTCAATGATAGACCAGCGTTAACAATTAGGGATTCCGGATGTACGTCTATCGGAGTGAGGAGAAGTTTAATAGATCCCTCGGATTATACAGGGAAAAAGATTAGATGCATAACATTCAACGGCACAGTAGAGTTCTACCCAGTAGCCATAATAACAGTAAAAACACCATATATCACTGGAAGAGTGACAGCATGTGTTTTGGACTCACCAGTGGCTGATTTGATCATAGGAAATGTTATAGGAGTTAAAGATTGTACAGAAGAGGAAGTAGTTTATTGGGACCGAAAATATAGCGTAAGCAGTAACGAGGTAGTTACCACAAGAGAACCTAAATTAGAGAGTATAGCTGAGGTAGAAGAGGCACTTGAAGTAGACGCAGGAACTCGGGACAAGGATAGTACAGCGGAGCAGATGAGAATGGATCCCAAATATAGTGCTAGTGAATCCCAGAGACAAGATACTACTCTGAACAAATGTTCCCAAGGGTGTAGGAGAGTAGAACATAGGCAGTCAAAGAAAGGTAGATGGTGCTTCGAGAGGAAGAACAATGTTCTCACTCGCCGCTTTTCAGATAGTAGAACTGCACGTGGGCAAGGAGCAGTACCTTTAGCACATAGAGACCGATATAGTAGAACAGCTCAGGATAGTGCATGTGCAGGGCACATAGGCATAAAGCGTATGCAGCAGAAAGCAAGGTGCCAGATATATGGGCCAAGATTGAATAAAGAGTTCAGACTAAACAGAGACTCAAGTGTAACGATGCAATATGCAGATAGGAAAGTTGAGTCAGGTCAAAAGAGTGTTCGCGACATTACTGACCCAGGGCTAGGGATAGCAAACAGATGTTGTAATTGTAGAGGTACCATGAGTCATGGGTACATGAAAGGTAGACACAGCATCGACAGGAATCAGAGGAGGGTTAATGCAAGAACAGAACCACCTGATATAGGGTCGGTACACAAATAGTATTGTGTGGTCGTAAAGTAGTAAGAGACCTGTGGGTACATGAGTATAAAGCTTTCCTATGATGTATTATTATTACGTGATGTATTTATGTGTGGGGAATATGGGAGTGTACTATGAGCATTTGGTGTATTATTTAGGGTGGTAGCTGGAGTAAGGTGCAGCCATACTTAGGGCTACCCAGGCTATATGTCTGGGTCACATGTTTAGTAAGTTTTAGTCTCCCAATATTTGAAAACGAAGTTTTCTTTTAAGAGGGGGGTGATGACATAAGCCTGGGTCATTGACATTGAGTTGAGTGACCGGGCATGAGAAAGAATGGAGATGAAAGTGGGAGACAGTAAAGTGACTGACCTGGCTATGAGTAAACAGCCAGTCCTTAGAGATAATGGGAAGGGTGAGTGTGGACCCCAGGGGATGGGGGAAGGACAGGCTAGTTTTGTGTGAAGTCAAGGGACTTCAGGGGAGTTGATGTGTAGATGCCGAACTGATCGGTAGTCTGAGTGAGAGAAGAGACCGACTGCGGGTCGGGTCGTTTTAAGAGAGATCTCCGTGTTGTGGTGTTCTGCTAGTTGTGAAGACAGGCCTGAACCCAGAGTGGGTTCTGTAGCGAGTGTAGGCCTAAACCCAGAGTGGGTTGCATAGTTGAGCAGTGGCTCCAACCCAATGTGTGGGTTGTATTGTGGGAGATCTAGCCGTGGATAGTAGCTGGATTACCTGTCTTGTGGATGTGATAAGAAGCAGGCCGTGAGAAGGCATTGATGTGTGCTGGTTAAATTGTGAGGAGGATATTTATAATCTATGGATTACATGGTTTCTGGATATATACATATGTTCCGTGAGTCTGTGTTATTTCTGTAATAAAGGATTATGTGCGCCAACTGAATCTTGTTTCATAACTGGTGAATATGCACTGCGGGGGTGAGTTACATTGCAAGACAGATATCTCCATTGACACACCATGAGTATCGTTACCTAGACAACGACCATCACACAATAATATCATGAGCATATCATCGTAAGAACTTCGTGATATCATCAACAAAACGTG
This sequence comes from Cepaea hortensis, assembly GCA_963921405.1. NCBI lineage: Eukaryota > Metazoa > Mollusca > Gastropoda > Stylommatophora > Helicidae > Cepaea > Cepaea hortensis. The sequence goes on from OY992896.1 coordinate 51,568,483, forward strand.
TGACACTGGTACTTAAGCAAGGTGTGCCAAAGAATCATCGATTATCAAGATGGTGTCTTCTTCTTCAAGATTTCGACTTCGAAATCCGCCACATCAAAGGTACTGATAATATTATTGCTGACATATTGTCACGGCAAACTAATACACCAGCAGACTAGCACTAGGCACATTAATCATTCGCCATATATTAAGCTGTGATATTTTAGTCTGTTGCATAGAACAGTGTACCACTACACCTACCATAGAACAGTGTACCTCTACACCCACTATAGAACTTTCATCCAGAAGTATCAACGCCCAAATGAATAATCTACTTATAACACTCACGAACATGAAACTTGAACCGAGTGAATAATCTACTGATAACACTCACGAACATGAAACTTTGAAAACCCTATAGTGTATTAAGCCATATTACCAATCGCGAAGGCTTGAAAAACAATCCGAGCGATATATAATATCTGTGAAGTGATTTCAACCAGTGAACTGACAGTCATCGTGTAAAGATTACGAACACTGCATACTCGCTATGGCAAAGAAACTTCGCAAACAGCCGGAATAGAACTACGTCTATTACAACATGCCAGGGACAGCGATATTAACTGTTAACATTGATGGCACGACACACGGACAACAGGAGGACAACACACACATCGTCGTTGGAGTTAGTTAATTAATTTACCATTAGTTAATATGTATTACACTTGTTTTTAATTATATATATAAAATATGTCAACCTGTAACTTGTATATTTTCTACCATAATATAACAGGTATTGTCACTCAGAGGTGAAATATTCTTCCTATACAATTTTTTCTATTTAAATTATAAACCATTTTTTGATTACACGTACAAAAAGTACTTGTTACCTTAAAGGGAACATATCGCTAAATCCATTTTTCTAAGGGCAGTAAGACTTACCTTAACTTTATTTGTATATGTTAACAAAATACTATTTTGTATGAAAGATGTATGAATGACAGAGTGAATGAATTAAATGAGAGAGCGATATACTGAGCGGACAAATTGTACGCAAAACGTATTTATTTTAATTTGTCTGCGTCTTTCATGTAAAAATGTATTACCTGTCTCAATTGTTGATACATGTTTAGTATTGAATACACTACATCTAAGCGCCACTGTTTGGAATGCCCCGATCTTGCATTACACAGATTAGGTAATTCATGACAAAGGATATCCCAACTCGTGACGCTTGGAGTTAAACCACACAGTGAGCACACACTTTATACAAACTCAAAACTGAACACTAACAATTAAAATACAGTCACTTTATTAGAAACAGCAACATATCAGTCAATACACTAACAAGCCAACAGGAACACACGTAGTCAGATGTGATAAAACAACAGCATAACTACATATTCAGCAACATACAACATACGGAAGTAAAAATGTATCGAAATACACACGCAAGACAAGATTTGCAAGTGTACTTAAATAGCCAAGACATTTGTCTTGTTAAAACTCTCTTACACAGAGTTTTATATCTTGGTATCATATGGATACGTGAGAAGGGCGCGGTTGTAAAAACAACTGGAAACGTCACGGAACTTCGGTCAGATAAGCATTTTTAAGAACATAGAAGAGAGAGAGACCTCTTCAGCAATCATCTTGAAGTGGTGTATGGGAGAATACATGAGTTGTTGATGCAGATGTGTAGGTTGCCAAGTTACTATCCACCAAGCTACAAACACCGACTTTATGTGATCCTGTGACAGAATTAGTACACAACTAATTACCATATAATAACCCATCAAAGCAGGGGGGGGGGGAGAGGGGCTCCTGTCACAGCCTCACATAAGGGCGGTACCAACATAGAATGAAGAGAGAATGGAGAAGGGATAGAACTCCAGCTAAAGGGAAAGAACCGAGTCACTCGAAGGCTCGAATAATCCAGAGCCTTCTCGAAGGACCGGTCAGTGTGTCCACAGTCCCGTGGACACTGATGGGGCCCGCCGATTGCGGGGTCCACGAGAAACTCGAAGAGAGTTACCACCCGTGTCGGATTGCGACACGTGTGGAAAGGCAGACACGGACTGGACATCGAGGAAGCAACAGGGCTTACCTTAAGGGGGACTTGATAGTTTAGACCCAAGTGTATTTAGGGGTCTTATGCATATGTTAGATAGCTGATAGAGTTGTTGTGATAATCATGTTTATTGTAAACTCCTGTGATACGTAACTTACAGATTGCTGGCTTGCGAAAACTCTCTTCGCCAGCTTACTGTAACATAATACTAATAAATGATGTTAGATTGCATATGAACGGAGTTTGTTGCCTGTATGAGCCCGAGTTTCATTCCCCTAGAGATCTAGGACGGTGACACTACTACTACTACTACTACTACTACTACTACTACTACTACTACTACTACTACTACTACTACTACTACTACTACTACTACTACTACTACTAATACAACTACTATTACTACTACTATTACTACAACAACAGCTATTACTACTATTACTACTGCTATACTACCACAAATATAACTACTACGACTACAACTATTGCAACGACTACTACCACTCTGTAACAACTACAACTATTATTACTACAAATACCGATAATATTACTATAACTTTTACTATTGCAACAACTACTGCTACTACAACTACTTTTACTGCAACAACTACAAATCCAACTACTACTGAAACAAATTCTCACCTACTTAAACAACAACAACAACCACTAATACAACAACTACTACTACTACAACAACTACTAGTATAACAACTACAACTATAACAATTACTACTACTAATTAAACTACTACTTTTAATACTACTATTACTACTACTACTACTACTACTACTACTACTACTACTACTACTACTACTACTACTACTACTACTGCTACTACTAATACTAGTACTACTACTTCTAGTACTACTACTACTACTACTACTACTACGACTACTACTGCTGCGGCTGCTGCTACAACTACTACAACCACTACTACTACTACTACTACTACTACTACTACTACTACTACTACTACTACTACTACTACTACTACTACTACTACTACTGCTGCTGCTGCGGCTGCTGCTGCTACTTCTTCTACTACTACTACAACTACTACCACTACAACCACGATAACTACTGCCACAACTACTACCACAACTATTCCTACTGTTGCTACTACGACTACAAATACTATGTTTTGCATATCCTTTACAGGACATCGCTGTCAACATCAGCATCTTTCAGGTGTATGTTGATTTCGTGGCAAGATTACGCTCAATAGTTTGCCATTGCTTTCTGAGCGGCCGGCTCACATACCCCGTAAGTTACCGACGCAATTCGAACCACTGCTGAATCTCACCGTCGTCACGTTACTTACGAGAGTATACGAGATTACGGAGAAAAGTCGCTAACCTCTAGGCCAGGAAGCCGGCAACAACAACAACTACTACAGCTACTTCTTCTTCTTCTACAAACACTACTAGTACTAATACTACTTCTACTACTATTATTATTACTACTATTACTGCGACAACAACAACTACCACAGCTACTACTACTACTACTACTACTACTACTACTACTACTACTACTACTACTACTACTTCTACTGCTACAGCTGCTGCTACAGCTACTGCTACTGCACTACTACTACTACTACTACTACTACTACTACTACTACTACTACTACTACTACTACTACTACTATGACTACTACTACTACCACCACTACACTACTACTTCTGCTACTACTACTACTACTACTACTACCACTACCACTACTACTACTACTACTACTACTACTACTACTACTACTACTACTACTACTACTACTACTTCTACTACTATTACTACAACTACTACTACCACCACTACTACCACCACTACTACCACTACTACCACTACTACTACTACTACTACTACTACTAGTACTACTACTACTACTACTACTACTACTACTACTACTACTGCTGCTGCTGCTGCTACTACTACTACTACTACTACTACTAATACTAGAAACTACTACTACTACTACTACTACTACTACTACTACTACTACTACTACTACTACTACTTTTATTACTACTACTACTACTACTACTACTACTGACCCGTAAATTATATGCCGCATATACACAAACTTTGAAATCTGCTGTACAATCTCCAGAACAACAATTCTTTGTTGGTTGGACATAATGATAAGGTTATGTGCCAAATCTCATCATAATCCCTCAGTTGGTTACTGAGATATGGATTTTTATTTGGAGGCAACCGAATGTGAATGCACTATAGAAAAGATTGTCTGACAAAGATAACGTTCTGACAAAAATCACGTAATGTTTGAATGGGATACCTATTATTTCTATTGAATTCAATTTATGAATCTTATCCCTTCTCGGCCTTTGGCTAAGATCAAAGTGTAGTATCTGTACTTTATCTTGCCAGGACCACCAGCAGAGGCAGTCATCCGAATGACACTCAGGGACGTGGGGGACTGATGGGACGGCTCTGGCCTTTGGGGGAACAGCGAGCCCTTTTATAAAAATTATAACAACAACAATTCTCTAAAACTAGATTTCTTCCAATTTAAACAATTAATAGTATCACTTAATGACCATACATAAAAGTTGCACCATGTGTCCCATTTTACTAATTAGATTGAAACAGGTAAGTGTGTCTTCCAAGCGAGAGAGAGAGAGAGAGAGAGAGAGAGAGAGAGAGAGAGAGAGAGAGAGGGGGGGGGGAGAAAGAGAGAGGAGGGGGAGGTAGAGGGGTAAAAAGAGAAATAAAGAGAGGAGTGGGAGAGTGTGAGAGAGGGACACAGAGAGAGTGGGAGAGAGGGGTAGAGAGAGAGGAGAGAGCTGAGAGAGTGGGAGATAGAGGGAGATTCAAAAAGGGAAAGAAAGAGAGAGAGAGAGAGAGAGTGGGAGAGAGAGAGAGAGAGAGAGAGAGAGAGATCAAAATGCCATGAAACAATCAAAAGTGCTGAATATTAAGGATCGTTTTGAACTTTTTAATGGGCTCGCGGATCCCAACGGGGTCAGAGCCGCTCATGAAAGTCCCACGTCGTGTCATTCTGGAGACCGCCTCTGCATGTGGACATAGCAAGATCAAGCGCAGATTCTACACTTCCATCTAAGCCAAGTGGCGATATTAAGGATGTTAGTCCGTATACAGGTCTGGCAAATAGTAGTTTAGCGCTCACTGCATGGAACCTTTTGAAAGCACAACACATTTAATGAAATAATGAGGGAAAGAAAGAAAAATGCATTACGAAATTCTCATGTTTGTGAAATAAAGCCATTATGTTTATAAACTCTTTTATGATATCTTACATTTCTTATTTCATCACTTATGCCGTCAATAACTGTAAATAATTTCTATAAAAGTCTGATAAAAGTTATTATAAATACTATCATTATTTAAATTACATAATACATTTATGGTGCTTTGAATAAAGTCCCATAAAAAATAACTGCTATAATGTTAAGTCCCTTTCCACTATTTTAATTATACGTGTTTATTTTTATGGGTGTGTGTTGTTTTTTTATACATAAGAGCTCGCTGTTCCCCCAAGAACCAGAGCCGCCCCATCAGGTCCCCATGTCCCTGAGTGTCACTCGGATGACTGCTTCTGCTGGTGGCCCTGTCAAGATCAAGTGCAGATACTACACTTTGATCTTAGCCAAAAGGCCCAGAAAGAATAGCATTCATGAATTGTGTTAAATAGGAATAATAGGTGTCGTATTCGAACATTGCGTGATTTTGATCAGAACCCACAAGCAGTCGTTTCTAGTGCTCGAGTGCGAGAATCTGTTCAAGGATATTCGGCTGTGTCAGACAGGGTACTATTGGTAAAATTAATAGGCAGTTTTTTTTTTTTAACATAATCGCTGTTCAAATATATGCCTAAACAGGAGAATGTAGTGAAAATAGTATAGAGGAATTTTATGACGTCATGGAGCCTCCGTTGAAGAAATGTAAAAATTCAGAAATAAATATAATGGGTGACATCAAAGCAAAGGTAGGGAATCAAGGCAATGGATGCCCAGTAGGCAACAATGGTTTGGAGGCGAGAAATAAAGATGATGTAGACGTGTACGAGGGAGTGTCAATAAGTAAGTCACACAGTCCTATGGGATGGCAGTTAAATGTAGTTGGTGTTTTCTACAGGTGTCATTAGGTGACAGCAACATCGAACTTTATATTCCCGTTCGTCAGGTGGCGCTAGGTGTCTCATGCGCATGCGCAGCGATAAACAAACTGGCGACTGTACTTACGGAGTGTAAAACCGAAGAGAAACGTGCTGTTGTGCTTTTATTGTGGGCGAAAGGACTGCATGCAAAGGGCATTCATGAGGAAATGCTTCCTGTTTATTCTGACAAATGTTTGTCCCGTAAAGCGGTGCATAGGTGAGTAGAAAAATTTCTCAATGACGCTCTAAAATTGTTGATGAAATCCGATCTGGTCGTCCTGTTGAGAATGCAATCGAAGCATCCGTGCAGCGGGTGGAGGAGATGATTAGAGGTGACAGGCGAGTAACGATAGACTCTGTAGCATCTGCAATATGGTGCTCATATGGTTCAGCATACAGCATAATGTATGATCGATTGAAATTTAAGAAAGTGTGCTCAAGGTGGGTACCCAGACAATTGAAGGAGGAACACAAATGAACCTATTTTGCCAGTCCTTGCATTATCTTTGTCGATTCGAAGATGAAGGAGAAGACATGCTGAACAGGATTGTTACTGGGGACGAATCATGGGTGCATCACTCCCAGCCCGAATCAAAGCATGTTTTCAATGCAATGGAAACATCCTTCTTCGCCTTGTGTCCAAAAATTAAAGGATACACCATCAGCAGGGAAGATTATGCTGACAGTGTTCTGGGATTGTCAAGGAGAGTTTTCAACCAATTTCAAGAAGAAAGGTGACAATGTGAATTCTGAAACGTACTGTGAAGTTCTTTCGATGCTTCATGATGCATTTCGAAGAAAACGTCCGGGACTGCTGACTAGAGGAGTATTGCTTCTTTATGACAATGCCAGACCGCATACGGCTCGATTCACTCAGGAGAAAATTAAGTTGGAATTTCTGAAACATCCACATTACAACCCCGACTTAGCGCCTAGTGATTTCCACCTTTTTGGTCTACTGAAAACCTACCTTGGCGTGAGGCATTTCGCGAATTTAAAAAAAAAAAAAAGTAAAAAAATAAATAAATAAAATATTTTACAAAATAAAGTGTTAATGACCTTTTAGTCCCAGCAAGCAATACAAGCCTGTCTCTCTGGCTGTGGGATTAGAACACTTTCTCTCTGTAATCCCGTTTATCACGCAGAGTCTCGTAGCGGAGCGAGAGCTGAGGCGGTTCGACCCCCGCTCGTGACTTGCGGGATACTGAGCTGGCCGCTCAGAAAGCAGTGGCAAACTACTGAGCGTACTCTTGCCAAGAGATCAACATTCAGCTGAAAGATGCTGGTGTTGACAGCTAAGTCCTGTAAAGGATATGCTAACAAAAAAAAAAAAAAAAAAAATTAAAAAATCAATACAAGAGGCTTCTCATAAGTCTTTAGCCTGACCATGATGCAGTAGGCGGAGAAAATTGAAACTTGGCACATGTATAGATAATTCAATTTGTAATGAACTTGTGATTTATGAATTTTCCACCTCAACTGGTTTTCCCGATATGGTGCATGACACAACACACCCTATTGACCATATCTGCACATCCAACGGTGTGTCAGAACAATGGAGAAATCAGACGCCAGGACTGTGATAAAATTCTCGATGTTACAGGGAAAACCACCTACCGAAATACACAGGGAGATGGAGCCAGTGTTTGTGGAAGTCTGTCCTTCGTATGCTTCTGTAGAAAAATTGTGTTTGCAGTTTAAGTATGACCGTTCCCGAGTTGCAGATCTGCTAAGACCAGGACGACCGTCCTCAGAGTGCAATGATGCAAATGCTGCAAAAGTGAAGAAAATCATAGACCAGGATAGGAAAATGACAATTGCAGAGATATCGGGTTCAGCTAAACTGAGTAAGAGTACAGTTTTCAGAATTTTACACTGAACATGACTGAACAGACTGAACATGAGTAAAGTGTGTGCCCAGCGCCTGCTGACATGTGAACAGAAACAAACACGGGTTGATTGCTGTGGCCAGTTGCTCAACATGTGGTGGTCATAAAACATGTAAAAGACCATGAGGACAGTAGATGAGACTTAGATTCACCAAATCGTAAAAAAATACAGCTGGAAGGAAATCGTCTTGACAGGGACGAAGATGTCATACTGACTTGTGATAGCTGGTTTAGTTCGAAAAATAGGTTGTTTTATTCTGAAGGTATTTTCAAGGTCATGGATGCAATAATGAGGAAAGAGATCCAGTCACTTGTGAATGCGGACCTCATCAGTGAGGCCACTGAAAAACCCAGTCCAAGCTGGCCAACTTGAAGCGCACACACAGTTCTGCCTACTACGTCACCCAAGAATTGAGCTTGTATGGCTACTTGAAGTTCACTAAATTCTGCACAGAAACAGTGTATAAGGTGAAAATCGCAGACAATGCTCGCCTCAACAAATCACTGAGCACTGAAAAGGTAACAACGTCAGTACTAGACAACCCAGAAAAATATGTGAGGAACTTATCGTCATACGTACTCAACAACATTGAAACGGAGGCCCTTGCATACGGATTAAAATTTTGCATAAAGCCTAAACACATTAACCGTGTTGAGTCGCAAGCACAGTTTGACATGTTGTTTGATCAAGTCTCCAAGTTATCACCTACCTCTGCTGAGTCGGTCGGGTGGCTGAAGGCCAATCTGGTAGATTTAGAACACCAGTATCGCACAACACCCTCTAAACAGACGTGTCCGCTGACCAACGAACACCTTAATGCCTTAAAAGCGTTAAAGGCTAACAAAAACCTCGTCACACTGAAACCTGACAAAGGGGTGCAGTAGTGATGGACATGTCAGACTACCAGGGAAAAATGGATGAAATATTGGCAGGTGAATCCAAATTCAGGATAGATCAAAAAGTAAACAAGTCGGAGGACCTGGATGCAATAATGAGGAAAGAGATCCAGTCACTTGTGAATGCGGGACTCATCAGTGAGGCCACTGCAAAAACGCTCACACCACGTGGCTCGCACACTCCTCAGATGTACGGTCTACCCAAACTTCACAAGCCCGGCATCCCGCTAACACCTATCCTGTCCATGGTTAACTTTGCACAACACCGAATGGCGAGATGGCTAGCCGAAATTTTAAAGCCAGTACGACAGTCCTTCGTTCCAAACATACTCAGAGATACATTCCAACTGGTGGAATTATTGGATACTATGGACATAAATAACAAACACATGGCATCCATGGATATAGCCTCCCTATTCACTAACGTTCCATTAGAGGAGACAGTGAAAATAATAAGGGAACGCATTGAAGACAAACAACTAAAATTAGGCATACCAACACCTATTCTGGAGAGGCTACTACTACTATGTACCGCCAACATACAATTCAATTTTCTAACTAAGTCATACCGCCAAATTGACGGAGTGGCCATGGGGCGTCCTCTTGGTTCTATTCTAGCGGACATCTTCATGGCACATTTAGAAGAAAAGAGATCCTCAGACATCAACAACTTGGCCTTTTACCGTCGTTATGTGGACGATATACTAATTATCACCACAGACGAGCTACAAGCAACATCGTTCCAGGCCACAATGAACAAGACGCATAAAAACATCTCTCTATCTATGGAACACGAACACAACGAAGAGTTGCCGTTCCTAGATATTCTAATAAGACGTAGAGCAGACGGCACAATTCAAAGATCGGTGTATCGCAAAGGAACATGGACTGGCCAATACCTACATTTTCAGAGCTTCACACCTGTCCAGTACAAACGGGGCTTAGTACGGACCCTGTTTGACCGTGCTAGAAAGATATGCACCCAGGACACACTGACAGAGGAATTTGAAACTCTAATGAATGTCTTAAACCTAAATGGGTACTCCACAGGATTTATAAAGCGCCACTGCCAACAGCCCAAACCAAAACCAGACGTAACTACAGTCCCTAAACTCAAGGTATTCATCCAGCTAACCTTTCGAGGGGATGACGTAATGCAACGTCTACAAGACCGGTTTACTACAGCAGTAGGCCGAACATTCTGTGCTGCAACTCCAGTCATTAGATGTAAAACCGTACCCATTCCTACACCAACAGTCAAAGAGCCTGTTCCTCTGTACGCCACAAACAATTGTATTTACCGGTTCTTATGTAGATGCCAGGCCTTCTACATTGGTAGAACAGAGAGACAGCTTAACAAACGAGTGTCAGAACACATACCTAAATGGGTCAACAAGATACAACACACAGGAGATGCTAGCCTCGTGGGGCGTCTTCAATTGGTAGGCATTATATCGAAAGCGGCCATGTAGTGGACAGAGACACTGCCTTTCGCGTGTTGTTTAACACACAAAATACTCGCTTGTTAAAGTTTGCAGAAGCAATTATGATCTATCAACGCAAGCCAGAATTGTGTAAACAGAAAGACATGTTAGTCAGCTTAAAATTACCGTGGTAGATAAGTGACATTACTGTGCGAAATTGTGTATATTTCAACTTGAAGGATTTATCTAGTTAATTCACGTAAGTTGTGTGATTTCTGCAGTATGTACCTAACGAGATGCAGCGAAATATGCCAGGCAATAAATCGTGTAATCTATTGTTTGTGTCTTCGTTATTCAAATAAATGTTATAGACGCGTTCTAAGAATATCTTGGGTAAAGAAAAGAACAAATGCTCAATACTTCAAGAGCTGAATATTGAAGAAGGTTGGCTATTAAAAACGATAAAACAAAGAAAATTGAAATATTTTAGTCACTTGAAACGTCGCGAAAGTTTGGAGAGAACAATAATGGAGGGGTATATGCCTGGGAAGAGAGGAAGAGGAAGGCCAAGGAGAAGATGGGTGCAGGATGTGGCTGATGATCTCCAGATGGGTGTATCAGACTCGGGACATCTTGCTTATGATGGAGAGGTTTTCCGGAAGGTTGTTATGGGAGCGAGGTTCTGCAAAGGACATTCTACTGAATGAATGAATGAATCCATTCTTTGCCTTTTGGCTATTATCAAAGTGTAGTATCAGCACCTGATCTTGCCAGGGCCACCAGCAGAGGCAGTCATCCGAATGACACACAGGGATGTGGGGACCTGATGGGGCAGTTCTGGCCCTTGTGGGAACAACGAGCTCTTATTTTTAAAAAAATTATCTAAATCTAGATTTATTCCAGTTTAAACAATCCACGGTGTCACTCAACAAGTGTCCCATTTTATTAATTAGATTGAAACAGGCATGTGTGACTTCTGAGAGAGAGAGAGAGAGAGAGAGAGAGAGAGAGAGAGAGAGGAGAGAGAGAGGAGAGATGAGAGAGGAGACAGAGAGATAGATAAAGAAAGAGAGGAGAAGAGAGGGGAGAGGGGAGAGAGAGAGAGAGAGAGAGAGACAGACAGACAGACAGACAGACAGACAGACAGACAGACAGACAGACAGACATCAAAATGCCGTAAAACAATCAAAAGTGCTGAAAATTAAGAATCTTTTTTAGGAGTCGTGTTTCCGAAGGGATCAGAGGCGCACATGTCATTGTGTCATTCGGATGACCGCGTCTGCATGTGGCCCTGGCAAGATCAAGAGCAGATTCTACAGGTTTACTTCAGTCAAGGGGTCCGAGAGGTGACATTAAGGGTGTTTGGCCTTTGACAGGCCGGACAAAAATTTTTTCTGTTGCGCGGGGAAAATGTATTACCTTTGAAAGCCCAAAACATTTAATGTAACATGGACAAGGATTACAACAATGCATTATTAAATTCTCATTCACATAAAACAAGGCAATTACTTTTACAAACATTTTAAAGACGACTTAAAATTATTATTTCTTTGTTTATGGATTCTACATTTTTTAAAAATACTATAAAATATTTATAACACGTTATTATAAATACTACCGCTATTTAAATCAAATAATACGCTTATGATTCTTTTAGTAATGTCCCTTGCAATATTAGCTGTTATTGTGTTATGTCCCTCCAACATTTTAATTACCTGTTTTCATTTTAATGTGGTTTTTTTTAAATTTTAAAATAACTTTTCTTTACTCGAGAATCTGTTTGTTTGTTGTTGTTTTTTTTATTAAATTAAATAAAGGCTCGCTGTTTCCCCAAGTACCAGAAGGACTCCATCAGGTCCCCACGTCCTTGTATGTCATTCGGATGACCGCCTCTGCTGGTGGCCCTGGCAAGATCAAATGCAGATTTTACACTTTCTTCTTCTTCTGCGTTCATCCGTGGTGTATTTTCTCAGACGTAATGGCGTTGTATAAAAGCTCCGACAGGCGGACATTTAGAGCGTTTCTTTGCTGATCCGGCAGCTTCTGCAGCTTGTCTTGTTCCAGATGTGTAGGTGTTACCTTTCCTCTGGAGTGAACTAGGCAGGCAACACATGATCTCTATATTTTATCCCAGGCTTTGTGCTATGGAGAGAAACAGCTTTCATATGCGGTGCCTGCGAAGAATTCTTGGTATTAAGTGGCAAGACCAAATCATAAATACTGAAAGTATTGGAAAGATCAGGTTGTTTGACGGTTTATTCCATGCTCAGTCTTCGTAGACTTAGATGGATAGGACATCTTAGGAGGATGGATGACGGTAGAATACCAAAGGACATCTTGTTTTGGTGAATTACACATGGGTAAGAGATCTCAGGGTCGGCCTCTACTACGATACAAAGATGTGTGTAAGCGGGACATGATTGATACAGGCATTGATAATGCACAGTGCAAGTCGCCGCTGAACGTGTTGCATGGAGGGCAAGCATCAGAAATGGAATAAAGACAAAGGAGAAAATTATAGCAGATAAGTCACACACCGAGCGTGTGAGACGTAAGATGGTGCATGATGGTAGAAATGACCACGTGTTGACAAGCACCCACTGTGGACGAACATTTACAACGCGAATTGGCCTTATCAGTCACACTCGCTACCGCCATTGGTAAAAGTTATTATGCCTTTTTGATGCACAAACTATCGTCTGTCAAGACGGCAAGGTGCCAATGAGATGAAAATTTGTTTGTGCCTGTTTACAGCAGAGCTGCTTTACTTGCACCTTTAGGTCAACACATCCGACTTCTGCGGACATTTGTTGACCGAATTAAAATTTTCAAATTCAAGGACATTCCAGTCTCACTAGGACGTTGTTGCGTTGTGCATATTTACAGCAGAGCTGCTTTACTTGCGCCTTTATGCTGACACATCCGACTTCTGTGGTTATTTGTTGACCGGGTTAACCTTCGCGGGTGTTTCGAAGGAATTCCACTTTCACTCTGGGACGGACATTGGACTCTCACTGTTGTGGTGTCATCCACATCCCAGCTGGTCAAGTTAGAACGGCCGAAGACATCCCGGTCATCCCTCAAGGGAAGGCCTGGATAGACCATGGGCATTCCCAGCCATCCAAGGAGGCCTCCATAATTGCAGAGTAGTAACATAGCGCTCTGGTGCTGGGCTCACCCAAGGAATCGTCACGGCCTGTACATAGCTGCCTAGCCTCACTTCCGTATATTGGTCATTTCGTTCGCCCCAGGCCCCCCCCCCCCCCTCTCCCCCACGAAAACCAGGAGTGGTCAGTCTGCAGATGACATCCACTCAGAGAGCTTTCGGTTCGGAATTCCACGAAATGGGTTTGCTAGCCGACCAGTATTCGCATTCGAGCTTCTGGGTACCTTTCTCGACTATTACTGTCGTGGTGTTATCCCTATCCCACCTGACACACTTAGAACAGCTGGAGACATACCGGTCAGCCCTCAAGGGAAGGCAGGGGCAGACCATGGGTATTATCCGCTATCCAAGGTGGCTTCCATAATTGCAGAGCCGACACATATTCCCCTGGTACTAGGCTCACACGAGGAATCGTCACGTCCTTCATATGGCTGCTTAGCCTCACTTCCGTATATTGGGCCTCCCGTTCACCACATGCTACTTCTCCGAAGACCAGGATGGACCAGTATGCAGACGACATCCACACAGCAAGATTTCGTTTCGGACTTCCACGTAATGGATTTGCTAGCCAAGCAATATTACATTTCGTGCCAATGGGATGCTTTTCCACCTTTGATAACGTTCACTCAATAAACTTTAGATACTGACTGGGACGCTTTCTCACCATTAATGGTCTTACAGTAGTGGCACTTACAGACGTAAGGCACAAGGTAGGCTGCAGATGCTGCTGGCTCAGCATCTCACCTCCATGCAGCAGAGGATGAGTAACGGACAGGCCCTCACAACTGGGGGATATTGACTTAGAAGCGTTCAGCCAAATCCCTCAGCTTAGAGCCGTAGAAAAAGAGTCTGGACCAAGCATATAGTGGCACCTGGCAAATGATTCGGACTTTATACGCAATGGATTTGCAAGGTATATTCCATTTTGTTTAAGTTTCGCTTCAGTTCAACTGGGGTTGCTAGTCGGCATCGTTTATGGTCAGAGCTATGACGGTATCTGATCGTCTTCGCGCCTCTGACTTTCGTTCTTGATTAATGAAAACATTCTGTACAAATGCTTTCGTAGTAGTTCGTCTTGCGGCGATCCAAGAATATCATCTCCAACACCGCAATACGATTTGTCCCCCGTTTGTCACTGTTAATCATTGCCTCCAGTTAAGAAAACCAACAAAATATAACAGAGGTCCTATTCCATTATTCCATGCACCATTATTCTGGCAGCCCTGGCCTGGTTTGTACACTCTAATGTTTTCAATGTAACCGCGCAGGTAACCCGGGACGCTCAGCGAAGAGCACCCACGGGAGAGAGTCCGCAGATCGTAGGGCAGGAACAACGGGCAGTAAACAGGCGCGAGCCGGACCTCCCGCCTGCATCAGAGATCCATCTACTAGCTTTTTAACTGCAACAACTTTAATATATGCTATTGGAGCTGGAATTACCGCGGCTGCTGACACCGGACTTGTCCTCCAATAGATCTTCGTTAAAGGGTTTAATGTGTACTCATTTCAATTACGGGGCCTCTATAGAGTCCCGTATTGTTATTTTCCGTCACTACCTCTCCGTGCCGGGAGTGGGTAAGTTGCGCGCCTTCTGCCTTCCTTGGATGTGGTAGCCGTTTCTCATGCTCCCTCTCCAAAATCGAACCCTGAGACCCAATTACCAGTTACCAACATGGTAGGAAAGACACGCGCTATCGACATTTGGAAGGGCAGACATTTGAAAGCTATTTCGCCGGCATGTGAGGTCATGCGATCAACACAGAGTTATCCAGGGTCACCAGTGGGAATGCTACGTCCCTCGGAAAACAACAGTAATTGGTTTTGTACTAAAACTGTCCACGAGGGTCGGAGCTTGGTAAGCATGTATTAGCTCTAGAATTGCCACATTTATTCGAGTAGGACCAAGTCATCCAATGAACTCCGATGAATTAATGAACCATTCGCTGTTCCAGCATTCGATAGTGTGAATTTAGGCATGCATGACTTCATCTTTGAGATAAGCTTAATACTATTATTACTAATGGCAGGATCAACCAGATATCTATCGCACAGGCGGACTATTCACGCACACGCAGGCCAAGAGTAGCAATCGCCCAGTACCCTCGGTACCCGGTGGGAACGATTAGTAGTACGACTCTTCGCTGGCTGTTGAATGATGGGACTGAGCACGTATGGGAATGTCCTGAGTGCAGTGATGTAGGTTCTTAACTCAACTCAACTCAACTCATGCAAAGCAACTGGACGTCTACCGACGAGCTTTCAAACTATGCCAGGCAGGAATGACTGAAAAGCTATGCCAGCTTACTCACTACAGGCCCACTACTCATCGAGAGAGAGTGGGCGCATATCGAGACCTTGTCGAACGATCTTTCAAAAAGTGCTCTTTCGCTCGCTCACACCGCGATTCCGGGTTCGCGTTGCGGTCACATTCTCGAAACAGATGCCTCGCTAACTTGCGTCGACTGGGAAGTTCCCGATTGGGTACATCTCACACAGCCATCCAAGACAACGAACGCCAGACGCCGGACTGATCTTGCGAACCAGACTTGCACTCACATACTACATTCTGTTCTTAGCCAACAGGCCGAGAAGGGATGATATTTATAAATTGGTGAACACATAAATTATAGGTATCCCATTATAATATTAAGTGATATTTGTAAGAAACTTCAACCAAACGTTTCTAGTGCTCTAGTTCGAGTTATTTTTTATTTATCAATAAGATGACATTGCACATTGTCGTGTTCCGAAATTCACTGACAAGAATATTTTGCTAGAATGTTCCACTATACACACAAGTAGTCTTTTCTATTTTTTTTTTGTTTAATCTTCTTCTTCTTCTTCAGCGTTCCGAGCCATTGAGGTTCTTTGCTGCAAATACAATCCGTCTCCATTCGTCTCTCTGGTGGACCTTCTCTTGCCAGTCGTTGATTCCAAGTGCTTGTAGGTCTGTACATGTATTATCTCTCCACCGCCTTCTTGGTCTACCTCGGGGTCTACGGTCATTTATTTCCTGAGTGTAAGCGAGTTTTGTTTCCCTATTATCTTCCATTCTTTCTATATGCTCCAGCCATTGTAGTCTATTAGCCTTCATGATACCAGTGATTAGCGGGGACTTAAACAGATCATAAATGTCTTTGTTACTTCTTCTTTTCCACTCTCCACTTTGTGTATCCCTAATGGGTCCAAAGATGCGTCTTAAAATTTTGTTCTCAAAGGTTTGTAACAAGGCTTCGTCTCCTTTCGTTGTACTCCAGGTTTCAGAGCCATACAGCACAACTGGTCTGATCAGTGTTTTGTATATTGTGATTTTGGTGTTACGAGATAGCGCCTTTGATTTTAGTAGATGTTGTAGTGCATAGTATATCTTATTTCCAGAGTTGATTCTAGTTTGTATTTCTTCCCTTATGATGTTGGAGCAGTTGAAGATCGTACCCAGGTATTTGTATGTTTCCGTTCTTTTAATGGTCATATTATCTATTTGTATGTGGCCAGAGTTTCTAGCCATTCCGTCTCTTGAAATTACCATATATTCTGTCTTATCTTGGTTGATAACCAGCCCCATCTGTTGGGCTTTTTCCTTTAAGTGAGTCAATATTTCCAATGTCTTTTGTTCACTTTGCCCTATAATATCTATATCATCTGCATAACCAAGCAGCTTGGATGTTCCTCCAATATCACATTCCTCCTTTACCTTCCTTACAACTTTCTCTAGAGCCAAATTGAAGAGTAGCGGCGATAGTGCATCACCCTGTTTCAAGCCAGATGTTATTTGGAAGGGGTCTGATTTCCTGCCTTTATATGTTACTATATTATAAGTATCTTCCATGCATAGTCTGGTCATGTTGATTAACTTCCTTGGTATTCCAAATTCCTGCATAGCATTCCATAGACTATTCCTATGGACACTATCATAAGCCTTTTTAAAATCCACAAAAATGTTATGGAGATCTCTTTTATATTCCCAATGTTTCTCGGCTATTTGTCGTAAGATAAATATCTGATCTATTGTTGATCTGTTTTGTCTAAAACCCGCCTGGTAGTCACCTAATATGTCTTCTGAATATGGTTTTAGTCTATTTAGTAATACTGCGGATAGTATCTTATAGCTTGTGGACAGTAGTGATATTCCTCTATAATTTCCACATTGGAACTTGTCTCCTTTCTTAAAGATAGGTATCAATAATGACTCTTTCCAGTCATGGGGTAATTCTTCTGTCCTCCAGATTTTTATTATTAGTTCGTATAGCTTTAGATGTAATGCATGGCCACCTGCCTTTATAAATTCAGCAGCAATTCCATCAGTCCCAGTTGCCTTATTGTTTTTAAGTCGTGTGATTACATATAGGATTTCTTCAAATGTAGGTTCTTCAATTTGTGGTTCGCATGTTAGAACCTCTTCCTGTGAGAAAATGTTACTTGGAGCTTCACAATTTAGTAATTCAATAAAATATTCTTTCCATGTGTTGCACATTTCCTCATTGGTATTTATCATATTCCCATTTTTGTCTTTTAAACCATATGTGTTTTGTTGGTGCCCTCGTTTCATTGACTTCAGTTCTTTAAAAAATTTTCTGGATTCATTTTTCTGGTGATTAGTTTCCATATCTTTGATTATATTACTCATATATTCTCGCTTCTGCTGTCTGACTATTTTTGTAGCCTCTTTACATTCATTTCTATAATGCTCTTCCTTTTGGATGTTATTGATGTCATTTAACCATACATGTCTGGCATTCTTCTTCCTAATGACTGCTTCTTCACATTTTTGATTGAACCATATGTTCTTTCTATGCGTGGTTAACACACCGAGACATTCTTCTGCGGTAGACTGAATTGTATTCTTGATGTTCAACCAAGTTTGGTCAATGCTTTCCTCCAAAGGGTTTTGCAGAGTTTCAAGTTTACATTTTATTTCATCTGTAAATTTCTCTTTGACTGTAATGTCTTGCAGTTTTTCTCTGTTATATGTTGGGTGTAATCTTTGTAATTTAGTATAGAAAGCTCTCTTAAGTTTTATTTTAAATTTTGCTCCAACGAGGAAGTGGTCACTGTGGCACTCAGCTCCTCTATAACTTCTGACTTGCTGTATGTTTGATGCATTTCTGTTGTTAATTAAAATGTGATCTATTTGATTATAGGTTCTCTTGTCACATGATTTCCAAGTTTGTTTGTGTATATCCTTTCTTTGTAGTCTGGTACTGCTAACCTGCAGTCCTTTGGCTTCTGCCAGGTTGATGACTCTCCATCCATTATCATTTGAAGTTGTATGTAGGCTTTCCATACCGGCCACTTTTTTTATTAGTTTGCTCTCTACCTATTTTTGCATTGAAGTCTCCCAGCACAATCAGGATGTCCTGTTTGGGGGTTTCTTCTATGACATCTTCCAGATCATTATAAAAGTCTTCTTTAATATCATCTTCTTTCTCTTCAGTAGGTGCATGTACATTAATCATCGTTATATTTTTCCATTTACCTTTTATTCGTAATTTACTAATCCTGTCATTAAAAGCATTAAAGTTTAAAACGTTCCCCCATAACTCTTTTTTGATGACAAATCCTGTTCCTAATTCATGTTTATTTTGGGTGTTTCCTCCATATATTATAATCATTCCATTTTGCTCTAAAGTACCCTCTCCTGGCCACCTTATTTCTTGAATTGCTGTTATATCCATTTGATATTCAATCAGCTCCCGGGTTAGTTCTTCGGCCGCTCCAGCTCGATATAGTGTCCGTACATTCCATGTTCCAAATCTCAAAAGTCCTTTAACGTTCCAAGGTCGTTGTCCAGATAAGTCAGTCCGATATCGAGGCTCATGTATTTGTTTCGTAACAAAGAAAGGTTTTTACAAAGGTGGGGATGTTAACCCCACGCTTCAACCCCCAACCTGGAGGACCAGGGTGTTTCTCTTTGTCTGTTCTCTACCCTTTGACCTGTCCGGCTTGGGAGGCCCTGCTGGTAGCTACGCTACCGCCGGCATAGCTCTCAGGGTCATTGAGAAACTCAAGCTCCCCCACCACGACAAGGTGGAAACACCATCTAATCGTGCACATTTTTTACATTTGTTTGACATTCAGTTCATGTTCTTTTGCCCATTCTAAAGTCTGTATCCTCTCTCGTTTCGTTCTCCCAAGCCATGTTACCTACTTTGCATCCATCTCCTTGATTTCCTACTTTCGCTTTGAAGTCACTCATTCATCTCATGTTATCTCATCAGGTTCCTCTTGTACCTTGCGGTGTCGAGGTGAAGAATAAACAGCGGGAGAGTACCCGCTTATGGGCTTCATGTATCGATATTCCCATGGACTCTGCTATTCCCTCCATCCATCGCTCACGTGGTCGGCCTCTTCCTCTGCTTCTATCGGGTCTGTACATTATTGCTTGTTGTGGTATACTGTTAGTTGGTAATCTATTTGCATGGCCAAACCATTTTACTTGCTACCTTCTAATAAAATCTAGCGCTGCTATAACCCCCACTTTAGTCCTGATTTCTTCATTTCTAATCTTATTTCTTCTTGATACATTGAGTATTCTTCTCTGGAATCGCATTTATGTTGTTGTGATTTTTCAGTTTCTCTTTTTCTGTAATTGTCCAGGTTTGCCATTGGTAGCATAGAGTTGTTGGGACGATTGTGTTGTAAAGTGCTTTCTTAGTAACTATTGATACATGTTTGTTCTTCAGTATTAGTGCCATTTATCCAATGAGTTGGTTTGCCTTATTGCATCTATTTTCGATCTCGTCTTCTGATTTGTCACTTGATGATATTATACTTCCTATGTACTTAAAACTCTTTACTTGTTTCAGGGGATGTTCGTTTAGGTGAATTTTTGTTTTTTCATCTTTAGTTATAGTCATTACCTTTGTTTTACTTGTGCTAATTTTCATGTTATGTTCCCTACACATTTCGTTTAGACTATTCATGTGGTCTTGTAATTCAGCTTCTGATTTTGCTATTAGTGCGTGGTCATCCGCAAACAGGAATTGTCTAATGGTGTAATTTGCAGATTGTACTTCTTCTGTCTTCTCCTCATGCGGTGTTCTTGCGGTCTCTGTTTGTCTTGTTTCTTTACATATGTTGTCTATATAGATTATGAATAAGAGAGGGGACAGGACACAACCTTGTCGTCCTCCGGATCTTATGGTAAAGGGTTCTGAGTTCCCCCAGTTGCTCTATGCATTCACTGTTGTTGCATAAGCTTCTACATAGGTTTGTTAGATGTTTACTCACTCTATATTGTTTAAAGATGTTCAACAGCTTGTTTCTATCTACTCTATTAAATGCCTTTTCTTGGTCGACGAAGGCTAAGTATAGTGTTTCTTTGAATTCAATTGATTTTTCTATATGTTGCCTAAGAGCAAAAATGACATATGTGTATCCTTTGTTTTTCCTAAATCCAAGTTGCGTTTCTCTTAGCTGGGGTTCCATAGTAGTCTATCTTTTCTCAAGAATTTCGCAAAATATTTTCCAAGTATGACTCAAAACGGAAATGCCTCTGTATTGTGTGCAGTCTCTTTTGCTGCCTTTGTTTTTTCATATTGGTATAATTATTGCGTTTCCTCAGTCTCGTGGTGTCTGTTCTATCCAAACATGGTTGAATAGTCTATGTAGCCACGCATTCCAACTTCTCTTGCTGCTTTAATTAGTTTATTTGGTATTTCATCTTGCCCCGGTGATTTGTTCAATGGAGCTAATCTGACGGCTTCTATAATTTCTTCTTTACGTATGTCTGGTTCAAGTTCTTCGGTGACATCTGTGGAGGTTTCTTGAATTCCTGTGATATCTGATGGAATGTTTAGAAGTTGTTCGAAGTACTGCTTCCATCTTAAGGATTTTTTTTTCTTCATTTATTGGTTCTCCTTTATCGCTATTAATTATTTCAGTTGGGTCAACGGGCTCTTTTTTGGTTCTATTGCACTTATCTGTATTTACAAGTTTCTAGTTGCCTCCATCCATTTTTAATTAGAGTTACTCCATTCTCTTCCGAGTCTTTTTGTTTTTCTCTCTTTACTATTCCATTTGCATGTCTTCTCGCTATTCTATATTCTATGTAATCATGTTCCTGTTTGCTTTTCAACCACTTTTTATATTTTTTTTCCTGTTTGTCTTTTACAGCTTTGTTTATTCACTTATGTCCCCAGCATTGCGGTTAGTCATTGAACCGCTACGGCCTCTGGAGTATTTATCTTTGTGGCTGCGGTTTGCATTTTGCATTTGCCTCATGTTGGACTGGTAGTATATCACATCCCATCCACCCACACCCCAAGCACACATACATTCCCCAACCCACACATCCCCACCCACACACATCCACCCACCTACACACATCCCCCCATCACTCACATATCCTCTACCGTCCAACTACCTACGAACAATCACTCACCCACATATCCTTCTCCACCAACACACCTCCAACCACCCAGCCAAACACACATTCCTCGGCCACACCCCCCCCCCCACGCACACACACATCTCCCCGTCAACTCACATATTCCGCACCTACCCACACACAAATTCCGCACCCATCCACTTAATCTCCCATCTCCCCCAGCCCACTCACAGATCCCGAGCCGACCCCTACAAGCATCCCCCACCATCTCATAACCTACACACACTCACCCACCCACATATCCTATCCACCCACACATCCTCTACCCACCCATCCCCCAACCAAACATCCCTTAACCACTGTAACGGAAAAACTGCAGTTTAGTGATTCCTTGATAACTTACATATCAAAATGCAATGAAGGAGGAGGGTTAACAATTGTGTACTTCATTCTGAGAGGAGGAATAAAGTAAAGAACATTGACCTCCGAATATAAAAATAGGATACAGGAGCTCGCCGAGGTCATTGGCGGCCGCTCGTATCGGCCGACGGGAAAACGAACGGACAAGAACGGGGAACTGAAAAACGGTGATCAAAGCATAGATTTCTTTGAAGTACGACCAGCGATGAACGGAAGAACAGCGTAACAACGGAGAGAAACGAACAACTAACCACTACGTGATTTCACCGCTTTTGATGGGCAGGATACGTCAAGAGACGAGGGTTGAGGATGGTAGATCAAACAATCAACGAAGGATTGGACACTGAGTATAAAATAGCAGAACATGGGGTTTCTGGTTAGTGTGTGTTCCAAACTGGGCTGAATGATCTATGCCTCCTGAGTGGGGAAAGAAATACACGTCCCTAATGATTGAAAGAATATGGGATATTAGTGTGTTATTCGCTAGTGTATTTCGATTCTAGGAGAATAAGTGCATATAAAAGGTATTAATATATTAGTGTAATAGTAGCATAGGGATATAGGTGTTTGTTCTTTAGTGCACTCAGAAATCGTATGTCCGTATGTTTTTCGGAGGCTTTTCAGTATGGCTAGAGAAGGACTCTCACATAAGAAAATTATATGAAGCAGACGCATGTCACCAGATTACCTATCTTCTCCACAGGTTCCAATCCCCCTATTGAAATCAGAGAAGAGATGAAGGGTACTACACTTGAGCAAATAAAGTACCTACTTAGAACCAACAAGAACATAGACATGTTTTAATAGGAAGAAGTGATAACTTAACGTCAAATACAGAACACTGTATGCTCAAACGAATATACAATTAAAACCCGGAAAAGGAAAAGACGTTAACCTGTGGCAAGCAGGGATACTTAAAACTGCATGCAATTGCACTGTGCCGAAACATTAAACTGTATTAACAATAGACATGGTGTAGAACATTCATAGTAACTCTAGACAATGTTGGATAGTGGCGGTGTGTATTCAGAGGTGGATTATAATACCTTCCAAAACGGGAAATATATGAACTTCAGTGACTTACCAAATCGGATTATTTTCTGGTGATAAGACATTGAACAGTTGTTTTCTTCAAGAATTGGATTAAGTCCAGACTCAAGCAGGAGGAGATCATTCAGGGTGAGATCACTCCATATCTGTGTGTGCTGTCCTGTGTTTTGGCCGACAGAAGAGGCGAGAAGAACTACGGCACATACGAAGTCAACCGTCCTATCTTGCATTCACACTAGTAGACAATACCATCTACATATACCCAGTCCATACATACACCAGACATAGTTTTTATTAATAAATTTTTTATTTATCGTTGAAAGGAACTGTTGTCGGAGTATGTGTTGATGGAATAACAGAGAGAGTGAAAGAAATAGATATATGGAAGGGAAGACAGAAGGGAAAAGTGTAGACAGAAGTCAGTCAATAATCCCAACAGATAATAAGTTTGAAGATGTGCTTGTTGATTCCACATTCCTCCCAGGAAAACAAGTGACATAATTGGTGGAGCGAGCGGGGTACAACATAATACCCATATGACCTGGAGGCATAACAGGGCATATACATAGAGGGGTACCTGCATATTGGCACAGACATAGCGGAGTACCTGCATGTTGGGACATACTGATTGGAATAAATATAAGTATACATTGATGACTTTTAATGGAAGACGTCCATTGGATATATGGTGCCATTACATTTATGG
Organism: Cepaea hortensis; assembly: GCA_963921405.1. NCBI lineage: Eukaryota > Metazoa > Mollusca > Gastropoda > Stylommatophora > Helicidae > Cepaea > Cepaea hortensis. The sequence continues at coordinate 51,592,552 of OY992896.1, forward strand.
TAGAAACATTTCATTAATGCTGGTGACTTTACAGTGAGAAAGTTCCAGACAGGGTGAATGTGGATAGGTGGTAAGACACATTACATACCTAGTCACACGGTCACACGTCTACATAAGTATTTATCCTATATCTCCTCTTGTGGATGAGAGAGTGGTTGTGATGTACTGTGTGGTGTTGTAGATTAATAATATTAAATAGACATAGATAAATGATATAGGTTCTAGGTAGATTATCTGGTTATAGTGAGTACTTCTTACTGCTTTAAGGTGTTTTTACTCAGCCGGCTGACTTACATTCTTAACTATGGCAACTCCTAAAGTAACTACAGCAGAACTAAGGGCCAACGGGGAGGCAATTGGTTTAGCTGGTTCGGAACTAACTGATTACATACAGGAAAGAGCGAGAATTTCGTCAAGAAGAAAGGGAAGATCGAAAGGAGGCCAAGAGACTAGAATTGGAAATGGAAGAGGCTGAAAAGGTTAGACAACATGAATATCGCATAAAAGAGTTAGAACTCATAACACAAACTAAGGGAGAGATAGAGGGCTCGGAAGGCGGATCATCGTTACATGGTTCAACCAACATGAGTGGATCTAGCTACCATGCAATGAAGTTTCCCTTAGCTGTTTATGAGGAGTCTAAAGAAAAATTTGACAACTTTGCGGACCGCTTTGAAGCCATGGCAGTCGCTATGGGACTGGATAGGAGCAGATGGGCTCTTAATTATCCCAGGCCTTACGTGGTTCAGGTACGAGGTCTACATACGCCTACCACCAGGACATGAAAATCAGTACGAGGAATTAAAAGCCGCTTTGATGAAGCATTATGAAGTCACAGCACAAACGTATCGGAACATGTTTAGATCGTCTAGACGAGAGCCGGGAGAGCTATTCGCCGCCTACAGTCTAAGGCTGAAATCCTATCTCCAGAAATGGATGGACTTGGCAGAATTCAAGAGGGATTATGAGAGTCTCGAAGAGATGATGGTGGTCGACCAGATGCGAAAGCAAATGTCGAAACCTCTCAGAACCTTCTTGGGAGAACAGGGGGCGGAACGGATTGATGTTGTGAATAAGCTGGCGGAGCGATTCGTAGAGGTACATGGGGAGACTGAGGAACTAAGTACACAAACCAAAGTTCAGGAGAAACAAGAGAAAAAGAAACCTAAAAACTGGGAAGGAGAAAAAGTGGAACCTTATATAAAGCACACAGAGGAGAGTTCAGAGAAGGTGAAGGAAGGAAACCAGAACACCTCGAATTCTCCAGCGAAACGAAAGTGGTCCGAGAAGTGGTGTTCATTCTGCAAAGTGCCATCTCATAACACGAAGGACTGCAGATCGAAACCTAAAAGTTCTTACTTCGCAGCATGCAAAGTGATTCCTACGACGGTGATCACAGACAAGGCTGAGGTCGGCGAAGGAGAAAGGAACAAAAAGGACACACGGAAACCTAGGAAGGGAACATGGTGCACACACTGCCAGTCGACAACACATAATACTGTGGACTGCAGATGCAAGGCAGAAGACGCCAATTGCATAACCAACCTCGAGGAATCAAAAAAGGAAGGCAAGGAAACGGTCAAGGAGATGGAAGACACTCCGGACCAAAAGAGGCCACCTGTGGTCGAACTGATTGAAGTCAATGGCCAGCAGGTGGTTTGTCTCTACGATACCGGTTTGGATGGGAAAGCGGTGGTGGACGCCAGCTTGGTAAGCCCAGACCAACTTACAGGGGAGACCATAGAAATACAGCCGGCAATGAGGTGTGCTGTTACCATGACGCTGCCAATCGCTAAGGTGGAGATTAAATCCAGGTACGTCACGGGCATTATTCCTGCGGCTGTATTAGCTGACTCCCTATTCCCAATGATCATTGGCACGAAATATGTCTTTTTGGGGATGCCCAAACAGCCAGCCCCCAAGGGAACAGTAGTCAGTGGATCTCAAGGGAAGGAAAAAGAGGCAGAGACACTATGCGACAACTCAGGGATAGGAGAATTGCATACTGCCCAGACGAAGGATACTACGTTGCGTCCTTGCTACAGAAAGCTGCAAAGAAGTGCTGAACCTCCAGAACAGGGACAGTACTTTCTGAAGAATCGACTACTCTATCGGAGAGCTGGGAGGGGAGACAATCTGCACGAGCAGTGGGTGGTTCCAGAGACCCACCGTCCTCACATTCTTCAGAGTGGACACATCATAGGCGAGAATCGACATATGGGTGTCAGAGAGACCTTGCAGCAAATTTCCGGCCATTATTGCTGGCCAGGAATGACCGGAGATGTACGCCGGTGGTTGAAGTCTTGTTCGGAGTGCCAGAACGCACCACCCAACAAGCGGACTAAGAGTAAATAGCTTTTAAAGTGGAAGACAAAGTGGAAGTGTGGAGTCCAGCAGAGACCAATATACTCCAAGTAGGATGGAAAGGACCTTATCCTGTGGAAAAGGTGGTGTCCAAGAACATCTACAAAATACGGATCGGGGAAGAGCAGAAAAATCTCCCTAGACATCTCATTAAAAAATATGAGGAGAGATCCGGGAGCAAAGCTTCGCACTTTATGGTGATGGCAGCCATTGGGACAAAAGTTACCAGTCCAGACGAAGACCAGAGATCGCCAGTACAACATAGGAGAGCCTATGGGACAGTACGTGATAGGTCAGATTTACCCAACGACAGGAGGAGGGAAATCGCACGTCAGGGAAAGGACAAGAGGGAAACCTGCAATAGTAACCAAGTTCAAAAGGGGTGGGTAACGTCGGGAAAGGCGAGAAATACCCAGGACTCCAACCGAAGATTGGCTGACCAGATACAATATCGCCCAAGATGGTCCTGGAAGCAAAAGTCCAGGAGATTTGGGAAAGACGACTCTGTCCAACGAGGACGAGGCGGAACATCCCCAGAGGAAAAGCCGGGGGAAAGCAAGAGAATATGGAAACAGTGTTACAGTCAGGATGGGACAATCCGTCTGTATTGTGAGCCATCGCTTACGCCAGTCGAAAGGAGGTCGACTGAACGTACAGGGGCGATGTGCCAGCACTAATGGTGATCATGAGTAGTAGGGTAGGGTGTCTATGAGGTCGCCTACTGGATAAAGAGTTGATCCATATGAGGATCCAATCATATCATCAACACGTGATGTTCATAGCTACTTCATAGAAGCTCAACGCACGGTGGATGTGATGGACGGTGTTGCTGCAACAGGCCTTCACAGTCGAATACATCCTTGGTAAGGAGAATGTAGGAGCGGATTTCTAGACATCCAACTCCAGAGGAAGAGGAATAAGTTGGAGGATCATAGGAATCAAAACTACATTGATGAAGAGTCGACGAGGTCAACTCTCTTAAGAGGGGGCCTATGTCACGGAAAAACTGCAGTTTAGTGATTCCTTGATAACTTACATATCAAAATGCAATGAAGGAGGAGGGTTAACAATTGTGTACTTCATTCTGAGAGGAGGAATAAAGTAAAGAACATTGACCTCCGAATATAAAAATAGGATACAGGAGCTCGCCGAGGTCATTGGCGGCCGCTCGTATCGGCCGACGGGAAAACGAACGGACAAGAACGGGGAACTGAAAAACGGTGATCAAAGCATAGATTTCTTTGAAGTACGACCAGCGATGAACGGAAGAATAGCGTAACAACGGAGATAAACGAACAACTAACCACTACGTGATTTCACCGCTTTTGATGGGCAGGATACGTCAAGAGACGAGGGTTGAGGATGGTAGATCAAACAATCAACGAAGGATTGGACACTGAGTATAAAATAGCAGAACATGGGGTTTCTGGTTAGTGTGTGTTCCAAACTGGGCTGAATGATCTATGCCTCCTGAGTGGGGAAAGAAATACACGTCCCTAATGATTGAAAGAATATGGGATATTAGTGTGTTATTCGCTAGTGTATTTCGATTCTAGGAGAATAAGTGCATATATAAGGTATTAATATATTAGTGTAATAGTAGCATAGGGATATAGGTGTTTGTTCTTAACGTGTGAAATTGCATTCGTTTATCTAGTCGGTTAAACTTTAGTGCACTCAGAAATCGTATGTCCGTATGTTTTTCGGAGGCTTTTCAGTATGGCTAGAGAAGGACTCTCACATAAGAAAATTATATGAAGCAGACGCATATCACCAGATTACATATCTTCTCCACAGGTTCCAATCCCCCTATTGAAATCAGAGATGAGATGAAGGGTACTACACTTGAGCAAATAAAGTACCTACTTAGAACCAATATGAACATAGACATGTTTTAATAGGAAGAAGTGATAACTTAACGTCAAATACAGAACACTGTATGCTCAAACGAATATACAACTAAAACCCTTAAAAGGAAAAGACGTTAACCTGTGGCAAGCAGGGATACTTAAAACTGCATGCAATTGCACTGTGCCGAAACATTAAACTGTATTAACAATAGACATGGTGTAGAACATTCATAGTAACTCTAGACAATGTTGGATAGTGGCGGTGTGTATTCAGAGGTGGATTATAATACCTTCCAAAGGGGGAAATATATGAACTTCAGTGACTTACCAAATCGGATTATTTTCTGGTGATAAGACATTGAACAGTTGTTTTCTTCAAGAATTGGATTAAGTCCAGACTCAAGCAGGAGGAGATCATTCAGGGTGAGATCACTCCATTTCTGTGTGTGCTGTCCTGTGTTTTGGCCGACAGAAGAGGCGAGAAGAACTACGGCACATACGAAGTCAACCGTCCTATCTTGCATTCACACTAGTAGACAATACCAACTACATATACCCAGTCCATACATACACCAGACATAGTTTTTATTAATACATTTTTTATTTATCGTTGAAAGGAACTGTTGTCGGAGTATGTGTTGATGGAATAACAGAGAGAGTGAAAGAAATAGATATATGGAAGGGAAGACAGAAGGGAGGAGTGTAGACAGAAGTCAGTCAATAATCCCAACAGATAATAAGTTTGAAGATGTGCTTGTTGATTCCACATTCCTCCCGGGAAAACAAGTGACAACCACACACCCTTACTCATATAAAATCACACACCCACACATCCTTTAACCAACCACACATCCTCCACCCACCATCCCCCAGCCACACATCCCTATATGGAGACAGAGCCATGTGAGAAAACCCGGGTCAGTGAGGTCTTTCTGGTGACTGCCAATTCCATCGACGATAAACTGTGGGTTTCGTGGAAGACCTTTGTGTTAGCATTCTGGCGGCGGCATTATGCACAGTGTACCTGTGCAGGCTGTTGGATTGTTGAGACTCCTGTCTGTTCCACTTTTCAGATTGGACAGTGGGGAGCATTTTATGTGATATTCACTGGCACAGGAACGGAGCATAATGAGGACGACCCGTTGCAATGAAGTTGGAACCTCGACTAACTAACTAACTCATTATTATGTTTGTTTCTGAATCTTTAAATCCCGGTTAACCCGGTTAACAAATGCCCGCAGAAGTTGGATGTGTCGGCCTAACGGCGCAAGAACGCAGCTTTGCTGTAAGCAGGCTCAACGCAATCACGTCAGGAAAAAAAAAACTCCCGATGAACGCAGAAAAAGAAGAAGAATATTAAATTTCTTCAGATCACGACTATCCCTACCGGGCGAGTCTGCTCCATGGAGCACCCATTTACGCTGTTTCTCTGATTTTCGTTGATATCGTAAAACATAATTTTTTGGCATCTGTAAAGCTACCATGGCAAAAGTAGCCTTTAGCAAGATGAAAAACATATTGACCAATAAAAACATGTCAATTGAAACGAGAAAGAGAGTGTTGAGATGCTACATTGAGCCTGTACTTTTGTATGGATGTGAAGCGTGGACAATGAGCAGTCAGGCTGAAAAACATCTGATGGCTGTAGAGATGTGGTTTCTGAGGAAAATGCAAAGAATACCATGGACAGCCAGAAAGACCAATGAACAAGTCCTTCAAGAAACAAATGAAGATCGTAAATTGATTAGAGAAATTAGACGTAGACAGTCAAAATTTTTTGGACATGTTATGAGAAGAAATGGATTGGAGAATTTGGTGACAACTGGTAAGATCGAGGGGAACAGACCAAGGGGAAGACCTAGAAGCAAGTACCTGGATGGCTTGGCCTTGTGGCATAGTCGAGACAGAAACACGGAGCTGACCCACGACTCTGGTGATCGGGTGAGATGGCAGAACATGACCGCCCACGCTTACCGGCATGGCACATGATGGATGGATGGAAAGAAGATAGTTTGCCATTGCTTTCCTTCTTAGCAGTTACCATACCGGTCAATGTCCGTAGCCATTGTCTTTCCCCAAATGAGATCCTCCCCCTACCGCCGTGAAGCTAGAGCCAATAACTTACAACTATCTGTCGGCTGATCTTCAACCTCATCCACCATCTGCACACATGGCTTCACGTAACCCTGATCGGGGGGCTAAACGGGTACTCCACCTTGCTCAAGGGTGTCCCGTAGGCTAGTGGAGAGAAGGAGGCACCTTACTTCTCCTTTGAAAGGGGATACCCCTACCCAGCTACCCCGACATCAGCTACATGTCTTTTAATGCTGTTGCTGAAGCGATACAGAAAGAACATGTCAAAATCGTGTCGCTCTTTGTATTATTTTTTAAAATAAAAACAATACAAGAATTATTCTTTTTTTTTTAATGGTGGGTTTGTTTATTTGATCAGGTGCTCTTTGGGTGATGTCGTCAGTATCACACCTACCGCCTTTAATTCCCAAGCCATTTCCGGATATCCATTTTACGCAGGGACGACCAGGCAGCTCAGGTCAATTGTAAACATCCGCAGATCCTGTGCAGATTCGAACTCATGACCACAGGGGGAGCCTCGCTGCTGATACTGCTGAAGCCTAACTGGTCCGGTTACCGAAACTTTGAGCCACCAACTAGTGGAGACGAAACCTGGAATCCGGAGGAGCATCGTACACCTGTCGAATGCCAGGGTCGACTCCAAGACATAATCCGAACGAAAGCCAGCACAATTCCTAAACGAGATCAGATTGTCTCAGGTGACTCTGTGTCTACATGTGGTCTGAGTGTGTCATTGTCTGGATGGTGTGAATGATGATATGCTATCTAGCTAAGCATCAGAAAACTGTTTGTACCTGTAACATGAATTTTATTGTCCTAGTTCACCAATTGAACGACAATTTTCATTGATTATCTCTTTTACTATTAAAGAGTATTATTGTTTTATACTTGCACCAACGTACTCCACTCGTGATCATTTAAACGCAAGGTGTGCGAGTGAGTGCGTGAAAGTATGTAAAACAGGGGGCTTCATCAATTGACGAAGGATCAACGACAGATAAACTAGACATTCGTGTTAGGTCTGCCTACATACACGAGTGTTCTTCACCTTCTGCCTTTGTCTACCAAGTGAATCCCAGTATCTTGTATCGGGACCATCCCTTTAGACCTTGTAACGAGCCATAATTTCGAGAGACTGTCAGCAAACTCTTGGATAGGGATTTCTGTCTGTTTCAATAGAATTACCCTAACGGTCGGTTACACCGAGGCTGCTGGTGATTTACTTCGTCAGAGCCGGGCAGCAACGTAGATACAAGTAAGGCCGTGCTGCCGACCTACCATCGATTTTCGATGGCGCGGGTGACTAGCAGCTGACTGTGGACCTGACGGGCCGTGGAGTGTACCCTGAGGTGATCCAACAGTTTCGCTTGCGACCTGACATCGTACTTCACTCCTCGTCGGCCAAACAGCTAATGCCGATTGAGCTGACAGTCCCGTATGAGTCGAATATCGACTTACAAGATCGAGACGTACGGTGACATGGTCGCTACTCTGACACAATAAGGGTACACAGGATATTCGCTGTAGAGGTGGGCGCAAGAGGTCTAGTCTCCCACTCCATGTATGATGTGTTAAAGCAGTTGAGCATAAAAGAACAAGCGAGAACTCGGCACAAAAACAACTGCGTGAGGCAGCTGAAAAGGCCTTTTGATGGCTGTGGAACTGACGTAACATAGAATGGGACAAGTCTTGACAGTAATATGGTAACATTTATGTCTGTATGTAAGAACAAATAACATCGGAACCTATCTCTTAATAAGGGCTAGAACTTGCACTGTCTCGTGTCGACTCTACAGCCTTCCCTCCGAGCGAGGGTAGTACATCTGAGTACGGGACTGTTCGGTGGGGCAAATCGCCGCACGGTAGCAGATACAATCATACAAATGTCGGCCGAAGTCTACGCTTCATACCAGGGCGGTAATCGTCTTACGAAAGCCGCACTCCGCAGCAAAGACCGAAAGAGAGGTCGAGGAATCCAGAGGAAAAGTCGGCTTCCCAGAGTGCGGCGCCGTGAACGTGTCACGAAGAAGGAACTTGGCAACGAAGACGAACGGAGGAGCCAGAGATAGTGGCTCGGGAAGAAGCCGATTCCCCACGATCCCAGGTGCTAGGATGGTGATAGGGCACGAAGCACCGAGTGCATAGATTCCTCCTGGATGGAGGGGTGGCTTGAGGGCAGACATGTTGGCAGGTATGGGACAAGCACGGGACATCACAAGGACAATGCAAACGACCGAACGTCTGGCACGGCAGGGAAAACACGCCCGGAGTCATGACCCAGACGGGCCCGCCCCTAGAGTATGTTAAGAGGTGAATGGGCCGAAACATTCAGGGAAGGCGGACTCCTTTCTGACAATGCGAAACCCCCTGCCGTGTTTGCTTTATGGCGGAGTTTTTATCACTGCGTGTGATGATTAGGAAACAGCTAATGGTAGTGAACATGAGATTTCTGGGGGAAATGCAAAGGCTACCATGGGTGAAAAACAAACTCGATCACCAGAATCGTGGATCAGCTCAGTGTTCTTGTCTCGACCATACAACGTGGTCAAGCTATCCAGGTATTTACTTCTCTGCCCTCCACCAGTTCTCTAACCCTCGATCTTGCCAGTTGTCACCAAGTTCTCCAATTTATTTCTTCTCGTAACATGACCACAATAATTGTGACTGTCTACGTCTAATTTCTCTAATTAGTTTACGATTTTCATTTGTTTCTTGTGCATTGGTTTTTCTGTCTGTCCGTGGTATTCTTTGCATTCTCCTCAGAAACCACACTTCCACCACATCAGATGTTTTTCAGCTTGTGTGTTCATCGCACGCTTCACATCCATACAAAAGCACATGTTCTATATAGCACCTCAACCCTCTTTTTTTCACGTTGCAAATTACATCTTTTATTGGTCAGTATGTTTTTCATGCCGGTCTCTCTGGCCGAGGGGTTACACCACTTTCTCCGTAATCCCGTTTATCACGCAGTCTCGTAGCGGGCGAGAACTGGAAGCGGTTCTACCCCCGCTGGTGACTTGCGGGATAACTGAGCCGGCCGCTCAGAAAGCAATGGCAAACTACTGAGCGTAATCTTGCCAAGAAATCAACAGACAGCTGAAAGATGCTGCTGTTGACAGCGATGCCCTGTAAAAGATACGCGAATTAAAAAGAAAAAATATTTTTCATTGTCCAAAGGGGTGCCTTCGCCATCGCGATTCTTGTTCTAATCTCATCAAGGAATCTCCCATCACATGTTATGACCGTTCTGAGATAATTGTACCGATTCACTTGTTGAAGAATCCAAAAGGCCGAGAAACGATCCATATTAAGAATTTTTGGCCGTTTAAAGGCCTGACAAAAACTTATCGACATGGCTTATTGCTTGTTTGGTTCTATTCAGAGCACAAAAGATAAAATGAAATATTGTGAAGTAATAGTAAAATGCGATACCAAATTCTCATGATTGTAAAATAAAGCCATGAATTTTACACGAGCTTTGATGAGAAATTAAATTATTATTCCGTCATTCATGGGGCACACAATAGTAAACATTTTCTATAACCATTTTGTAAAAGAATGTTACAAATACTATAGTTATTTAAATAACGTTATATTTTTATGTTGCTTTGAGCAATTTCAATAACTGTTTAGTGTTACGTCCCTTGAAATCATTCTGATTACACGCGTTCCTTTTAATGTGGTTTGTGTTTAATTTAAAAAAAACATAACATTCCTTTATTCGAGATTTTTTTTTTTTAAATAAGGACTCGCTGTTACCCCAAGAACCATAGCCCCATCAGGTCCCCACGTCCTTATGTGTCATTCGGATGACTGCCTCTGCTGGTGGCCCTAGCAAGATCAAGTGCAGATACCACACTTTGATCTTAGCCAAAAGGCCAAGAAGGGATAGCATTAATAAATTGATGTAAACAAAAATTATAGGTGTCCCGTTAAAACTTTAAGTGATTTGTGTCAGAACCTCTAGGCAAACGTTTCTAGTGCTCTAGTGCGAGTTATTTCTCATTTGACAATAAGATGACATCCCCGTTTAAGATTTCTCCCTTTAGACTTTTCCCTGGAATCCACAGGTGGGAGGAGCTGGTGAGGGTGAAGCGGGGGGGGGGGGGGGAGAGACAGGAAGACCTAATAACGCAAGAAGAAGAGAAGTAAAGACAGAAATAAATAGTATAGGGAGAACATGGATGGAGCTGCATGGTATAACTAAGGATAGGACGGCTTGGGGCGAGTTGGTTTAGGACCTATGTCCCCATAGAGGACAACTGAAGATGAAGGCCTGGTTTTAAACACAATAAGAGAAGGAAAAGATTCGAACTCAGCGAGTAACTATGATGTCGGTGCCATTTATAACATAAATTGTGTTCAATCATTATATGTTTTAATTCTCACTCTGTTATTCTGTATTTGTTTTACAGTGGAAAGGTCATGTCGCTATAACAGCCTCACTTTTGCGACATCAGAGATTTTCATTAGCGTTTCACACAGAAACGCCGAGTCTATCATCATCCGAGACGAGCGACCAGCGAGTGTCATCTTTGATCTCCCAAAGCACGCCTGAAGAAGAAACTCCGCCTTGTTTAATTCCGACGTTAAACTCGGACACCGTCAGCAAATCAACAAACAACTTGACGGGTGACATTTGTTTCAAAACAGAAAATGCAACTTTGCTGCAGCGTTCCCGTTAAGTAATATATTTAACCCCGTTTAAATTCCCTGCAAATGGGTTGTTATTTTGACTCGTTCCTCTTATCTTTTGTGAAAAGCTGAAAGATGTTATTTTCAATTTGCGATTACTGTGGGAATAACGGATGTTCCACATTCGAACAATATCTGTAGCTATGTGTTTTAAGTGTTCGGCCAAAGTATTATTCATTTATTCACTCCGTGTGATATATAATTCTGCAGTATGCATCTGACGAGATGCAGCGAAATATGCCAGGCAATAAACCGTGCAACCTATTGGATGTGGCTTCTGTGTTTAAATCCACAAGGGAATACATTGTGTTGAACATATACACAATCCGTTGCGGGCAGGTTTTCTAGTTTCAGTTTTACACGAAGGAGAGTCTCCCGTCTACTCTTCATCACTTCTAGCTCCTGATGATGTTAATGTGTGTCACTTGCACGCAGTACCTCGCGGAGTGGTGGTAGGGCTGTGGTTAGCCTGCATGTCTGTTGGCCTGTGTACATGTGTTTGAATCCCCAACGATACGGAGCATTTGTTTAATGGCCGGAGCTCAGCCTAAAACCTGATCGAGGATTCTTTACTTGTACTTACCAATCTGAGGAAAACGTCGTGGTTAGCTGTTGTTTGTCCATCAAGAATGATGATGACCATTCATTTCATCCAGTGGGGTTGAAGTTGTGGAGACGTGGGTTCTAAGATGGCTGATAAGGCCTATTTTGGCTCGAAATGTTCTTTGACAATGTGGGCAAAGAATGCTTGACGTCTCTGGAGGAGGATTTCCTGCAGTGGTTTTTCTGTCCTGCCTTTTCTTCACAGCTCTTGCAGTCCTGGTTGCCTCACATATGACTGCACCTTTGCGCAATGATGCACGCCATGAATTTCGGTCTCTGGCTGCAGCCTCCCAGGTGTCATGACGAATTCCAAAAGCATTCAGTGAAATTTTCAGAGTGTCTTTAAAACGTTTCCTCTGGCCACCTTGGGAGCGTTTACCACAACGCAGTTCGCTGTAGAAAATTCGTTTAGGGAGCCTGTGATCTGGCATGCGGGTCAAGTGACCAGCCCAGCGAATCTGATTCTTCATCAGTAGAGTGTGGATACTGGGCATGGATGCTCTTTCTAGGACTTCAGTGTCTGGAATCTTGTCTTGCCATTTAATCTTCAGTAGCTTCCTTAGGCAGACTGTGTGGAAGTGGTTTAATTTCCTAGCGTGTCGCTGATAAACAGTCCAGGTTTCACAAGCATATAGCAGTGTGGATAATACAACTGCTTTGTAGACTTTTAGCTTTGTTTGCAGGCTTATTCCAGTTCTGTCCCATACATTCTTGTACAGTCTGCCAAAGGCTGCACTGGCCTTGGAGATTCTTGCATTCACTTCGTCATCGATTGTGGCAGCTTGTGACACAGTGCTGCCAAGATAGGTGAATTTGTCCACAACACTTAGTCTATGGTCATTCACTTTGATATTCGGCACAGTGTGATTATTCCCTGGAGCTGGCTGGTACATAACTACAGTCTTCTCCAAGTTGATATTGAGCCCAAAGTTGGCACAGGCATGTGAGAAAGCTGAAACATTATGTTGCATGTCCGCCTCTGAGTTGGCGTATAGAGCGCAATCATCAGCAAACAGGAGCTCTCTGACGGTGCCGCTGTCAATTTTGGTTTTAGCTTTCAGCCTTCTGAGATTGAATAACTTTCCATCCATACGGTAGTTGATGTCTATTCCAATGTCGTCGTTCTCGAAGGCATTCATCAACATGGCTGAAAACATGAGGCTGAACAGTGTTGGTGCCAGGACACATCCTTGCTTCACTCCATTGGTTACAGGAAAGGGTTCAGACAGTTCACCATTTTCCTGTACTCTTGCCTGCATGCCGTCATGAAATAGCCGCACTATTTGGACAAACTTTCGTGGACAGCCATATTTTGCCATAATCTTCCACAGTCCTTCTCTGCTGACTGTATCAAAAGCCTTGGTAAGGTCAATGAAAGTGGAGAACATTTCGCAGTTCTGTTCCTGACATTTCTCTTGCAGCTGCCTTGCAGCGAAAATCATGTCAACAGTTCCACGTTCTTTTCTGAAGCCACATTGACTCTCAGGAAGAAGACCTTGATCGAGATGGGCTGTGAGGCGATTGAGAAGAATTCTGGCGAGTATCTTCCCTGCAATTGAAAGCAAGGAGATGCCTCGGTGGTTGTCACAGGATTGGCGGTTTCCTTTACGTTTGTAAAGGTGGACTATTGAGTCCTTAAAATCTTGTGGCATGGTCTCGTTCATCCATATGTTTGTGAAGACTTGGTGAAGCTGCTCTGTTAGGACCGGCCCACCTGCCTTGTATATCTCTGCTGGGATGGAGTCAGGACCAGGTGCCTTGCCGCTGGAGAGTTGCTGGATGGCTTTGTTTATTTCCACTATGGTTGGCAGGTCACCAAGTGTCTCATTGGTGGGAACTTGAGGAAGGCAATTGATGGTTTCATCATCGAAGAAGGAAGTTGCATTTAAGGTTTTGCTGAAATGCTCTGCCCAGCGTTGGAGGATTTCTTTCTTATCGGTGACCAATGTTCCCCCGTCTGCACTGAGGAGGGGAACTATGCCTGGTGATGAAGGACCATAGACCGCTTTCAGTGAGTCGTAGAAGTTTTTCATATCATGTCTGTCAGCAAAGCCCTGAATTTCATCAGCTTTGCTGCTCAGCCAGGAGTCCCGCATGTGCCGAAGTTTCTGCTGCACTACTCCGTGGTTAGCTACATGGCTGGCAGATGGATCAGTGAAGACATGGCAAGACAAGACTACAGACAAGACATGGCAAGACACGACTACAGACAAGACATGGCAAGACAAGACTACAGACAAGACATGGCAAGACAAGACTACAGACAAGACAATAGAAGATAAGTGTGACAGAACGCCAGTGGCCCATGTCCTCAGGCCTTCTTTGGGTTTTGGTAAACAGGGGGAAACAGCTTTCGGGAACCCTCAGTTCTATTATTCGCACAATCACCATGGAAGTTAGTTCTCTGGGATACTTTAACAACACGATCTTTTTGATAGAACGATTAGATATATGTCTTGTCTTCGGGGAAAACCCAATAGGGCACCTTACACCAAATACACAACAGTGCAACTTCTGGTGCAATTCATGTCCGTTCCAAGACCTACAGTTTGGTATTTGCAGCATGTAAATGTAATTCAAAGATTAGGACAACACTGCAACCTACTACTGGGGAATGAAAAGGTAATAGTTGGGTTTTATTGAATACTGCTAGACCTTGGTTTATAAAGATAACTGGTTGTATCGACTGGTGAGACGAATTGGCGAGACGGCAGTCTTGCAATATTGGGAGTGGGTTGACCGTTGGCCAATCTAACTAAGCGTCTTGTTCTTGGCATTGCCTGGGAACGAATCTGAGCAATTTAGCTTCCCAGATGATTTCACTTGTTCTTGGCAGCAGATGGACGGGGGCTATCTTTCTTCCTACGGCCTGAACTCGGCATAGTAGCATCTCTCATTGCATTATAAACACAATATATATACAGTATGCCGGAAAGGGGGGAGGGCTCCGTGGGGACAGATTCCACCCATCTATGATCTATCTTCTTGAGCCGGAAGAGGGTATCCACTGGGCTATCTCTTTCATCTTTTAGCGGATAGGGTGGCCGGGTGAACTGAATAGTTACTGGTCGATAAGATCATCTAGTTCTACGTGTAAGGTGAGGCACTGCCGGTACATTGCGGCGACAGCTCAGACAAGAGCAGCGGCCGGAAGGAGTAGTATTTTCTTTTCCTATTCTTGCTGGGAATGGGGAACGACACTTCTTTACATACACATAATTACCCACAAAACACCACAAGAGCTTTGTCGTGAGAAAGGCAGGGTTTGCAAGTGAGAGATAAGCCTGGAAATGAATGTGCCCAATAATAATAAAGGCTTGGTATGAGTGTGGAGAGTGAGTCTTGTAGGCAAAAAGTTCCTAGGGTGGACAACCGGACGTCTACAAGCTGGAGGTCTACTCAAGCCCGGACGTAGCCAATCCAAGGGCTACCTGACAGGTCAGGCCCATTCATTCGGGCCTCTTATCTAATGTATTGGGTAAGGAACCTATATGTCAAATGTAGTAACTGAGGCCCTATTGGTCCTCAGGATTGTGGTACTTGAAACAGCCTAGTCGCTCACTAATCTCTGTCATCTCCAGGGTCCTCCTTGAATTGAAGGGAGCATAAGAGATCTGCAAGGTCACGAGAGTATCACCTTAAGACATTCTCAGGTGAACCATGGACTTTCAGGACGGCCACAGGCTAATGACTCCAATCAAGGAATCAATGTCCGATTAGTCCTGATCTAGTGGCATCCTTCGGTACCCGCTCAGTACAAATCCCACCTCAATAGTGGAGTGGTTGAACCTATGTTCCTGAATGGACCTACAGCTCATTCTCGGTCCTACTCATCCGTATCAGTGACATTGAAAAACCCATTCCCATTCCACATTCACGAACCATTCCCATTATGTAAAATCTTACCCAGCCTGGTCAGTGACATTGAAACACCCATACACATTTTCCCCTTCAAGAACTGTTCCCATTGTGACAAGTGATGTATTCCTGTACCATTGGGCTACAACGAACACAAGACTCATTGTGTAGAGAAGACCACTGGAACTAGTAGGCCTGGTTCTACAGGCGCCTGTTGTTTGTACAACCGATCGGGAAGGAGGAAAATACCTGCGGACCCAATCGGTGAGGCAGATGTCGACTGACGGGACTTTGTAGTACTCTTCGGTCTATGAGGGAAAGCCATGAGGCTCTGTGCCTGAACTTTATCCTTGTTGTGTCTGTTTAGAACTATCTGTTTTAACTGCCTTGATGTTTTCCTGTGCTGTTCTTTATTAATTTAATAAATCACGTTTTAGTTTACTCCAACGATCACCGTGTTATATATGGATCAGCCAGAAAGACACGTCAGGGAATAGGTCCCGAGGTCGAAAGAGAGAGTGACAGTGAGTCCGGGGAACGGAGGAGGGTTGGCAAGCAAAGACCTATCCCAGCCAGGGCTATAGATGATTATTTAAACATTGTGACAGGGCTATTTGGGACCCTTCACGTAGCTTGGTACAATAACTGGGGGCTCGTCGCGGGATATTTGAAATCCAGGTGGACTTCTACCTGATATAGTGATAGGGGACAGATAATCTTGTCTACTATCAATAGGTTCTGCCTACCGTGCCTGGCTATTGTCTATACTCTTCCTGACACAGACTGACCGACATATGACGTGTTGTGGTCGTGTAATGTAACCAGTTGTGTACTTGAGATAGAAATGTAATATACATTTATCTACTCCCATACCCTTTGAGTTTAAGATGGGATCAGCTAAATTTAATGTGGCTGAAGTACAAGCTACAGGGCGTGAGATGGGTTATGATGGGGCGGAGTTACAGAAATATGTTCAGGAAGTGGAAAGAGACTTCAGACAAGCTGTGCGCGAAGCTAAAAAAGTGAGGCTGAGGCTAGGAAGATGGAGGCAGAGCAGGCAGTCAGAGACCATGAGTTCCGTATGAGGGAGTTGGAGCTGAAAGCTCAAACTGCCGAGGAAAGCGAGGGTGCAGTTGGAGGCGCAGTTCTCCCTGACTCAACAACTTCTAGTGGCGGTCCATACCAGGCAATGAAGTTCCCATTGCTCCCATTCGATGAACACAAAGATAAGATCGACCAGTATCTTCACAGATTTCAGTCGATGGCTTTGGCTATGGGATTGGAACGTGGAAAATGGAACTTGAAACTCTCACAGGGCCTGAGGGGGACCGCGTACGAGGTCTACTCAAGGTTGCAACCTGGTATGGAGAATGACTATGAGGCCCTGGAAAAAGCATTATTGAAAAGGTTCCAGATGACAGCCCATACATATCGACAGCAGTTCAGAAAGTCGAAGAGAGAGCCAGGGGAGATGTTCGCAGCCTACAGCGTTAGACTTAAGTCTTTCCTTTTGACGTGGATGTCATTAGCTGGATTTGCCAACGACTATGAAAGTTTAGAAGAATTAGTGGTCGTGGACCAAATGAAGAGAATGATGCCTAAGCCATTGCAAACCTTCTTGCTTGAAAATGGGGCAGAAAGGTTAGACGTAGTAAACACATTAGCGGAAATGTATGCGCTAGCTCATGGGGATAATTGAGAACTGTCACAACCCAATCCCCGACCACCAGACACATGGTCTGGAAAGAAGAAGAACCATAAAACAGCCTACACCAAGAAGGAGGATCCTTTCGATAAAGTTCCAATTAAGAAACCCTCTGGTAAGAGTCCACCCTGATCTCCTAAAAGAATGTGGAGTGATAAGTGGTGCGCCTACTGCAAATCTCCCACACACAATACGGCCTATTGCAGGCGCAAACAGAAAGACTCTCACTATGCTGTCTGTCTTGTAGAAACCGGTGAAGGGTCTAACAGGGAGGTAAAAGGGAGGGGTTTTGAGAACAAAGCTTCCGAGAAACCGCCAGTAGTAGAGACGATACTTGTGAACGAACAACCAGTCGAGTGTCTCTATGACACCGGTCTGCAGTTTGAGGACGTAATTTCCTCACACTTAGTGAGCCCAGAGCAGCTAACCGGGGAGTCAATTGAGATTCAAACGGTGACCAAGAGTGCGGTAGCGATGTCTCTTCCGATTGCGAAGGTGGACATCAAATCGAAATATGTTACCGGCACCATACAGGCAGCCGTTCTGCTCGATCCGATCTTCCCAATGATCTTGGGTTGTCGCTACGTCTTTCTAGGGATCCCAACAGAACCCATGTACGTAGGGGCAATACACACTAGATCTCAATCGGGAGATGAGCAGACGCCGGCCTTGATCGTGAATCCCTTGCCCGGGGAGTTACGAGCTGCTCAAAGCCAGGATGCTATTTTGCAACCTTGCTTCAACCAGTTGCCAAAAAGTTCTGACCCACCAGGACGGGGTCAGTATTATATGAAGAATCGGTTACTGTTCCGGAGAGCCGGAGTGGAGGAAAGCCAGCATGGACAGCTGGTAGTTCCTAAGGCCTATCGGGAACAACTTCTTCATATGGGACACACCATTTCATTCAGTGGACATATGGGTGTCGGGGCAACACTCCAGCGCATTTCCTGCCATTACTACTGGCCAGGGATGACTGGAGACGTGCGTCGGTACGTCAAGTCGTGCCCAGAGTGCCAGCGTGTGGCACCAAAACACTGGACGGCTCCAGTAATCCTGGGCGACATGCCCATTATGAACTCTCCTTTCGAGAGAGTTGCCATCGATCTAGTTGGTCCTCTTCCTCGGACTAGGAAGAGGAATATGTATATTCGTTCGATGGTGGATTGCTGTTCCATGCGGGGTGAGGCGATACCGTTGGCCATAATCGACTCTTAGCGAGTGGCTGATGCACTGATGGAGACATTTACTCGGTTGGGATTTCCAAACCAGATCCTAACGGACAATGGGTCTCAGTTCTGTGGTAAGTTGATGGAGGAAGTCTTTCGTATCTTCCAGACTAACCACATTCACACAGCCCATACCACCCTCAGTAAAATGGGCAAGTAGAGAGGTTTAATGGTACCTTGATGACCATGCTTCGGAAGCTGGCTCAAGAGAAACCAGACCAATGGGATGAGTATATCCCGGCCGCCTTGTTCGCCTATCGGGAGGTTCCCCATGGGTCGACCGGGTTGCCACCAGCCACTCTATTATTCGGGAGCCCAATCAAGGGTCCCTTAGAAGCCCTATTGAGATGTTGGACAGAGGAGGAAACTTCCGAAGAAGTGGTATCCTCCTACAAATACGTCGAAGAGTTAAAGTAGAAACTCCAGACGGGTTGGGCTTTGGCAGCTCAGAATCTGAGGGCGGCCAGAAAGAGACACGCGGCCTACTACAATAGAAGGACGAAAGATAGGTCTCTTAAAGTGGGGGATCGGGTTCTGTTGTTGCTTCCAGTAGGTTCCAATAAACTCGAGATTGGTTGGCAGGGGCCTTTCCCGGTGGAAAAGGTTGTGTCCCGCACCAACTATGCCATCCGGATCAGAGGGAAATCCAAAATCTTCCACATTAACCTCCTCAAAAAGTATGAAGAACGATCTGATGGTACTTCTCTCCCACTCATGACTATGGCGGTCGCGATGGAAACTGAATCGGGCGAAGACGCGGATAGGGAGTATCCTTTACACCCTGGGGAAACCTACAGGGATGTACATATAAATCCTGATCTGTCGGCTGAAGAAACAGACCTAGTCATCCGTTTGTTGGAGTCCCATCAGCAGATTCTTACCGATCGGCCAGGGCGGACAGGGTTGGTCGAGTTTGATATGACTCTGACTACCCAAGACCCCGTTCGCAAAAAATATATGCAGTGCCCTTTTCGAAAGAGAAGGCCCTGGAAGCCGAAATCCAGAAGCTTCTGGACGATGACATCATCACTCCTTCGACTTCTCCTTATAATGACGGGGTTGTCTTGTTGAGGAAGCCCAGTGGGGAGCACCGCCTATGTATTGATTACAGACATTTAAACAGTTGTACGACATTCCAAGTTGAACCGTTACCGAACACAAATCAACTGTTTGCCAGACTAAATAAGGAAAAGTACTTTTCGAAAATTTATCTAAGCCGGGGATATTATTAGATCCCTGTGAAGCCCGAGGTTCGCCCCTTGCCCGCCTTCAGTACTCCGAGCGGGCATTACGAATTCAAGGTGATGCCATTTGGGCTGAGCAATGCGCCCAGTGTGTTCACCCGCACGTTGAGAATGTTATTAGAGCCTTTAAAAGATCCCTCTGTGGTCTCGTTTATGGATGATATTCTCATCGCGTCTGACAATCTGAGGGATCACCTGAAGTCCTTGGGACTGATCTTCACAAGGTTAAAAGAGGAAGGGTTAACCGCCCGTCCAGCCAAATGCATGATTGGCTATCAATCCTTGGAATTTCTGGGACACACTATTAACCCAGGGGGACTGGTACCGGAAGAAAAGAAAATTGAGAAGGTCAGACTCGCACCCCGTTATAAATCCAAAAAGGATGTTAGATCTTTCTTGTCTCTGTGTGGGTTTTACCAGAAATTTATTCCGAAGTTCAACGAAATTGGGGCGCCGTTAACCGAAGCCCTGAAGAAAGGATCGCCAGATCCTATAGTCTGGACCCCGAGCTGTGAAGAAGCTTATGGGAAGCTGAAACAGGCTTTGGTGGATAAGCCCGTCCTGCAACTCCCAAATTTGGAGAAAACGTTTGTTCTAAGAACCGACGCGAGTAACATAGGGATTGGGGCAACTCTGTTGCAGGAAGGGCGAGATGATCTTTCGGTGCTATGTCCGGTGGCGTATGCAAGTAGAAAACTGTTACCCACGGAACGGAATTACTCCACCGTCGAACGGGAATGTCTGGCTCTAGTGTGGGCGGTACAGAAATTTCAACCTTATCTGCATGGAGTACCGTTCAAGGTACAATCCGACCATCAACCTCTGACGTTTTTGGCAACTTCTAAGAAACTGAACGCGAGGTTAATGAGATGGTCATTGCTCCTACAACCGTATCAGTTCACGGTCGAATACATCCCCGGAAGGGAGAATGTGGGAGCGGATTTTCTATCACGGCATCCTATGGTTGAATGTGAGGGTGGGACCATTCGAACAGAACCTCTGGCAGTAGAAAGTTCGTAGGGTTCGACTTTCTTAAGATGGGGCCAATGTGACAGAACGCCAGTGGCCCATGTCCTCAGACCTTCTTTGGGTTTGGGTAAACAGGGGGAAACAGCTTTCGGGAACCCTCAGTTCTATTATTCGCACAATCACCATGGAATATAGTTCTCTGGGTTACTTTAACAACACGATCTTTTTAATAGAACGATTAGATATATGTCTTGTCTTCGGGGAAATCCCGATAGGGCACCTTACACCAAATACACACCAGTGCAACTTCTGGTGCAATTCATGTCCGTTCAAAGACCTACAGTTTTGTATTTGCAGCATGTCAATTTAATTCAAAGATTAGGACAACACTGCAACCTACTACTGGGGAATGAAAAGGTAATAGTTGGGTTTTATTGAATACTGCTAGACCTTGGTTTATAAAGATAACTGGTTGTCTCGACTGGTGAGACGAATTGGCGAGACGGCAGTCTTGCAATATTGGGAGTGGGTTGACCGTTGGCCAATCTAACTAAGCGTCTTGTTCTTGGCATTGCCTGGGAACGAATCTGAGCAATTTAGCTTCCCAGATGATTTCACTTGTTCTTGGCAGCAGATGGACGGGGGCTATCTTTCTTCCTACGGCCTGAACTCGGCATAGTAGCATCTCTCATTGCATTATAAACACAATATATATATACACTATTCCGGAAAGGGGGGAGGGCTCCGTGGGGACAGATTCCACCCATCTATGATCTATCTTCTTGAGCCGGAAGAGGGTATCCAGTGGGCTATCTCTTTCATCTTTTAGCGGATAGGGTGGCCGGGTGAACTGAATAGTTACTGGTCGATAAGATCATCTAGTTCTACGTGTAAGGTGAGGCACTGCCGGTACATTGCGGCGACAGCTCAGACAAGAGCAGCGGCCGGAAGGAGTAGTATTTTTTTTTCCTATTCTTGCTGGGAATGGGGAACGACACTTCTTTACATACACATAATTACCCACACAACACCACAAGAGCTTTGTCGGGAGAAAGGCAGGGTTTGCAAGTGAGAGATAAGCCTGGAAATGAATGTGCCCAATAATAATAAAGGCTTGGTATGAGTGTGGAGAGTGAGTCTTGTAGGCAAAAAGTTCCTAGGGTGGACAACCGGACGTCTACAAGCTGGAGGTCTACTCAAGCCCGGACGTAGCCAATCCAGGGGCTACCTGACAGGTCAGGCCCATTCATTCGGGCCTCTTATCTAATGTATTGGGTAAGGAACCTATATGTCAAATGTAGTAACTGAGGCCCTATTGGTCCTCAGGATTGTGGTACTTGAGTCAGCCTAGTCGCTCACTAATCTCTGTCATCTCCAGGGTCCTCCTTGAATTGAAGGGAGCATAAGAGATCTGCAAGGCCACGAGAGTATCACTTTAAGACATTCTCAGGTGAACCATGGACTTTCAGAACGGCCACAGGCTAATGACTCCAATCAAGGAATCAATGTCCGATTAGTCCTGATCTAGTGGCATCCTTCGGTACCCGCTCAGTACAAATCCCATCGTCAATAGTGGAGTGGTTGAACCTATGTTCCTGAATGGACCTACAGCTCATTCTCGGTCCTACTCATCCGTATCATTGACATGGAAAAACCCATACCCATTCCACATTCACGAACCATTCCCATTATGTGAAATCTTACCCAGTCTGGTCAGTGACATTGAAACACCCATACACATTTTCCCCTTCAAGAACTGTTCCCATTGTGACAAGTGATGTATTCCTGTATCATTGGGCTACAACGAACACAAGACTCATTGTGCAGAGAAGACCACTGGAACTAGTAGGCCTGGTTCTACAGGCGCCTGTTGTTTGTACAACCGACCGGGAAGGAGGAAAATACCTGCTGACCCAATCGGTGAGGCAGATGTCGACTGACGGGACTTTGTAGTACTCTTCGGTCTATGAGGGAAAGCCATGAGGCTCTGTGCCTGAACTTTATCCTTGTTGTGTCTGTTTAGAACTATCTGTTTTAACTGCCTTGATGTTTTCCTGTGCTGTTCTTTATTAATTTAATAAATCACGTTTTAGTTTACTCCAACGATCACCGTGTTATATATGGATCAGCCAGAAAGACACGTCAGGGAATAGGTCCCGAGGTCGAAAGAGAGAGTGACAGTGAGTCCGGGGAACGGCGGAGGGTGTGCAAGCAAAGACCTATCCCAGCCAGGGCTATAGAGGATTATTTAAACATTGTGACAGGGCTATTTGGGACCCTCCACGTAGCTTGGTACAATAAGACAAGAAAAAAGGCAATGGAAGACAAGACTCGCCAAAACAAGACTAGTGAAAAGAGAAAACAAGAGAAGAATGTAGACAAGGATACGCAAGACAAGATGATTTGATGTATATGTTTTGCAAATTAATTTTGTGTTCATACAGCTACAAAGTTGTATACTTGTGTGATGCTCGATGGTCATTTCATAATGTTGTTATGTTTTACCATATGAATCAAGCAATTCTAAAGAGTTGTATTTTCTCTTTAATGCACTACTTATTCATAAGCAGTCGGCGTGGCTAAAAGGTTCTTAAACTTCCAGTGCACTGATGGCGAGGTAAGGCATTCAATTCCTAAATACACGTTAAGTTGGACTTCAACGTTAACTTCTCCTTCACAAAGCAACGGCAAACCACTGAAAGTAAAATGTTATAGAAATTCAGTCGGGGGTTGATAGCAACGTCATGGTCGTCTTTAGGTCGTCTTTTAGGTTTGTTTATGTTGTTGTTGTTGTTGTTGTTGTTGTTGTTGTTGTTGTTGTTGACAAAATTATGTTGCACCGGTTTAAATTATGGCTGCGATATCAGCACATTTTGATGGTAGGAATACCTTTCCCCACGCTAGCCTATGGGTCACCTGTGAGCAAGGTGGAGAACCCCATAACATGCCTAGCAGGGTAGCGTGAAACGCCCACGCTTATGGGCAATTCATGTGATGATGATGATAAACATGAAACCACTTAATAGGTGGTACAATGAGCTGGAGTTCAACTGACAGATAGTTGTTGGTTATAGTCTCAAGTTCCCTACAGTAGGCAGTGGATTTCTTTATAGGGTGAATACCTACTATCCCCGACCTGTATGGTCGAGGCCAAGAAGGAAAGAAATGACTGACTAACTTATTTACATATGTCTAGCACACCGTGAACCGATAACTCACAGAATATCACATGACCCCTGACCCAGATATCATTAATACTCGCTGTTACACTGTAGCCGTTCTTATCGCTGTTATCGTTACCATCGCTGTTGTCGTTAATACTCGGTGTTGTCGCTACAGTCGTTGTTGTAGTTACCATCGTTGTCTGTCGCTAATATCGGTGTTGTTGCTACAGTCGCTGTTGTTGTTACCATCGTTGTTGTCGAGACTATAGGTGTTATTATAGCTACAGTCATTGTTGTCGCTACGATCGGTTTATTATCGCTACAGTCGATGTTGTCGCTACCATCGGTTTATTATCGCTACAGTCGGTGTTGTCGCTATCATGGTGTTATTATCGCTACAGTCACTGTTGTCGATACTTCGATGTTGTCACCACCATCGATCTTATTGCTACATTCGTTGTTGTTTTTACCATCGGTGTTATCCCTGTTATCGTTAACATCGGTGTTATCGTTACCATCGCTATGTTATCACGGTTACCGTTAACATTGTTGTTATCGTAGTCATTGTTTATCCACGCTGATTACATTGTTTATGTAATAATGAGCAACATCAGCTCATCACCATCATGTGCCATGCCAGTAAGCGTGGGCGGCCATGTTTTGCCATGTCACTCGATCACCAGAGTCGTAGATCAGCTCAGTGTTTTTGTCTCGACCATACCACGTGGCTAAGCCATCCAGGTATTTACTTCTCTGCCGTCCCCTTGTTCTCTTACCCTCGATCTTTCCAGTTGTCACCAAGTTCTCCAATTTATTTCTTCTCATAACGTGACCAAAAAATTATGACTGTCTACGTCTAATTTCTCTAATCAGTTTACGGTTTTCATGTGTTTCATGTAGGATTTGGTCATTGATTTTTCTGTCTGTCTATGGTATTCTTTGCATTCTCCTCAGAAACCACATTTCCACACCCTTTAGATGTTTATCAGCCTGCTTGCTCATTGTCCACGGATCACATCCATACAAAAGCACAGATTCTATGTAACATCTCAACACTCTTTTTCTCGTTGCAAATGACATATTTTTTATTGGTCAATATATTTTTCATCTTGCAAAAGGCTGCTTACGCCATGGCGATTCTTGTCCTAATCTCTTCAAGGCATCTCCCATCAAATGTTATGACTGTTCAGAAATAATATCTGTCGTCTTCTCTTCCACCTCATCCACCAACTGCACCCATAGCTTCACGTAAGCCTGATCGGGGGGGGGGGGGGGGGGGGGGGGGCTAAACGGGTACTCCACCTTGCCCAAGGGTGTCCAGTAGGATAGCGGAGGGAAGGAATCACCTTACTTCTCCTTTGATAGGGGATACCCCTATCCCGTTACCCCGACATCAGCTGCGTGTCTTTGAATGCTGCTGCTGTTGCGAAAAAGAAAGAACATGTCAAAATCGTGAGGAAAACTGCTCCCTCTTTGTATTACTTTTTAAAATAATAACAACACAAGAATTGTGTGTGTGTGTGTGTGTGTTTGTGTGTGTGTGTGTGTGTGTGTGTGTGTGTGTGTGTGTGTGTGTGGTTTTGTTTAATTGATCTGGTAGCAAGTTCCTAACCATGCCTATGTTGCTCTCGGAAATAACCTGATAGTATAATGAAACTAATAATAATAATAATAATAATAATAATAATAATAATAATAGAATGACACTTTTACACGCCTTGAGACACAATGGCCGTATGGCGCCAGACCCATATTTTGAATCGACCAATCGGCGCTCTTTGAGTGAAGTGGTCAGTATCCTACCTGCCGCCTTTACTTCCCAAGCCATTTCCGGATATCCATTTTATGCCGGGACGACCAGGCAGCTCAGCTCAGTTGTAAACATCCGCCCCGGTACAGATTCTAACTCATGACCACAGGTGGGCGTTTAGACACTTTACTAACGAGGCTTCCATGATTAAAGCATAGTTAAAAAAAACAAAACAACAACAACAACAACAGACAAGACTTCATGTGTATAGTGAAACAATCTAACGAAATATTCTTGTCAATGTATTTCAGTGGACGAATATGTAATTTGTTAAAGTGAGACAATCAAATACAGATGTGTTATTTCAATTTTACAAGAGAAATAACTCGCACTAGAGCACTAGAAACGTTTGCCTGTGGATCCTGAGAAAAATCACTCAATGTTTTAATTGGACACCTATTATTGCTATTTATACATCAATTTATGAATGCTATCCTTTCGAGGATTTTTGGCTAAGATCAATGTGTAGTATCTGCACTTGATCTTGCCAGAGTCACCTGCAGAGGCAGTCATCCGAATGACACATTGGGACATGGGGACCTGATGGGGCGGCTCTGGCCCTTGAGGGAACAGTGAGCTCTCATTTTTGAAAAAAGAAAATTTCTCTAAAACTAAATTTCTTCCAGTTTAAACAATTCACAGTATCACCCAACAAGCGTCCCATTTTACCAATGAGACTGAAACAGGTAGGTGTGTCTTCTGAGAGAGCAAGAGAGAGAGTGAAAGAGAGAGCAAGAGAGAAAGATAGAGAGCGAGCGAGAGAGAGAGAGAGCGAGAGAGAGAGCGAGAGAGAGAGAGCGAGAGAGAAAGAGAGATAGCGAGAGAGAGAGAGAGAGCGAGAGAGAGAGAGCGAGAGAGAGAGCGAGAAAGAGAGAGAGAGAGAGAGAGAGCGAGAGAGAGAGAAAGAGAGAGAGCGAGAGAGAGAGAGAGAGCGAGAGAGAGAGAGCGAGAGAAATCAAATCAAATCAAATCAACTTTATTAGAGTCACAAATTGGGCGCGCAGGCCCGTCTTACATTCGGCCCTTCCAATCACTCGTCTTTCGTTCATCAAGAGCATTATACATTTACATAGGAAGAAAAATAAACATTGTGAAATGAATGTTGTAAACATAAACAAGGCTAAACATGGAGAAAAATATGTACATAAAAAGTATGTGACGTAAAAGTAGTGATGCCAGCGCGCCCCACACACACACCACACACACACACACACACACACACACACACACACACACACACACACACACACACACACACACACACACCACACACACACACACTCTCTCTCTCTCTTTCTCTCTCTCATTCACTCTCACTCTCACTCATTCCCTCTCACTCATTCACTCACACACACACACTCTCACTCATTCACTCTCCCGCTCACTCATTCACTCTCACGCTCCCTCATTCACTCTCACGCTCACTCATTCTGTCACTCCCACTCACTCATTCTGTCTCTCCCGCTCACTCATTCACTCTCCCGCTCATTCATTCAACCTCATGCTCACTCATTCACACTCACGCTCACTCATTCACTCTCACTCATTCACTCTCCCGCTCACTCATTCACTCTCCCGCTCATTCATTCACTCTCCCGCTCACTCATTCACTCTCCCGCTTACTCATTCACTCTCACGCGCACTCATTCACTCTCCCGCTCACTCATTCACTCTCACTTATTCACTCTCATGCTCACTCATTCACTCTCACGCTCACTCATTCACTGTCCCGCTCACTCATTCACTCTGCCGCTCACTCATTCACTTTCACGCTCACTCATTTACTCTCACGCTCACTCATTCACTCTCCCGCTCACTCATTCACTCTCCCGCTCACTCATTCCCTCTCACGCTCAATCATTCACTCTCCCGCTCACTCATTCATTCTCACGCTCACTCATTCACTCTCACGCATTCACTCTCACGTTCACTCATTCACTCTCACGCTCACTCATTCACTCTCACGCTCACTCATTCACATTCACTCATTCACTCTCACGCTCACTCATTCACTCTCACTCATTCACTCTAACTCATTCTGTCTCTCAGTCACACTCACTCACTCTCTCACTCAAACTACAGTAATGAACATAAGTTTATATTATACATGATAAAATCAAATGGTATTTAACTGATAATATGACAGATGAGAATACACAAACATATGGATTCGCGTGTTACATAACATGCGTGTTACATGACATGCATCTGCTCAGCTCTCTCTCTCTCTCTCTCTCTCTCTCTCTCTCTCTCTCTCTCTCTCTCTCTCTCTCTGTGTATTCTTTCATATACACACACTCACATGCATGCGCGCGCTCACACACACACACTAACACAACAACTCTCCCACTGTCTCACTCCCTCACACACAATCCTTCATGGACACACACACACTCTCTCTCACACATACACATACGCATAACGCATGCACTCACGCACACACTCCCTCACTTACTCTCACACATACACGTACGAATGCATGCACTGACACATCCCTCCACCATTTCTCGCTCAATCACTCTCTCCACACACACGCATGCACGTGCGCACACACACATTCACTCTCTCTCTCTCTCTCTCTCTCTCTCTCTCTCTCTCTCTCTCTCTCTCACACACACACAACACGCACACACATATATAGTGAACAATTATACCAGTAAATGAATTATGGTGGCATATAGTCGATATGGATTAAGTATTGAAAGAGTTTTCGGTTAAATGTGTAGGGACTCATTGGAGTTTTCAGATCTGGAGGCAGACCATTCCATAAGTGAGCACCCGAATAGGCGAAACATGTTTTGAATAGGTCCAATCTAGGCTTTGAGACATGTAACAAATTTAGGCGCTTGCTGTTCATTGCATTAGATTGAATCAGCGGAAGAAGATACTCTGGGGTATTTTGAGATATAATTTTATTCACTAATTTGGCTTTGTTGAAAAGGAAGCGCTTTTGAAGTGGTAGAAGTCTTAGATGACTGTACAAATTATTACTTTCTACGTGCTTTATGCCAGAAACCAGACGAATAGCGCGGTTTTGAAGAGAACATAGTCGTTTTAAATTAGATTTAGGGCAACCATCCCAAACTGTGGAACAGTAATCGAGATGTGATTGGATATAGCATGTATAGAATATTTTTCGCGTGCTTTCGTCCAGGAAGTGCAAAATTTTAGCAAGTTGGTAAACTGTTTGTGCTATTTTCTTGGTAAGAGCGTGAACATGAGAGCTCCAGTTCAAATGGCTGTCAATTAAAAGACCTAGTGTTTTATGTTCAGTCACATTAACTATAGGTAACGAGCCCATGCGGAGTTCGAGTGGTGGTCCAGTTATGGCTAGTGTCTGTAGTTTTTGTCAGGTCGTTATTAGAATGGATTTGGTTTTGTCGATGTTAAATTGCATGCTGTTTTCATTGCTCCATCTAGTAAGATTATCAAGTTCCTTTTGTAAAGAATTCTCTAATTCACTACGGTTTTCTTGACTAGTATATATATAGTACAGTCGTCTGCAAATAGATCACAGGTTGTATTGATATATAAAGGAAGATCATTAATATAAACTGCAAAAAGCAGCGGACCTAGTATTGAGCCCTGAGGCACACCAATATTAAGTTGTGTGGGTCTTGATAGACAGTTGTTGAAGGACACGACTTGTTGTCTGTCGGATAGAAATGACGTAATTATGTTCACCATGTTGGTACTTATCTTCATTTGTTTTAGTTTTCTAATTAAAATATCGTGATCTACCATATCAAAAGCTTTTTTAAAGTCTACAAACACCGCTCCACAAATTCTCCCGTTGTTGATGTTTAAGTGCCAGTTATCGGTCATTTTTGTTAGAGCACTATGGCAAGAATATTTAGGTCGAAACCCAGATTGACTGTTAATTATTAGATCGTTGTTAATTAAATGGTGTAACGTTATATTATGAATGTGTTTTTTTAGTGGTTTTGATAGCGACGATAGTAAGGAAATAGGGAGAGAGAGAGAGAGCGAGAGAGCGAGAGAGAGAGAGAGCGAGAGAGAGAGCGAGAGAGAGA
This sequence comes from Cepaea hortensis, assembly GCA_963921405.1. Lineage (NCBI taxonomy): Eukaryota > Metazoa > Mollusca > Gastropoda > Stylommatophora > Helicidae > Cepaea > Cepaea hortensis. The sequence goes on from OY992896.1 coordinate 51,622,171, forward strand.
GAGCGAGAGAGAGAGAGCGAGAGAGAGAGAGAGCGAGAGAGAGAGCGAGAGAGCGAGAGAGAGAGCGAGAGAAAGAGAGAGCGAGAGAGAGAGAGAGCGAGAGAGAGAGCGAGAGAGAGAGAGCGAGAGAGAGAGAGCGAGAGAGCGAGAGAGAGCGAGAGAGAGAGAGCGAGAGAGAGAAAGAGAGAGAGAGAGAGAGAGAGAGAGAGAGAGAGAGAGAGAGAGAGAGAGAGAGAGAGAGATCACAATGCCGTAAAACAATCAAAAGTGCTGAAAATCAAGAATCTTTTGTTACAGGGGTCGTGGTTCTGAAAGGGGTCGGAGGCACCCATTAAGGTCCCATGTCATTGTGTCATTTGGATGATCGCCTTTGCATGAGGCCCTGGCAAGGTCAAGCGCAGATTCTACACTTCTACTTTAGCCAAGGGGACCGAAAGGTGATATTCATTGTGTTAAGCCTTTGACAGGCCTGACAAAAATTACCAACTGATGTCAAAGGACTGTCATCGGAATAACAAAACATTTTATGTAACATGGAGGAAGATAACAAAAATGCATGATTAAATTCTCATCCTTATAAAACAAAGCCACGATTTTTACAAAATTTGAAAAGTCTACGTAAAATTTGTAACTCAATTATGTTTTCTGTAAATCTCTAGTTAATTTTATAAAACATTTTTATAAAAGATTATAATAAGTATAAGATATTTAAATTATATAAGACACTTTTGATTCTTTAAGTAACGTCCCATTAAACAATAAATGTTAGAATGTTATGTCCCTTACCTCCATTTTAATTATATGTGTTTCTATTGAGGTGGGTATTTTTTTTTTAAATTTTAAATAACTTTTTCTTAATCGAGAATTTTATTTTTTTTTTTAAATAAGGGCTCGCTGCACATTCAAGTAGCAGAACCACCCCATCAGGTCCCCACGTCCCTATGTGTCATTCGGATGACTGCCTCTGCTAGTGGCCCTGGCAAGATCAAGTGCAGATACTACATTCTCTTCTTCAACTGCATTAATCCCTAGTTGTTTTTTTTTTTTTCCAGACTCTCACTCTGACGTTATTGTGTTGTGCCTGTTTACAGCAGAGCTACTTTACTTGCGCCTTTTGGCCGACACATCCGACTTTTGCGGACATTTGTTGACCGGGTTTACTTTCCCGGGTGTTTCGAAGGACATGTTACTTTCACTCTGACGATATTGCATTGTGCCAGTTTACAGCAGAGCTACTTTACTTGCGCCTTTAGGCCGACACATCCGACTTATTTTGGGTATTTGGGCATTTGTTGAACGGATTAACCTTCCCGGGTGTTTCAAGGGACATTTCACTCTTACTCTGAGACGGACATTGGACTCTCACTGTTGTGGTGTCATCTACATCCCAGCTGGTCAGATTAGAACGGCCGAAGACATCCCGGTCAACCCTCATGGGAAGGCAAGGCTATACAATGGGCCCACCATCCAAGAAGGCTTTCATAATTGCAGAACCGACACATACTGCTCTGGTACTGGGTTCACTCAAGTCCTGCACATGGCTGCTTAGCCTCACTTCCGTATATTGGGCCTCCGGTTCATCACAGGCTGCTCCTCCGAAGCCCAGGAGGGACTAGTATGCAGACGACATCCACACAGCAAGATTTTGCTTCGGACTTCCACGTAATGGATTTGCTAGCCAAGCAATATTCCATTAGTGCCAATGGGACGTTTTTCCACTTTTGATAATGCTCCATTCAGAGCTTTAGTCTCCTGACTGGGACGCTTTCTCACCATTAATGCCCACACAGTAGTGGCACTTGCCGTCTTTACCGACGTAAGGCACAAGGTAGGCTGCAGATGCTGCTGGCTCAGGATCTCACCTCCATGCAGCATAGGATGAGTAACGGCCAGGCCCTCTCAACTGGGGATATTGACATAGAGGCGTTCAACCATATCCCTCAGCTTAGAGACGTAGAAAAAGTGTCTGGACCAAGCATGTAGTGGCACCTTCCAAAGTATTCGGACTTTATACGCAATGGGTTTGCTAGCCAAGGTATATCCAATTTTCTTTGTTTCGCTTCGACCCACGCTGATAATGTTTCTTTAATTATGAGCCACATCAGCTACATGTCTTTGAATGCTACTGCTGAAGCGAAACAGAAGGAACATGTCAAAATCGTGTCGAAATCTGCCGTCTCTTTGTATTACTTGTTAAAATAAAGACCACACAATAATTATGAGCGAGAGAGAGAGAGAGAGAGAGAGAGAGAGAGAGAGAGAGAGAGAGAGAGCGAGAGAGAGCGAGAGAGAGAGATTGAGAGATAGAGAGAGAGATAGAGAGAGAGAGAGAGAGAGAGAGAGAGAGAGAGAGAGAGAGAGAGAGAGATCAAAATGCCGTGAAACAATGAAAAGTGCTGAACATTCGATCATGTGCTATGCCAATAAGCGTGGTCGGTCATGTTCTGCCATCTCACTCGATCACAAGAGTCGTGAATCAGGTCTGTGTTCCCGTCTCGACTGTCTGTTCTGAAAATTAGGATTATTTTTTTTTTACAGGGATCGTGGTTCCCAAGGGTGTCATGGCCACCCATCGAGGTCCCACGTTATTGTGTCTTTCGGATGACCGCCTCTGCATGTGGCCCTGGCAATATCAAGCGCAGATTCTACACTTCTACTTTAGCCCTTTAGCCAAAGGGTCCGTTGATATTAAGGGTGTTTGGCCTTTGACAGGCTTGACAAAAATGATTGAAGTTCATTTACTTTCCTGTGCAATTGAAAGCACAAAGCATTTAACGTAACATGAAGGAGGATTTACAAGCATGCCGTAATACATTCAAATTCATATAAAACAAAGCCATTACTTCTCCACAAATTTTAATGAAAACTTAAATATTTTATCTCGTCATTTATATCTTATGCATCTATAGACAACGACATAAAATAATTTAAAAAAGAATATATTAGGAAATCTATAGTTATTTAAATAACTTAATACACTTATGAAACGATAAAAGTAGTGGTATTTCAATTGCGCTTGCGCTCCCACCTATGCTACACCCTTCATGTGTCTTCACAAAGTCGGACTAGAGTCAAGCTCAACAGGGTCTTCTTTCCCCGCTGATTCTACCAAGCCCGTTCCCTTGGTTGTGGTTTCGCTAGATAGTAGATAGGGACAGTGGGAATCTCGTTAATCCATTCATGCGCGTCACTAATTAGATGACGAGACATTTGGCTACCTCAAGAGAGTCATAATTACTCCCGCCGTTTACCCGCGCTTGGTTATTCAGTCTCTCGGTAGAGATTTGTTCGCAGGAGACGAGCATAATCTCCGGCGGGCCTATTCTCGCCGGTCGCGAGATCCGCACAGTGGAAGGATGGGAGATTTGCTTGCAAATATACAGGCAATATCTCCTGCGGTAGCTCTGGCGGGCCTATTCCCGCTGGTCGCGGGGTCCGCTTAAAGTCGGGTGGAGAGTCTGACGATAGTGCACGCTTTACACAGGTCCGGACACATGTGATCGACAGATGTGCGCGCCCTCATGGTCCGGGCTCGTACGAGGCCCTCACCTGTGGGACTTGGCTGAACGCCTCTAAGCCGGGTGCCTTGGGTGTCAGGGTCTGGCCATAACTTGCCACCGGCTCGTGGTGGTGAGGTCTCGGAGGGTTGACGCTGAGCCGCCATAGTCTGCAGCCTACCTTGTGCCAGACGTATTGGTTACCCATTCTTCTGGAATACACAAGACTAGGCCGAGAGAGGGGACATGTCGTTTGGGCGCCACATGATTTTCTGAAGCTCTGCCCAGGCATTGTGATGGAATATTGTCCACATTCCAACTCACATGCTTTGGTCTGTCAATACTGCAAGGTGCCACTCACACTTATGATGCTTTCAGTAATGTCCCTTTACATAATATCTGTAATAGTGTTATGTCCCTTACATCAGTTTAATTACCTGTGTTTCTTTTAATGTGGTGTGTTTTATAATTTTGTAAAATAATCGTTCTTTAATCGAGAATTTTTTAACAATTAGGACTCGCTGTTCCCCTAAGTACCAGAGCCACCCCGTCAGGTCCCCACGTCCCTCTGTGTCATTCAGATAGCTGTCTCTGCTGGTGGCCCTGGCAAGATCAAGTGCAGATACTACACTTTCTTCTTCTTCTGCGTTCATCCCTACTGTTTTTTTTTCCAGACGTAATTGCGTTGTGACTGTTTACAGCAGAGCTGCTTTACTTACGCTTTTAGGCTGAATCATCCGACTTCTGTGGGAATTTATTGACTAAGTTAACCTTCCCGGGTGTTTCGAAGGACATTATACTCTGACTATCAGACGGACATTGGACTCTCACTGTTATGGCGTCATCTACATCCCAGCTAGCCAAGTTAGAACGGCCGAAGACATCCCGGTCGGTCCTCAATAAAATTCAGGGTCAGACCATGGGAATTCCCCGCCATCCAAGGAGACTTCCATAATTATAGAGCCGACACTTATTGCTCTGGTACTGGACTCACCCAAGGAATCGTCACGTCCTGCATATAGCTGCTTAGCCTCACTTCCGTATATTGAGCCCTCCGTGCACCACAGGCTGCTCCTCCGAAGACCAGGAGGGACCAGTATGCAGACGACATCCACACAGCAAGATTTCGCTTCGGCCTTCCAAGTAGTGGATTTGCTAGCCAAGCAATATTCCATTTCGTGCCAATGGGACGCTTTTCCACCTTTGATAACGCTTACTCAGTGAGCTAGATACTGACTGGGACTCATTTTCACCTTTAATGCCCACACAGTAGTGGCATTTGCCGTCTTTACAGACGCAAGGCACAAGATAGGCTGTAGATGCTATCAGCTCAGCATCTCACCTCCATGCACTAGAGGATGAGTAACGGCCAGGCTGTCAGATTTCTTGCATTCAGCAAGTACACAGGCTCGTATCTACCGACAGATATGAAACACAACACGGTCACAAAATGACGTAACGTGACACGCGACAACTTACGATTCAAACACTTTATTCGCGCTGCTCATTCATCACCACAATTACATACATCGCACAATTACAACAGCGATGTTACAATACAATCAATGAATATATATAAATACAATACAGCTCACAATCCTACAACCCAGGCGCACGGTTTCCTATTCACACACGATTTCATACACACATGCGGAGCACCATTCAAACGTCCGTCCTGTACCACAAACCCCAGCCGTCTGAAGGTTAACCACTGTGGGCACACGCTATTCTGAGTGGTGTCCCTTCGTGGACTACATGTTCCACGCTTACACCGACTGACCCTCTCTGTCACATCGCGGTTACTATTGCTCATAGTTTGAATCTGTCCGTAATAGCCAGGCGCCGTTAAAAACGACGCGGCATAACTGGAGGGGAGATTATGACATTCTCCCGCCCTCCTTCTCACCTGGGGGAACCCTGTCATGTACATTATATACATTTTACTCAACCTGTCAGAATCGACCCATTGTAAGTCATCTGACTTTGGTTACATTCGAAATATGTAGGGAATTGTAAGTCATATACATACACTCCTCACTGTCGCTATCTAGAAACACTCCAAGTACAATCCCTTAGATGGATTCTTACCTTAGCTGTAATATGACACAGCCAGTCCGGTAGCTATCAGCGAAACACGCATCTACCTCTCGACCAAGAACAAAAATACTAAAACGATAGGTCAGACCGTGAGTCGTCTCTTTATAAGATGATTCCATCACTTGACCCCAACCTCATATGGTCGGAAAGTCTTATGACGGTCTACAGCTTCGGCAATACTCTCCATGCAAAATTGACGTCATTTTGACATGTTATGCCTCCGGCAACATGATGATAGTTTGTATACCTGTTACACATTACAAAAAATTTCAATTGTTTCCCTTGGTGTAATCAGAGACAAAATACAACATTTAAGGGCAATAATTTTAACATGTTTTCAAACAAAATAAATTACATTCATAAATTCATTTCTTAGTGTCATAATTTGATACTTATTGACAAAAGTGAACTAAATGTTTCTGTTGTGAACAAGTAAATCAACTTATGATTCTGAGATCACATCTATCCAAAATCCTCACATACAATTTCATATATGGAATATTTGAAATCACAAAGTTTATATAAAGCGTCACTTCTTTGTGATAATTACACTATAGTCTTCTAGTTGTGAGACTAATTTACATAAACACCGGAAATACACAGTCGTTGTGTTTAGTTGTAAATAACACAGTCTTCTTCCGTCTGGATGTTCTATAAAGAAACGGAGTATACAGTTTTTGAAAAACAGCTGCTGGATTACTTCTGTTTCACGGTATGAATTAACAGTGTTCATGTAGAGTTCAGATGTCACAGTTCCTTTCGCACGGATTAAAATAAGTAGGAACATTCCGTAAATGCGGGTACTCTGGATACTCAACAGTTCAAATTGGGTGAGTCTTGAACTCCAGTGGCACTGTTTGTAACAATGTTCATAAGTAATTAACACAATATACACTTTCTAACACGTACCACTCAAGTATTACCAGCCCTTATTGTAATAAATATAACAATTTATCCTTTCTATCACATACCACACACGTATTCGTCACATTTATTCCAATAATTATAAAATATACAATATATTTACAATGGGACATTGTCCCTATCACATTTCTACCCACAGCGTTACTGTAATAATTACATCCTTTCGCTGTGTCGCTGAGCGTTTTATTACTTAGCAGATAACTCAGTGGTCTGCTTGTGTGCGCTCAGACACCATTTGGCTTTGGGTGAGTCGCAAGGACATCTCGAAAGAAGGTCTGCCAATGAATTTTTATGCCACGTATGTGCCTGATTTCAAAACTGTAATCTTGCAACAGTAATGACCATCTCGCAACCCTGTGGTTGGTTGGAGTCCCAGTGGTGATAATCGTTAACGGACTACTGTCAGTTTCAACTATGAAATGCCTCCCAAGGAGACAACCTGATAATTTCCTTACCGAATAAACAAGAGCCAACGCCTCTTTTTCCGGCGTACTCCAATTTGTTTCTCTGGGATTTAGTTTGCGGCTTACGTAGTAGACAGGGTAGAGAATATGGTCGTATTCTTGAAGCAATACTGCCCCAATCGCTACGGAGCTCGCATCTGTTCGTAATCTGAAATCAATATTCAAATTTGGTAATCTAAGAATAGGGTTACTCGAAAAGTATGATAACAGTTTTGTAAATGCAGGTCTTAAGCATTCACTGTGTACAATTTTGTTAGCTTGGTTCTCTGTTAGTAGGTTAGTGAAACATTCAGTCAATGTGGCAAAATCTGGTATAAAGTGTCTGTAATAATTTAAAACACCTAAGACACTTCGCAACTCTTTCTTGGTTGTCGGAAGCGACAATGTAAGAATTCTTGACACGATGTTATCGTCAGTTGCTATAAAGCCATTAGAAATCTTATAGCCCAAAAATGAAATTTCTTGGTAGGCTATATCGACTTTCGATGGTTTAACTGTCAGTCTGTGCTGTCAGATACGGTCAAATGTCTGCTGTAATGTTGTCACATGGTCAGTCATGTTGCTTGTATGTACACATATGACGTCCATGTATGAAATAATATTATGTGTGTCCGTCAGAAGAAGTCTCGTCATCCGTACAAAGGTCGCCGGGGCATTGACTAGCACGAATGGAAGCTTGTACCATTCGTATAGACCCCAGGGTGTGGCAAATGCTGTCAGATGTATGCTGTCACTATGTACCGGTATTTGCCAATACCCTTTTGTCATGTCCAGTTTCGTAAAGTAACGTGAGTCTGTCAGTTCAGTCAGTATGTCTTCACAGTTGCTCATTGGTTCTAAATCCAACTGTGTGATGCTGTTTAATTTACGATAGTCAACACAGAGTCTTATAGTGTTATCCTTCTTTTTCACAATGACGATTGGTGAACAAAAATGTGATTGTGATCGTCTGATGATATGGTTCTTCTCTAAATCTATAATTTCTTGATGTAGTTTGTCCTTGTAATGCATGGGAATGGAGTATGGTATGCATTTTATCGGTGTGTCGGATGTTAAAATAATGTGGTGATGCACTAAGTCTGTCTGTCTTGGATGATTAGAGAAAATGCTACTGTAGTCCTGTAACAGTTGTCTGCAACTGTTGGTCTCTGTCTGAGTAAGATTAGGATTTATTTTGATGTCCTGTTTGTTGTGTCAAGTGATGGTGTCGGTATTTCGTCAGTATCCTCGTCGTCTGAGTGGTCCACTATTGTTGTGCTTGCTGCTGTCTCGTCTTGTTTTTCGTCTCTGTTGTAATATGGTTTAAGCATGTTTATATGACATATTTTATGTTTGTCCTTAACTTTAATCTCGTAGTCTACAGTTGAAATCTGTCTTAGAACTTTGAAGGGTCCTTGCTAGGAGTCTGTCAGCACTTGTCTGTCGCTTGGCAATAGAAGTAGTACGTCCTGTCCAGGTGTCAATGCAATTGTCCTGTTTCCTTTGTTTGAGTACTGTCTGTAGATAGCACCTGATTCTTTCAGTGCTTGTTTAGCTAACACACAAGATTTCATTATCCTATCACGCAATGATGTTACATGTTCATACGATGAAACTGGTTTATGTACAGTTATACTTTCAGTTAACATGGAATGGTAGATAGATAATGGGCCACGTGGTTTGGCTCCATATACAAGTTCAAATGGTGAGAAACCTGTGCTAGAATGAGGTACTTCGCGGTATGCAAATAATATGGCTGGTAATTAAGTATCCCAGTCTTAAGGGTGTTCCTGGGTAACTTTTGATAGCATATGCTTAAGACCGCCGTTAATCTTCTCTATAATTCCTGTCGAGTGCGGGTTGGCACGGGCTGTTAAATCACTGCTTTACCCCTAACATTCTAGTAAAGGTTTGAGTGGCTGCAGCTGTGAACTGACTTCCCCGATCTGAGAGAATGGTATCAGGAAACCCTACTCTAGAAAAAATATGGAAGAAAACTTCCATTACATCTTTGGCTGTAATGTTCTTAAGTGGAATAGCCTCTGGCCAACGACTACAGAGGTCAATTATTGTTAGAATAAATTTATTTCCTCTTGATGTTACATGGTTTAGAGGACCTACTATTTCAACAGAGATCTTTTCAAACGGTCTGCTTGCTAAATCTGTTATTTGCACTTAAGCTTGCGGGTGTTTACCCTTTTTAACAAGCTTCTGGCAGAAGTCACAAGTTCTGCAATACTGTTTGGTATCACTGCAGAATTTAGGCCAGTAGAACTGGGTAAGTAATCTAGATCTAGTTTCCGAATAAGCCATATGCCCTGCAAAGGGAATGTCATGTGCTAGATGTAATGCTTGTTTGCGGTATTCGGATGGTAGCACCGTTTGTTCAGTGGCGCTGGTACCTGTGGTGTAGTACCGTGTAAGGATACCATCTTTTAAAGCAAAATGCCATCTAGCATTCTTTGTTAGACGTGGCTTTTGGCCTATAAGGTTAAAATATTTTTTCAAGGTTACATCGGCTTTTTGGGCTGTTATAAAGTTCTCCCTCATGGTTTTAGGAGGTAATATCACAGGGCTCAACATTTCCAAAGACTCTGTCTGATTTATTTGATCTTGCAATATTGTAGTAGATCTAGTTACTGCATTTGTACTATCAATAACATGGCAAGGGGATGTTACATTCAGACCAATACAATCATGTGACGAAGTTACAGCATTCGCAAACATACATTCATTTACAGGTGATAATACATTGTCAACAGTGATTTCAGTTGACGATGATGTTGCATTATCAACAATACATTTGGCAGTAGATGTTATACTATCATGTGGCATATCATTTACTTCAGGAAGGTTACCTATGATAATATCGCAACATGGATTGAATAATGCTGCGAATTTGACCTTTCCTGTAAGAAATGGGGTATCAATATATGCCCATGCAAGCTGGTATTTCTCAATGTTACCTGAGAAAGTTCTGCATGTAATATGTTTGCCTGTGTAATCAGATGGTATAATAAAGTCTCTCTTTAAACCAATAAGAGTACATCCACTATCCCGTAAACAGGTGGCAGCTTTGCCATTAACAAATCCATGGTGGATGTTTACTTTACCTTTGGAATTAATTACCAAATTAGCTTCTTCATTGGCAATAGGTATGGAATGGCCGCATGTTAATATCCCATCCTCATGAAAACGATCACAGATGGTACATTTTTCAAGATGAAATACATCGATGTAATGTGCAGAATTAACAGGATGATTTTCAACAATTTCCTCGTCTGAGGAAGAGCTACCAAATAAGGTTGCATTCGCTTTGCTGGTCATTTGCTTGCCTTTACATGAGTGGCGTCAGTGGCCATAGGCTTTGCAAAGGAAGCATTTAGTTAGTCGTTTAAAGCTCTTTCTCTCCCTATGTAGCTTATCTTTAACGTTTTGCAAGTAAGTGAGGTACCCTGGGTGTTTGTCACACATATCAGATTCATTGTGAGGAAGATGGCAAAATCTGCATTGGTAATATATCTCAGCAGATTGTTTATAAGGTTTCTGCTTACTGTAGGAACCTGACTTCAGTCAGTCATAAGTAGCGGCTGCTACAAATTCTGTGTCAGTCAATCCAGTAGTGAAACATTGTTTTTGGCTGTGAAATAAGCCGAACCTTGTTTCTCAATCTGTTGCACACTCTCACACTCGCATTCTTGCAGAAATTTCGAAAATGGTGGTGGTAGAGATGTAATGACTTTATCTCTAAGTATAAGATCTTTCAATCTATCAAAACTGTCATTCACTTTGGCTGCTGACAGCCACTTACAAAAAATGTACTGTACTACTGAGATGTAGTCAGAGAACGTTTGAGTAGGTTTTGGAGAAAATTTCCTAAATTGTTCCCTGTAGCCTGCTTCATCTAACAGGAAATGAGACATAATTTTAGACTTAATATATTGGTAATCTTTCCTGAGATCTTTGTGGATCGTCTATATTACTTTCAGAGGTTCCCCTGAAAGACTTCTTATATATATTATGTTCCATTCAGTCTCTGGGATCTGATAATGCTCCATTAAGCATTCATAATTTTGGGTGAAGGCTGCAATGCAGTCGCCCGTGGTGAAATTTTTCACGATCCCTTGGTACTTTTTGTACTGATTTTCTTTGTCTAATCTTTCTGACTTTCTAACATCCTTCTCTGTTGCTGTTTCAGCTTCAAGCTGCTTAATTTTCAGCAGCATTTCGAGCTCTTCTTTCTTACTTTAGGCTAGAATTTCAGCTTTTCTAATTTCGGCATTGGCTGCTAACCCAGCCTGTTTTAAAGCAGCTTCTGATTCTGCCTTCTTAGCTTCAGCGTCTATTTCGGATTTTCTTAACTCTCTTTCAGCAGCTCTATCTTCACGTTCCCTAGTTTTTTCCTCTATAGCTAAATATTCTGCATACTTAGCCTCACTCCATTTTGTCAAATCATCACCAGATAACTTCATTTTCAAACCAGTTTCGATGAAATCATTCAATGTAGACATGATGAAATATGTCCAATACAATGAATATACAACACAAAGTATGGTGTTAGTAAATCAACTACAACAATTTGTACAATGCTGTTTCGATACAGCTCGTGCTTAGACCTGCTTACCAAACGTATCTAAGGAAAAAAAATGAATAATACTTAAGTGAGTCCGGAGAAAATGGCTGCTTGTTACTGCCCGGAAAAAAATATGGACTTCACTTGCTAACAGTTCCGGATGGCACAAAAACCTGTTGCTTTTTGGAAGAAGAAAAATTAGGACAAGTACGTTTATGTGGAGTATGCGATGTCAACTACGTTTTGTAGGTTTGTGTGCTGTCAAGTATGATTGTTAGTCGTTCTGTCGTCCGTTCAACACAATCAACAACATACTTTCCATGTTCAAAACTTTACAAAACTTTCCTTTTACACACACGCTCAATCCTATTTTACAAATACTTTCAAGATGCCGATGCACCAACGTTCACACCTATTTATCTATGGTTCACATCAAAGCCGGACGTAGCACCCACGGTCACACCTGTCAGATTCCTTGCATTCAGCAAGTACACAGGCTCGTATCTACCGACAGATATGAAACACAACACGGTCACAAAATGACTTTACGTGACACGCGACAACTTACGATTCAAACATTTTATTCGCGCTGCTCATTCATCACCACAATTACATACATCGCACAATTACAACAGCGGTGTTACAATACAATCAATGAATATATATAAATACAATACAACTCACAATCTTACAACACAGGCGCACGGTCTCCTATTCACACAGGCGTTCTATCTATACACTTTCATACACACAAGCGGAGCACCATTCAAACGTCCGTCCTGTACCACAAACCCCAGCCGTCTGAAGGTTAACCACTGTGAGCACACGCTATCCGGAGTGGTGTCCCTTCGTGGACTACATGTTCCAAGCTTACACCTTCTGACCCTCGCTGACACATCGTGGTTACTTTTGCTCATAGTTTGAATCTGGCCGTAATAGCCAGGCGCCGTTAAAGACGACGCGGCATAACTGGAGGGGAGATTATGACAAGGCCCTCAAACCGGGGAATATTGGCTTAGAAGCGTTCAACCATATCCGTCAGCTTAGAGCCGTCGAAAATATGTTTGGACCAAGCATGTGGTGGCACCTTGCAAATTATTCGGATTTTTATAAATAATGGATTTGGTAGCCGAGGTATATTTCATTTTGTTTCAGTTTTGCTTCAACCCCACTGGGGTTGCTAGTCGGCATCGTTTATTTGTCAGAACTGCGACGGTATCTGATCGTCTTCGCGACTCTGACTTTCGTTCTTGATTAATGAAAACATTCCTTACAAATGCTTTCTCAGTAGTTCGTATTGCGACGATCCAAGAATTCAACCTCTAGCGCCACAATACGAATGCCCCCGTTTGTCACTGTTAATCATTACCACCAGTTCCGAAAACCAAAAAAATATAACCGAGGTCCTATTCCATTATTCCATGCACCATTATTCAGGCAACCGAGGCCTGCTTTAAACACTCCAGATCCAACTACCATCATTTTTAACTGCAACAACTTTAATATGTGCTATTGGACCTGGAATTACCGCGGCACCAGACTTGCCCTTCAATAGATCCTTGTTAAAGGGATTAAAGTGTACTCATTCCAATTATGGGGCCTCGATAGAGTCCCGTATTGTTATTTTTCGTCACTACCTGCCCGTGCCGTGAGTGGGTGAGTTGCGCGCCTGCTGCCTTCCTTGGATATGGTAGCCGTTTCTCTTGCTCCCTCTCTGGAATCGAACCCCGATTAGCCATTACCAGTTACAAACATGGTAGGCATGTCACGTACCATCGACATTAAATAGGGCAGACATTTGAAAGATGTGTCACCGGCACGTGAGACCATGCAATCAGCTCAAAATTAACCAGAGTCACCAATGGGAATGCCGCGCCCCGCGAAAGCTACGACGATTGGTTTTGATCTCATAAAGCACTATTTTCGCGAGGGTCGGAGCTTGGCAAGCATGTATTATCTCTTTAATTGCCACAGTTATCCAAGTAGGATCATGTCATCTAAGGAACCCCGAATGATTTGATGAGCCATTCGCGGTTTCACCGTGAGACAGTGTGAACTTAGACATGCATGGCTTAATCTTTGAGACAAGCATATGACTACTGGCAGGATCAAACAGATATCTATTCATACACACGCAGGCCAAGATTAATAATCGCTCAGTGCACTTCCTCGGTACCCGGGGATACATGCAAAACCACTAGACGACTACCAAAGAGCTTTCAAGCTAATCCGGGCAGGACTGACTGCAGGCCAACTACTCATCGAGAGAGAGAGAGAGAGAGAGAGAGAGAGAGAGAGAGAGAGTAAGAGAGAGAGAGAGAGTAAGAGAGAGAGAGAGAGAGAGAGAGAGAGAGAGAGAGAGAGAGAGAGAGAGAGAGAGAGCTTATCGAGACCTTGTCGAACGATCTTTCACAAATCCCCTTTTCTCCCGCTCACACCGCGATTCCGGCTTAGCGCCACAGTCACATTCTCAAAACTGCCTCGCTAACTTGTGTCGGCTGGGAAGTTCCATTTGAGACAACGAACGCCAGAATCGGGACTGATCTTGCAAACCAGACCAGTCGTCACATAGTACACTCTGATCTTAGCCAATCGACTGAGAAGAGATAGTATTCATAAACTGATTTAAACAAAAATTATAGGTATCCCATCATAATGTTAAGTGATGTTTGTAGAACCTTTAACCAAACATTTCTAGTGCTCTAATGAGAGCTTCATTCATTCAAGACCCCTTGGCTAAAGTAGAAGTATAGAATCTGCTCTTGATCTTCCCAGGGCCACATGCAGAGGCGGTCATCCGAATGACGCAATGACATGGGCGCCTCTAACCCCCTTTGGAAACACGACTCCTAAAATAGATTCTTAATTTTCAGCACTTTTGATTGTTTTACGTCATTTTGATCTCTCTCTCTCTCTCTCTCTCTCTCTCTCTCTCTCTCTCTCTCTCTGTCTCTCTTTATCTGTCTCCCTCTCCTCTCTCCTTTCTTCTCCTTTCTCTCTGTCTCTCTCTGTCTCTCTCCTCTCCTCTCTCCTCTTTTCTCTCCTCTCTCTCTCTCTCTCTCTCTCTCTCTCTCTCTCTCTCTCTCTCTCTCAGAAGACACACATACATGTTTCAATCTAATTAATAAAATGGTCACTTGTTGAGTGACACCGTGAATTGTTTAAACTGGAAGAAATCTAGATTTAGAGATATTTTTTTTTTAAATAAGAGCTCGCTGTTCCCACAAGGGCCAGAACCGCCCCATCAGGTCCCAGCATCCCCGTGTGTCATTCGGATGACTGTCTCTGCTGGTGGCCCTGGCAAGATCAAGTGCTGATACTACACTTTGATATTTGCCAAAAGGCAAAGAATGGATTCATTCATTCATACAGTAGCATGTCCTTTGCAGAACGTCGCTCCCATAACAACCTTCCAGAAAACCTCTCGATCATAAGCAAGATGTCCCGCGTCCGATACACCCATCTGGAGATCATCCGCGACATCCTGCACCCATCTTCTCTCTGGCCTTCCTCTTCCTCACTTCCCAGGCATATACCCCTCCATTATTGTTCTCTCCAAACTTTCTTAACGTTTCAAGTGACCAAAATATTTCAATTTTCTTTGTTTTATCGTTTTTAAAAGCCAATATCCAGCTCTTGAAGTATTGATGCATTTGTTCTTTTCTTTACCCCAAATATTCTTAGAACTCGTTTATAACATTTATGTTCAAAGGCATTTATTCGCTGTTCAGCTTGCTTAGTAAGTGTCCAGGTCTCACTGGCGTATGTTGCAATGGGAAAGATGCATGCTCTTAAAAATCAAATTTTTGTAGTTCTGTCTGTCCCATTCCATAATTTATTCAGTTGTTTTAGTCTTTGAATAGCAATTGATAGTCGTCGTTTAATTTCTTTTATTGTGTCACGGTTGTTGGTAATCAATGACCCAGGGTATTCATAATTTTCCACCACCTCCAATTTTCCCTCATTAACATATATTTCTTTCTCCATAGTGGTTTATACCAGTCTGTGTTGTGGATAGCGAGCTATTTCTCATTTATCAATAAGATGGCATCCCTGTGCTAGATTGTCTCCCTTTAGTTTACTTTATTGTAGTGTTCCGAAATTCACTGACAAGAATATTTTGCTAAAATGTTCCACTATGCACAAGAAGACTTGTCTATTTAAAAAAAAAAAAGAGCAAGCTTTAAACGTGCCATGTTTGATCACTTACATTAAGAAAAGCTGATATATATATATATATATATATATATATATATATATATATATATATATATATATATATATATATATATATATATATATATATATATATATATATCTAGAGTCTTTTCCCTGGAATCCACAGGTAGGATGAGCTGTTAAGGGAGGGAGGGGGGCATGAAGACCTAAATACACAAGGAGAAGAAAAGTAAAGACAGAAATAAATAGTACATGGAGGACATGGATGGTGCTTCATGGTATAACTAAGGATAGGACGGCTTGGGGCGAGTTGGTTTAGGGCCTGTGAACCTAATGGAGGACAAAGAGCGGACAAAAGAAGATGAAGGCCGGGTTTAAACACAATAAGAGAAGCATAAGACTCCATCTGAGCGAGTAAATATGATGTCGATGCCATTTATAATCTAAATTGTGTTCATCCATTCTATATTATAATTCTCACTTAGTTATTCTGTATTTGTTTAACAGTGGGAAGATCATGTCGCTATAGCAGCATCACGTTTGCGACATCATAGATTTTCATTAGCGTCGCAGACGAGCGACCAGCGAGTGCGGTCTTGGATCTCTCAAAATTCGCCTAAAGAAGAAACTTTGCCTTGTTTAACCTTGACGTTAAACTTGGACGCCGTCAACAAATCAACAAACAACTTGACGGATGCATTTTTTTGGGTTTCAAAACAGAAATTGCAATTTCACTGCAGCGGTCTCGTAATGCTTACGAAATAATTCATTTTAACCCCGTTTACATTCTCGGCACCTGAGTTGTTATTTTGAAACGTTTCTCTTAACTCGTGTGCATGTAGAAAGATTTCATTTTGAATTTGCGATTACTGAGGAAATAGCTGATGTTCCACGTTCGAACAATATCTGTAACTATGTGTTTTAAGTGTTCAGCCAAAGTATTATTCATGTATTCACTTCATGTGATATATAACTATACAGTATGCATCCGACGAGATGCAGCAAAATATGCCAGGCCATAAACCGTGTAATCTATTGGGTGTGGCTTCTGTGTTTAAATCCACCAAGGGAATACATTGTGTTGAACATATACAGTCTGTTGCGGGCAGGTTTTCTAGTTTCATTTTTACACGAAGGAGAGTCTCCCGTCTACTCTTCGTCACTTCTGGCTACTGGGGATCTTAATGTGTGTCACTTGCACGCAGTACCTTGCGGGGTGGTGGTAGCGCTGTAGCTAGCATGCACGTCTGCTGACTTAGTGTACATGTGATTGAATCCCCATCGATACGGAGCATTTATTTTAATGGCCGGAGCTCAACCTAAAACCTGATCGAGGGTTCTCTACTTGAACATACTGAGCTGAGGAAAACGACGTAGTTAGCTACATCGCTTGCGAATAGATCAGTGAAGGCATGGCAGGACAAGAATACAGACAAGACATTGCAAGACAAGATTAGACACAAAATATGGCACCTCAAGACTAGAGACAAAGTAATAGAAGACAAGACAAGCGAAACATCAATGGAAGAAAAGAGTAGAGAAAAGACAATGGAAGACACGACTACAGAAAAGACGATGGAAGACAAGACTAGAGAAAAGACAATGCAAGACAAGACTAGAGAGAAGACAATGCAAGACAAGACTAGAGAAAAGACAATGCAAGAGAAGACTAGAGAGAAGACAATGCAAGACAAGACTCGAGAAAACAAAACTAGAGAAAAGACACACAAGAGAAGAATATAGACAAGAATACACAAACAAGACATCTCATTTGATGTATATGTTTTGGAGATCAATGTTGTTGTCATATAGCTACAATGTTTTACACTTGTGTGATCTTTGATGGTCATTTCATAATGTTGTTATGTTTTACGATATGAATAAAGCAATTCTTAGAGTTGTATTTTCTCATTAATGCACTACTTATTCATAAGCTGTTGGCGTGGCCGAATTGATAAGAGCAATCGCATTTAAACTTCCGGTGCACTGATGTAAGGCGTTCAATCCCTAAACTGGCATTAAGTTGGACTTCAAAGTTGACTTCTCTTTCACAAAGCAATGACAAACTACCGAAAGTAAAATTGTATAGAAAATCAACCTGGGATTGATGGCAGCGTCCCGTTAAGGACATGTAACATTGTTACTGATTCATGTTTAGGTCTTCTTCTTTGTTCGTCTAAGTTGTTGTTGTTGTTGTTGTTGTTGTTGTTGTTGTTGTTGTTGGCATAACTGCATTGCATCTGTTTAAATCAGAGCTGCGATATCTGCACATTTTGAAATAACGTACCTGCTTTCCCCACCTTTTCGCAATGGGGAGTACCCGATGAGCCTACCTAGCAGGGTAACGTGTAATGCCCACGCTTATTGGCAATTCATGTGATGAAGATAAACTTGAAAACACTTAATAGGTGGTGCATTGAGCTGTAGTACAACCGACAAGTAATTGTTCGTTATAATCTCAAGTTCACTGGAGTAGACAGAAGATTTCCTTATAGGATGAATACCTTCTAACCTCGACTAGTATGGTCGCTGCCAAGAAGGAAAGCGATGACTGACTGCGTTATTTATAGATGTCTAGCAAACCGTACATTGATAACTCACAGATATCACATAACTCCTGACCCAGATATCAGTAATACTCGCTGTTATCCTACAATAGTTCTTATCGCTGTGACCGTTATCATCGCCGTTATCGATAATACTCGATGATATCGCTATAGTTGTTGTTGTCGTTAACATCGGTCTTATCGCTACAGTCGTTGTTGTCGTTATCATCGATTATGTCACTACTATTGGTCTTATCATTACA
>OY992896.1:51640892-51733598 GCA_963921405.1 Cepaea hortensis
CCTAACAACAGAAGAAAGTGCGCCAACTGCCTGGGCAAGCATAGAGTAAGATACTTGGGCTGTCCGTACCTGCAACGACACAGAGACGTCTTGAAGATAGCCATCACCACAAGGACACCATACAACGAAGCAATGAGGAGGTGCAGGAAATGTAATGTATTAAAGTGATACACTCGAATACAGATGTGTTATCTCAATTTTACAAGAGAAATAACTCGCACTAGAGCACTAGAAACGTTTGCCTGTGGTTCCTGACAAAAATCACTTAATGTTTTAATTAGACACCTGTAATTGCTATTTATACATCAATTTATGAATGCTATTCTTTCTCGGATTTTTGGCTAATATCAATGTGTAGTATCTGCACTTGATCTTGCCAGAGCCACCTGCAGAGGCAGACATTCGAATGGCACATTGGGACATGGGCACCTGATGGGGAAGGCTCTGGCCCTTGGGGGAACAGCGAGCCCTTATTGTTAAAAAAAGAAAATTTCTCTAAAACTAAATTACTTCCAGTCACAGTATCAACCAACAAGCGTTCCATTTTACCAATGAGACTGAAACAGGTAGGTGTGTCTTCTGAGTGAGCAGGATATATATATATATATATATATATATATATATATATATATATATATATATATATATATATATATAGAGAGAGAGAGAGAGAGAGAGAGAGAGAGAGAGAGAGAGATCAAAATGCCGTAAAACAATCAAACATGCTGAAAATTAAGAATCTTTTGTTACAGGGGTCGTGGTTCTGAAAGGGGTCGGAGGCACCCATCAAGGTCCCATGTCATTGTGTCATTAGGACGGCTGCCCCTACATGCGGCCCTGGCAAGGTCAAGCGCAGATTCTACACTTCTATTTTACCAAAGGGGACCGAAAGGTGACATTGAGTGTATTAAGCCTGTTACAGGCCTGACAAATATTTCAAGAATTTCAAGCAAACGGTGCCATTGAAAGAACAAAACATTTAATGTAAAATTGAGGTAGGTAACAAAAATTCATTATTAAATTCTCATACTTATAAAATAAAGCCATGACTTTTACAAAATTTGAAAAAATCAACATAAAAGTGTATTTCTTTAATTATGCTATACACATATCTAGTTAATTATATAAAACATTTTATAAAACGTTATTACAAATATTAAGTTATTTAAATCATATTACACACTTTTGATGCTTTCAATAACGTACCTGTAAACAATAATTGTTAGAATGTTATGTCCCTTACCTCCATTGTAATTACGTATGTTCCTATTGAGGTGGGTATTTTTTTTTTTTTTTATTTTAATAACTGTTACTTAATCGAGAATTTTTTGCTATAAAATAACTGTCTTCTTCTTCTGCGTTCATCCGTAGTTTTTTTTTTTTTTTTTTTTTTTCAGACACTCACTCTGACGTTACTGTGTTGTGCCTGTTTACAGCAGAACTATTTTACTTCCGCCTTTTGGCCGACACATCAGACTTTTGCGGACATTTGTTGACAGGGTTAACCTTCCCGGGTGTTTCGAAGGACATTCCACTTTCACCCTGACGATATTGCATTCTGCCAGTTTGCAGCAGAACTATTTTACTTGCGCCTTTAGGCCGACATACCCGACTTATGTGGGAATTTGTTGAACGAATTAACCTTCCCGGGTGTTTCAAGGGACATTCCACTCTTACTCTGAGACGGAGATTGTACTCTCACTGTTGTGGTGTCATCTACATCCCAGCTGGTCAAATTAGAACGGCCGAAGACATCCCGGTCAACCCTCAAGAGAAGGCAAGGCTAGACAATGGTCCCACCATCCAAGAAGGCTTCCATAATTACAGAGCCGACACATAGCGCTCTGGTACTGTGCTCACCCACGGAATTGTCACGTCCTGCACATGGTTGCTTAGCCTTACTTCCGTATATTGAGCCCTCGGTTCACCACAGGCTGCCCCTCCGAAAACCAGGAGGGACCAATATGCAGACAACATCTACACAGAGAGCTTTCGCTTCAGACTTCCGCGTAATGGATTTGCTAGCCAAGCAATATTCTATTTCGTGCCAATGGGACGCTTTTCCATCTTTGATAACGCTTACTCAATGAGCTTTAGATACTGACTGGGACGCTTTTTTTTCATCATTAATGCCCACACAGTAGTGGCCCTTGCCGTCTTTACAGACGTAAGGCACAAGTTAGGCTGCAGATGCTGCTGGCTCAGCATCTCACCTCCATACAGCAGAGAATGTGTAACAACTGGGGGATTTTGACTTAGAAGCGTTCAGCCATATCCCTCAGCTTAGAGCCTTAGAAAATATGTCTGGACCAAGCATGTAGTGACTCCTTGCAAATTATTTGGGCTTTATACGCAATTGATTTAGTATCCAAGGTATATTCAATTTTGTTTCAGTTTCGCTTCAACCCCACTGATGTTGCTAGTCGGCATCGGTTATGGTCAGAACTACGACGGTGTCTGATGGTCCATACGACTCTGACTTTCGTTCTTATTTAATGAAAACTATTTGTTTTCCCAAATGCTTTCGCTTTTTGCGGCGATCCAAGAATTTCACCTCTAATGCCGCAATACGAATGCCCCCGTTTGTCACTGTTAATCATTACCTCTAGTTCCAAAAACCAACAAAATAGAACCAAGGTCCTATTCTATTATTCCATGCACCATTATTCAGACAGCCGAAGCCTGCTTTGAACACTCCAGATCTAACTACCAGCTTTTCGATTGCAACAATTTTAATATACACTATTGGAGCTGGAATTACCGCGGCTGCTGGCACCAGACTTGCTCTCCAATAGATTCTCGTTAAAGGGTCTGAAGTGTACTCATTCCAATTACGGGATCTCGGTAGAGTCCCATATTGTTATTTTTCTTCACCGTGCCGGGAGTGAGTAAGTTGCGCGCCTTCTGCCTTCCTTGGATATGGTAGCCGTTTCTCGTGCTCCCTCTCCGGAATCGAAGCCTGATTCCCCGTTACCCGTTACAAACACGGTAAGCATGTCATGTACCATTGACATCTGATAGGTCAGACATTTGAAACATGCGTCTCGGGCATGTGTTGTTTCGCCATCACGAATGATGATGATCATTCATTTCAACCAGTGGCGTTGAAAGTATGGAGATGTGAGTTCTAAGATGGCTGATAAGACCTATTTTGGCTCGAAATGTTCTTTGACAATGTTTGCAAAGATTGCTTGACGTTCCAGGAGGAGAATCTCCTGCAGTGATTTTTCTGTCCAGCCTCTTCTTCACAGCTCTTGCAGTCCTGGTTGCTTCACAAGTGTCTGCACCCTTGCATAATTATGTACACCACGAATTTCGGTCTTTGACAGAAGTCTCCCATGTGTCAAGATCAATTATAAAAGCTTTCAGCGAGAGTGTCTGTAAAGCCTTTCCTCTGGCCGCGTTGTGAGCGTTTATCACAACGCAGCCCGCCGTAAAAAAATTCGTTTAGGGAGCCTGTGATCTGGCATGCGAGTTAAGTGACCAGCCCAGCGAATCTGATTCTTCATTAGTATAGTGTGAATACTGGGCATGGACGCTCTGTCTAGAACTTCAGTGTCTGGGAACTTGTCTTGCCATTTAATCTTCAATAGCTTAAAGACAAGACTAGAGAGAAGGCAATGGAAGACAAGACTATAGAAAAAACAATATTAGACAAGAGTAAGGGAAAGACAATGAAAGACAAGAATAGAGAAAAGACAATGCAAGACAAGACTCGAGAAAACTAGAGAGAAGACAAGAGTAAAGAAAAGACAATGCAAGACCAAAAGCATCGAAATCAAAACTAGAAGACATTGGAAGACTTGCCTATATAAAACAAGACTACCAAAAAAAAAAAAAAAAAAACAATAGACGATAAGACTAGAAAAAAGACAACACAGGTCAAAACTAGAGAAAAGACAATGCAAGACAAGACTAGAGAAAAGACAATGAAAGACAAGACTAGAGGGAAAAAAACCAAACAAACAATGCAAGACAAGACTGGCGAAAACAAGACTAGAGAACCGACAGCGTAAGAGAAGAATATAGACAAGGATACGCGAGACATCTCATTTGATGTAAAGGTTTTGCAGATTAATGTTGTTGTCATACAGCTACGATGTTTATAATTGTGTGTTGTTTGATGGACATTGCACAATGGTGTTATGTTTTACCATACGAATAGAGCCATTCTAAGAGTTGTATTTTCTCATTAATGCACTACTTATTAATAAGCAGTCGGTGCGCTCACTTTTAAACTTCCGGTGCACTGATGGCGATGTAAGACGTTTAATTCTTTAACTGGCATTAAGTTGGACTTCAATGTTGACTTTTCTATCACAAACCAATGGTAAACTACTGAATGTAAAATTTTATAGAATATCAGTCGGGGGTTGATGGCAACGTCCTGTAAAGGAGATGTAACATTGTTACTGATTCATGTTTAGGTCGTCTTCTAGGTTTGTTTATGTTGTTGTTGTTGTTGTTGTTGTTGTTGTTGTTGTTGGTGTTGGTGTTGTTGTTGTTGTTGTTGACATAATTATGTTGCACCTGTTTAAATCAGGGCTGCGATATCTGCACATTTTGATGTTAGGTACACCCTTTCCCTCATTGAACAAGGTGGAAAACCCCATAAGCCTACATAGCAGGGCAGAGTGAAACGCCCACGCTTATGGGCAATTCATGTGATGATGATGAACTTGAAACCACTTAATAGGTGGTACAATGAGCTGGAGTTCAACCGACAGATAGTTGTTGGTTATAGTCTCAAGTTCCCTACAGTAGGCAGAGGATTTCTTTATAGGGTGAATATCTACTATCCCCGACCTGTATGGTCGAGGCCAAGAAGGAAAGCAATGACTGACTAACTTATTTATATATGTATAGAACACCGTGAACCGATAACTCACTGAATATCACATGACCCCTGACCCAGATATCATTAATACTCGCTGTTACACTGCAGCAGTTCTTATCGCTGTTATCGTTACCATCGCTATTATCGTAAATACTCGGTGTTGTCGCTACAGTCGCCGTTGTTGTTACCATCGTTGTTGTTGAAACCATCGGTGTTATTATAGCTACAGTGATTGTTGTCGCTACCATCGATCTTATCGCTACAGTCGTTGTTGTCGCTACCATCGCTAGTCATCACGGTTATCGTTAACATTGTTGTTATCGTAATCATTGTTTATCCACGCTGATTACATTGTTTATGTAATAATGAGCAACATCACCATCATGTACAACGCGGATAAGCGTGAAGGGTCACTTTTTGCCATCCCACTCGATCACCAGAGTCGTTGATCAGCTCAGTGTTCTTATCTCGACCATACAACGTGGCCAAGCCATCCAGGTATTTATTTCTCTGCCCTCCTCTTGTTCTCTTACCATCGATCTTGCCAGTTGTCACAAAGTTTTCCAAGTTATTTATTCTCATAACATGCCCAAAAGATTTTGATTGTCTACGTCTAATTTCTCTAATTAGCTTTCAGATTTCATTTGTTTCTTGTAGAACTTGGTCATTAATTTTTCTGTCTGTCCATGGTTGTCATATGGTAAATGACACGAGTCTAGATTAAGAACTGAGGTGCACACATGTCAGTTAACAAAAACAGATAGATCAACAAATTAGAGCACTAAGTAGCACAGTGAACGCTACGTCATGACGTCATGTTGTTTGACAACGCGACTGTCGCAAGGACACACTTCAGCTCTACACTTCAACATGAACAGACGCTTCATCTCAGACCTGCCATTAGGAAACATTTGACAGAGATGCTCCAACACTCTTCGCTCACTAACACTCACTAGTTCAACCAGACGACAACATATACGCTCATTCACTAAGACTCCTCAACAGAAAGCCGTCGATGTCATGTGCTAGGCAATTTTAATACGGCTACTTCGGTTCGAACGCCGACCGTACCTGCCGGGAAGATGGTGGGAGTCTGACCCGCGGTAGGTGATAGCACCAGACGCCAGCCACACACAAAGGTGATACGTGGTCACAATAGGGACACTAGAAGGAGGCGTGAGAGTGATTCAGGAATGGTCTGTGGCGGGAGTACATTGCATCAGTTAGATGGTAGTTAACGCAAGATGCGGCCGACTGATGGTGTGCTTGTATACCGTGGTTAACACAGCGTCCTGAAGCAAATAAACTCATCTTTTCATCGTACTATGGCGTGTTCCTGAGTGGCTGTTCCTTCATTTGGCTGTGTTGGTCTTTGACGAAAAGACGGTCTTGGCCGTTGGTCCGGTGATCCTCAAGGTCAACCTGCCCCTAGAAAATACACTTGTCGACCAGAGCCTGAGAAGAAAGGAGAGGGAGACAGTTATATCCAGTAACCAGTATACACCAATATAACACCGTTCCGTGACATGGGATGCTCGTCAAAGAACATAGAGGATCACTCGGATTTTGGTCAATGTTTCGGGAGTCCAGATTCTCCGGTAGAGTCGTATTCGGACTTAGCTACCAGGGGCGAAGCACATTGTCCAAGGCACACTAAGGGACAACAAGACATCTAACGGAGGATATTCCATACCTCAGTAGACGCCCATTCTTGTTTCATAGATCACGCAGATCTACAATGGCTGAAAGATATATGGCGTATCCGATATGTGTTCGTTGATGTCATTGCTTCATTCATCGTTCGCTTGGCTTTGCTAAACACGCTCACCACGGTGGTTGTCAACTACTTTGACTTCATCAAAGTTTCATTATCGTTGTCAGTCGCCGCCTCATGTTAAAAGACCAGCTCTACCCAGGGAGCTTCAATATCGCTGCGTATCGCCGACTCTTGGTACTGAACCCGCTCTACCCAGGAGGCCACGTTTTCGCTGACTGTCGCCGCCTCTTGGTACGGGACCCGCTCTATCCAGGGAGCTACTTTTTTGCTGCCGACAGACACCTCGTGTACTCCAGATCGGCGCTACTATCAATTCGACATCTGAATTCTACATCGAAGTCTCGTTTGAATTCTTCCTCGTTCGAAGGACACCTCGATACATCGCCGAAATCGGAACTTCTCCATTTACTGGCGATCGTTTTGTACCAGCATCCAGACGGTCTGCACTTGAGAACGTTGGACGTGACGGATTGGACACCACACTTGGTCAGCAGCTTCTTGGAGGATCTCCATTAATAAGCTAAGCCATTGTTTGTGGTCTTTCACGTTCTTGTGTTGTTGTCAGGATATTGGGATATAGACATACTATATTCTTTCTTCTTTCATTCATCTCTCAGGTGACGTCATTCTTAGTGTATACGTCACTGTTTTAATTCTCAGTGTATTATTACTACCCAAAGCTCTGTTGTTTATCATCGTTTCTTGTGCTGTTATATTCTCGGTGGCAAACTTATACAGTCACATCACTTATTATATCGGTGAATTTGTGCTCTGCTAGTTTGTATAACCTATTTTATAAGTACTACTATTTTCATGCTATATAGCCTCAGATTTAATCAGGTTATAGTTTGAGTTGTAGACAACATGTCTTCTCTACAAGAGTTTGTTGCAACTGGCAAGGATGCAGGCTTGTCAGGACCAGATTTATTGGCCTGGTCGGAAAAACAGTTCGCCGCATTTCAGGCTCATGAGAGAGACGAAAGAACAGCAGCTAGACAATTAGAGAAAGAGAAACTTGACACACAAAGAGAACAAATTGCTGAACAAAAAAAAAAAAAAAAAAGAATAGCTGCTTAAAAAGAAAGAACAACCGTTGAAAATGAGAGAATATCATCTCAATTAGCTGCTGAGAAAGAAAAATGTTTGCTTGAAACTCAATTAAGGGGAAAAGAGTTGGCTTTCAATCGTGAGAAGTTAGCGACTGAACAACTGTTGAAGGAAAAAGAATTTGAGAATAATCTTAAGATGAAACAGCTGGAGAAGGAGAAAGACCAAGAGATAGCGCAACGTAATTTGGAGGCCCATTCCAAAGATTCTGTTATGAAATATAGTGGTATTGTCAAGAATTTCTTCAATGTGGACTCCATTTCAGCATGGATTACTAATTTTGAGGTAAGCATGAGGCATTACAGCGTACCAGACTCAGAATGGCCAGTCTTTATTCATAGACACCTCTCTGGGGAACCTCTGCAGGTAGGTGAACTTATTGCAGAGGAACTGCGTAATAACTACTCGTATATTCGTAACCGTCTGCTATCGCTCTTTTCTCTTGACGAGATCGGTTTGCGTGAGTAATTCAAGGCTCTCACACCTAAGTCTGTTCAGACATTCCTTGATTTTTCTGCTCAGACACAAACAATTTTTGATACATGGTTGCGCGCTGCTGAGATTAATAATGAACTGAGATATTTGATGATCAGGGACAACCTCATTAGTGCTGTTCCGACATTCATGGCTACATTGTTACTTAAGAACAAATGGTCGTCTATTCAGGAGATCGAGGTTAAAGTGGAATCATATGTCAACGCTCATAAAGACATCTTTGCACACTGCTCATCACCTCTTATAGAAACAAGCTCATGTGTTAGGTTTCCCCCTAAAACTAAGACACAGGGCCATAGATCAAAACAAACTCACAGGTACTCATCTCCAGTGCTTGATAAACATCAGAACAACTATCGTCCTTACACTACCCACGGTAAGAAAGGTACCTGGACGACTTGCATTCATTGCAAGAACAAGCATGGCTCACTGCAAATGTGTGACAAGAACCAGGATTTTGATAACTATATTAAGCAATTAGCTGTCAGGAATAGGGACACATTTAACACATACCAGAAACAAATGTAGTGTTTCAAATGTAAAGCGTTTGGACACGGTTTCCCTATGTGTCCTTTAAGAAGGATTTATAAAGAAGCTAATATGGGGATACTAACTTCAAGTAGCAATAGCGATTCTGACGACGTCACTCAGGCAAATACTGCTGAAATTGCCTACTATCCCATAGATGCATCTTGTGAAACGTGTCGTGACTTCCATAAGGATGGAAGCTTAACATGCGGTCACCATGTCCCTGTACAAGAAACGAACGCAGTGCAGATTACAAACGGGACATTAGTGGTACAAACAGCCATTGTTAACGGACTAAAATGTAGCATGGTTCGCGATACTAGCGCCAGCATCGTTGGCACCCACTAGAGATTAATCAAGGACACTGATTATACTGGGGAACATGTCATTTGCAGCAGATTCGGTGAGAGAAGAGAGAAATTTAGTTACGCTTGGGCTGACATCGACTGCCCGTATTTTACTGGCAGAATTAAGGTAGCTGTACTACCTGATCCCTGTGCTGATGTACTTCTTGGGAATATCCCAAATTTCATGACATTTCTCAGCACGATATCACAGAATGGGAATCTCAACACTTGCTGGCAAATGCAGTCACTCGGTTGCAAACTACTAGGGAGAGTCAGTCAGTTAAGGACACCACTTTATCTTTTCCACAAAGTGTACCTAACATGGTAACGAAGCCTGAGGATTTTGGGGCATTGCAATCCGCTGATCCCTCTCTGCATCACTGCTTAACTTTACTGGACCATCCACCAATAATGTCTAAGTCTGGCAAATGGTCTTTCACACTGCACAATGACATATTAACGAGGGTATATGAGAACAATTGTACCCAGGTATCGCAAACTATAGTGCCAACCCAATTCAGACAGAAGGTGTTACAGACAGCACATGATATTCCCTTTGCAGGACATATGGGCATTGAGAGAACAACCGCCAGGATTTTGTCGAATTTTTACTGGCCGCTTTTGGTCAACGACATACGCAAATACGTTCAGTCATGCAGCTTATGTCAGAAGATGTTAAAAAAGGGCAGACATCTCAAGGCACTGGTGCAACAGACTGATCTATCGTCCCGCCCTTTCGAGAAAAAAAAATGCTGTTGACATTGTTAGGCCTTTGAACACCATGACTAAAAGAGGCAATAGATACATTCTAACAGCAGTTGATACTTTCACTCGTTGGCCAGAAGCGTTGGCCCTTAAGAGAATCACCCCATCTGTTGTTATTGATGCTTTTCTCCTATTGTTCTCCAGGATAGGCTTTACTTTATTTATCATTTCCGACAAAGGTACACAATTTATTTCTGGGGCCACACAAGCATTCAGTAACATACTAGGTATTAAGCAAATGTTTAGCTCCAGTTTTCACCCTATGTCAAATGGTTTTATAGAAAATCTAAACGGGACGTTGAAAAGAGCCTTAGCAAAGGTCACAGCGCAACGCCCAAAAGGTTAGGAAATTCTCTTGCCAGCGGTATTATTTGCTTATCGAGAAGTGCCGCAGACCAGTACGGGTGTTTCACCGTTCGAGTTAGTTTATAGCGCCAATCCACGAGGGCCCATGCAGATACTTAATGAACTATTGACTGGTGTAGTTCAAGATCAACCAACCAGAGAGGCTTACGAACAGGTTACCAGCCTCCGTGTTAAGATCATCCCGTCATGTACAATCGCAAATCAAGAGTTGCATGACGCAGGCATTAAATATCACCAGTACGCTAATCGATCGGCCAAAACTATCTCGTTGCAGGAAGGTGCATTTCATGGCAGGGTCTTTTCAAAGTTATAAACAATATATCAGATGTTGATTATCAAATTTTGGTTAAGGATAAGGCTAGGATATACCATAACAATATGCTTAAACCGTATAATCCTAGACAACTTGACACGTCAGCTGAGACATATGACCAGGACATACAAAATGCAGCATCATGTTCAGTCATTAACGAACAAGCTGAGGACGCTATTCCGCAATCAATTCCTACTCCTATTGTAACCAGCACAAGTAGTTGGGAATCGGTTCTGATAAACACTAAATTATCGCGTACTGATCATGAACTGTTTAGACAATTACTGGAATAGTTTGGTGATATTTTTTCTGATTCACCTGGTAAAACATCGTGTATACAACATCACATTCAATTAACCTCGCAAACACCAGTAAGGACCAAACCGTACCCTATTCCATTACACTACCAGAAGAGGGTTATCAAAGAGATCATAGAGTTAGAACAGACAGGTATCATTCGCAAATTCTGTTCAAACTACTGTTCGCTTCTTGTCATTATTAAGAAACAGGACGGTAATCTTCGGATTTTTGTGGACTATCGGAAAGTTAATGCCCTTACATTCCAGAATGCCGACTATGCCTAATGTAGAAGATCTCATTACCGGCATGGCTAAATCGACTCCTTTCTCTAAACTAGACCTCACGAAAGGGTATTGGCAAAAACCTATGTCTGAGGCTTCTATATATATCACTGCCTTTGCTACTCCTGTAGGGCTATGTGAATTTCTTTACCTTCCTTTTAGGTTTAAGAACTCACCCGCAACTTTTACGCGTATGATGCGGATGTTGCTTCGCGACATTTCGAACACTGCGACATACATGGACGACATCTGCATGCATACTTTTGATACTGCTCATCATATGTACATACTACGACAGATCTTTATGCGTATCAGAGCATTCGGTCTTACAGTAAAGCCAAGTAAGACAGAAATTGCATTTAAAGAGATTCAATTTCTAGGTCACAAAATCTCTAAAGGTTTTCTTTATACTGACCCGAAAATAGTTACGAAGATTCTTGACATTAGGATACCAAAAACTAAAAAGGAAATCAGAAGCATTTTGGGTCTTATAAATTATTATCAAAAGTTTATTAAGAACTTCGCAGAAATGACATCGCATTTGTCAGAACTGTTAAAAAAGGAACAAACGAACAAAATTCAATGTCGGAGATTCACGAGAAAATTCTGCAAGAAATAAAATCCATTTTTAGCTCTCCGCCCATTCTTAGAATCCCAGACATCTCGAAATACTTTGTCGTAAAGACCGATGCGAGTTCTCATTCTATTTCTTGCAATCTGCTATAACAACATAATGGCTTACCACATCCAATATTATACTTCAGTATGAAGCTGTCTTAGACTCAGAAAAGGTACGCTATCACAGAGCTTGCGGCGCTTTCTTTGGTAGAAGCTGTGACTAAATTCTCTAGGTATCTTTTAGGTAAGAAGTTCTTGGTCATTTCTGACAACAAACCACTAAAGGTTTGTAAAGATGGTTCTCCGAAAAATGTCAGAATTCACATATGGACATTATTACTTCAAGATTTTGACTTTACAGTGTTTCATATTCCCGGAAAGAACAATAACCTTGCGGACCTATTAAGTAGATTATAATATCGCTTCACAAAAAGTAGATGTCATAATTTCAATTGTCATACGTGCTTCAAATTACTTGAATTTCCCACTACTTATAGAGTCAGAATTATATAGTGTGTTATTTTGATTATTGCTGTATTCTGACTATGACACATTGTGTGATATGCCACACACATAATAGTATTGTAATGTTACATTGTTAGTCACTTATTTATATTATTGTTTCAGGGTAGAATGTATATGCATCGTTGTTTTCCGGCTGTTAAACAATCTAAGTGGATTGCCGGACGTCACTTATACTTGCAAGTGGTACGAACTAAGACTGTTATAGTCGTGACCATTCAATTTCCGAAGATGGGAAATTTCGTTGGCAACGCTGTCTTCTTCGTAATAAACATTAGAGTTCATTTCACTCGTGGAAGCATGTGATATGTGAACATAAACTCTTTTCTTAATGTTCAATTCACTCGTGGAACATAAACTCTTTTACTTAGTTAGTTAATAATAATAATTAAGTTAAATGTATGAATATTCCTATAGTATTTCGTATTACATGTGGATGTGAATATTGCTTTCTCACGTACGTAGTGGTGCTCATCACATAGACTCTTGATAGTCGTAATGGTTATCATAGTAGTAGATACAGTGCCAGATTATTCACTCGCTAAGTTATTAGTGCGTATACTTAATTAATGGATGTATATGTTGTAGATAATAATCACATATATGTATTGTTTGTTTATCGTCACATGAATGGAAGGAATGCCTGCATGGGGAATTATAGCTTCAAAAACACTACACATCTCATAATTCAAGTTAGATATTTAAAATATTCCACAAGAACATGAATAATATCGTACACATGTATACGGACTTTAATATATACAATCGAGTATATACACAGTAAATAGGTATAGTTAAGTTATAATATAAAGTACATATAGTTTACTTGAATAGGACACATACTATAAGGGTCACATATACTAGTAACATAAAATTAAGTCGCTAATTTATTCTAGAGCAACAACATGTTAGTTGAAATTGGCGAATGACGGAAAGATAATGTTGGCTAACAGTAAAGTCGACTGTTGTCGATGCACATAGTAGAGAGTAATAACGTTAATCATTCAACACAGGATGACCCAGAGTCCTGATGATTCGGGCATGGGTCGTTTTTTAGTTGCTGTAGGTACTCGTGGTTACAGAGGAATATAGTCCTTTTACATGTGGTCAGACATATATACGCGATAGCAGACACAATATATGCTGGCGGTGATCGAGACTTGCATTTTTTTTTAATCCATGTGTCTGATGCCTACACGTTCTATGCTGTCTCAATGGAGCATTATGTGTCCCTAAGACGGTGGATTCGTATATTAAGAACGACTAATTGTAATTTACGTCGCCTCCGTCATTCATACACATATCTGATGATAATCAGATAGAGAAAATGTTTTGCAAACATTTTTTGTGCGTGAGGAAGGTAGCTGTCATATGGTAAATGACAGGCGTCTAGACTAAGAACTGAGTTGCACACATGTCAGTTAACAAAAACAGATAGAACAATAAATCAGAGCACTAAGTAGCACAGTGAAAACTACGTCATGAAGTCGTGTTGTTTGACAACGCGACTGTCGCAAGGACACACTTCAGCTCTACACTTCAACATGAACAGACGCTTCATCTCAGACCTGCCATTAGAAAACATTTCACAGAGATGATCCAACACTCTTCGCTCACTAACACTCACTAGTTCAACCAGACGACAACATATACGCTCATTCACTAAGACTCCTCAACAGAAAGCCGTCGATGTCATGTGCTAGGCAATTTTAATACGGCTACTTCGCATCGAACGCCGACCGTACCTGCCGGGAAGATGCTTGGAGTCTGACCCGCAGTAGGTGATAGCACCGGACGACAGCCACACAATATAACAATATAACACCGCTCCGTGACATGGGATGCTCGTCAAAGAAAACAGAGGATCACTCGGATTTTGGTCAATGTTTAGTGACTCCAGATTCTCCGGTAGAGTCGTATTCGGACTTAGCTACCAGGGGCGAAGCACATTGTCCAAGGCACACTAAGGGACAACAAGACATCTAACGGAGGATATTGCACAACCTCAGTAGACGCCCATTCTTGTTTCTCGGATCACGCCGATCTACAATGGCTGAAAGATATATGGCGTATCCGATATGTGTTCGTTGATGTCATTGCTTCATTCATCGTTCGCTTGGCTTTGCTAAACACGCTCACCACGGTGGTTGGTCACTACTTTGACTTCATCAAAGTTTCATTATCGTTGTCAGTCGCCGCCTCATGTTAAAAGACCAGCTCTACCCAGGGAGCTTCAATATCGCTGCCTATCGCCGCCTCTTGGTACGGAACACGCTCTACCCAGGAGGCCACGTTTTCGCTGACTGTCGTCGCCTTCTGGTACGGGACCAGCTCTATCCAGGGAGCTACTTTTTTGCTGCCGACAGACACCTCGTGTACTCCAGATCGGCGCTACTATCAATTCGACATCTGAATTCTACATCGAAGTCTCGTTTGAATTCTTCCTCGTTCGAAGGACACCTCGATACATCGCCGAAATCGGAACTTCTCCATTTACTGGCGATCGTTTTGTACCAGCATCCAGACGGTCTGCACTTGAGAACGTTGGACGTGACGGATTGGACACCATACTTGGTCAGCAGCTTCTTGGAGGATCTTCATTAATAAGCTAAGCCATTGTTTGTGGTCTTTCACGTTCTTGTTTTGTAGTCAGGATATTGGGATATAGACACACTATATTCTTTCTTTTTTCATTCATCTCTCCAATGCAGGACTCTCTGTCTGGCACTGCGACAATTCCAGTATCCCTCTCTTACATAGTTGAGACCTAGTCTCTCCAATTTTCGTCTTGTTCTCCTGGCGCCTGTCCTCCTATTTCTATGCCGTCGTCTCACACCATTTCCTCGTCTTCTTCTCCTCACTCTCTCTTCGATAGCCTATGAGGGATGTGTCAAGCGCAGAGCACGTGCTCCGTAGCTCCGGCGACGATTCCCATGTTTAAATAAATCCATAGGCAAAGTTTGGATATATATTGGGGGAGGAGAGCCTGGCATATGATACCACAACATCCAGCTTAAGAATGGAAGTGGAGGCTGTCACTGCGGCTCTCCGCTGGATGGAGAATACGACACACACACACACACACATCGTGATTGTAACTGACTCAGAAAGCATGCTGACGAGGGTGAGGACGGGCAGACTTCGTGCGGAGTGGCTTGCTTCGCTTCGGAGGTCACGGGTGACAAGCATCGCCTGGATCTTTTCTCCGAGGCATGCCGGTGTGCTGGGAAATGAACAGGCGGACAGATTGGCTGGCTCTGCAGAACTTGGTGGAGTATTGATACATGACAAGGCAGACGTGGTTGCGTCCTTGTGGGAGCACTTGCACACCTCGGAGGAGCAAATGGATTACCATGGTCTGGCAAGAATGAGACAACGAGGAGTGACGAAGGGATCTGGCCAACGCTCAACGCTCAAAGGAAAGGCGAGACGGACTTATAATCAGAGTGCTACTGATACTATTAGTGTTGGAACTCTTCGCTGGCTGCTGAGGATAAGGACGGAGCACTTATTGGAATGCCCCGAATGCTGTGATGTCGATTCCTAAATCAATCAATCAATCAATCAATCATTCATCTCTCAGGTGACGTCATTCTTGGTGTATACGTCACTGTTTTAATTCTCAGTGTATTATTACTAACCAAAGCTCTGTTGTTTATCATCGTTTCTTGTGCTATTATAATCTCGCTGGCAAACTTATACAGTCACATCACTTATTCTATCGGTGAATTTGTGCTCTGCTAGTTTGTATATCCTATTTTATAAGTACTACTATTTTCATGCTATATAGCCTCAGATTTAATCAGGTTTTAGTTTGTGTTGTAGACAACATGTCTTCTCTACAGGAGTTTGCAGCTATAGGGAAGGATGCAGGCTTGTCAGGACCAGATTTATTGGCCTGGTCGGAAAAACAGTTCGCCGCATTTCAGGCTCATGAGAGAGACGAAAGAGCAGCAGCGAGACAATTAGAGAAAGATAAACTTGACGCACAAAGAGAACAAATTGCTGAACAAGAGAGACAGAGAATATAGACATTAGACAGATATATAACAGAGAGGTGATAGCACCGGACGACAGCCACACACAAAGGGGATACGTGGTCACAATAGGGACACTAGAAGGAGGCGTGAGAGTGATTCAGGAATGGTCTGTGGCGGGAGTACATTGCATCAGTTAGATGGTAGTTAACGCAAGATGCGGCCGACTGATGGTGTGTTTGTATACCGTGGTTAACACAGCGTCCTGAAGCAAATACACTCATCTTTTCATCGTTCTACGGAGTGTTCCTGAGTGGCTGTTCCTTCGTTTGAGTGTGTTGGTCTTTGACGAAAAGACGGTCTTGGCCGTTGGTCCGGTGACCCTCAAGGTCAACCTCCCCCTAGAACATAAACTAGTCGACCAGAGCCTGAGAAGAAAGGAGAGGGAGACAGTTATATCCAGTAACCAGTATACATCAATATAACACCGCTCCGTGACAATGGTATTCTTTGCATTCACCTCAGAAACCACATTTCCAAAGCCATCAGATGTTATTCAGCTAGTCTGCTCCATGTCCAAACTTCACATCCATACAAAGCACAGGTTCTATGGAGAACCTCAACACTCTCTCTCTCGTTGCAAATGACATCATTTCATTGGTCAGTTTGTTTTTCATCATGCAAAAGGCTGCCTTCGCCATGGCGATATTTGTTCTAATTTTTTCAAGGATCTCCCATCAAATGTTATGACTGTTCCGAGATAATTGTACCGATTCATTTATTTAATAATATTCCCATTTTCTTGTATATTACATTGTGACATTTCCTTCTTCTCAGTGACGACCATAACCTGTGTTAATTCTAACCCAAGTTGTTCACTGCGTGCAACGATCGCATCTATTAAATGTTGCAGATCCTGCTCATTGTCACCAATCAATAGTGTACCATCCGCGATTCTAAAATTATTGATGTTATGTCTCCCAATGATGATTCCTTCCATGCTGTCTATACTTCTGAAAATACTTTAACTGTGCAGGGAAAACAGATCTGGAGACATTACACATCCCTGTCTCAATCAATCAAGTGCCGTCACCGCAATGAAGGTTGGCTGCAGTGGATCTCCAACAATGTCTGTCTCTCGCCTTGTCTGTACATTTGTCAGGCTGATGTTCGTCTAACTCTTAATGTTATCCTCCTAGTTGTATCGTTGTCTACCTCTTGCTCGCTTGCCCTCAACCTTGCCTTCCAGTATGGTGTTTATAAGGGTAATATGTCTTTTTACGTGGAAAAAATATTTCACTTGCTTCCTCTTTATTTCTTTCATCAACTCTCTCTTCATTCCCAGTTTTTCTAGGATCTCTGCATTTGATTGTTTTTGTTTCCATGAAATACGACCTATTCGTCTGTATATCCACATCTCCAGGGCTTCCATGAGACTTTCTAGCTGCTTGTTCAATGTCCAGGCTTCTGCGCCATACTGTAGCGTTGAATATACGTAGCATTTGACAATTCTCATTTTTAATGCGTTATTAACCTCTCTAGATTTTAATACTGATTTCACGCCGCTGAAAGCATTTTTGGCCAATCCTATTATCTTTTTGATTTCCATTTCACTTCTGCCATCGTCTGTTATTATATGTCCAAGATAAAAATCCTAATGACACATTGGGACATGGGGACCTGATTGGGAGGCTCTGGCCCTTGGGGGATCAGCGAGCACTTATTTAACCCCCCCCCCCCCCCCCCCAAAAAAAAAAAAAAAAAAAAAAAAAAATTTCTCTTAAAGTAAATTTCTTCCAGTTTAAACAATTCACGGTATACCACCCAACAAGCGTCCCGTTTTACCAATTAGACTGAAACAGATAGGTGTGTCTTCTGAGAAAGCAAGAGAGAGAGAGAGAGAGAGAGAGAGAGAGAGAGAGAGAGCAGAGAGAGAAGAGAGAGAGACAGAGAGAGAAGAGAGAAGAGAGATAGATAGGTAGAGATAGGGAGGGAGAGAGAGAGAGAGAAGCGAGAGAGAGAGAGAGAAAGAGAGAGAGAGAGAGAGAGAGAGAGAGAGAGAGAGAGAGAGAGAGAGAGAGAGAGATCAAAATGCCGTAAAACAATCAAGCGCTGAAAATTAAGAATCTTTTGTTACAGGGGTCGTGGTTCTAAAAGGGGTCGGAGACACCCATCAAGGTCCCATGTCATTGTGTCATTAGGATGATCGCATCTGCATGCGGCCCTGGCAAGATCAAGCGCAGATTCTACACTTCTACTTTAGCCAAGGGTTCCGAATGGTGATATTGGGTGTGTAAAGCCTTTGACATTTTGTGTTTCTTTTAAGCCTTTGACAGGCATGACAAAAATTTCTATATATCTATAGATACTCTATGTGCCGACGAAAAAACAAAAACAATTAATGTAACGTGGAAGCAGATAACAAAAATGCATTATTAAATTCTCATCCTTATAAAACGAAGCCATTATTTTTTACAAATCTTGAAAATGAAACGTAAGGTTTGTATCCCGTCAATTACATTTCATATATTTATAGTTAATTTTATAAAACTTTTTAAAACATTTTCATAACAATTACAGTTAATTAAATCATATAATACACCGTTGATGCTTTCAGTAATGTCCCTTCAAAAAAATAAATGTCATGGTGTTATGTCGCTTACCTCAATTTTAATTACATGTGTTCCTATTGAGGTGAATATTTTTAAAAATAACTTTTCCTTAATCGAGTTTTTTTTTTTTTTTAATAAGGGCTCGCTGCATCTCCAAGTACCAGACCCATCCCATCAGGTCCTCACGTCTCTATGTTTCATTCGGATGACTGCCTGTGCTAGTGGCTCGGGCAAGATCAAGTGCAGATACTACACTTTCTTCTTCTTCTTCTGCGTTCATCCGTAGCTGTTTTATTTTTCAGACTCTCACTCTGACGTTACTGTGTTGAGCCTGTTTACAGCAGAGCTACTTTACTTGCACCTTTTGGACGACACATCAGACTTTTGCTGACATTTGTTGACCGGGTTAACCTTCCCGGGTGTTTCAAAGGATATTCAACTCTTACTCTGAGGCGGACATTGGACTCTCACTGTTGTGGTGTCATCTACATCCCAGCTGGTCAAATTAGAACGGCCGAAGACATCCCGGTCAACCCATAAGGGAAGACAATGGGCCCACCATCCAAGAAGGCTTCCATAATTACAGAGCCGACATATAGCTAACCCAAGGAATCGTCACGTCCTGCACATGGCTGCTTAACCTCACTTCCGTATATTGAGCCCTCCGTTCACCATAGGCTACTCCTCAGAAGACCAGGAGAGACCCATATGCAGACAACATCCACGCAGCGAGCTTTCGCTTCGATCTTCCACGTAATGAATTTGCTAGCTAAGCAACTGATAACTGATATACCAATTCGTGCCAATGGGACGATTTTCCACCTTTGATAACACTCACTCAATGAGCTTTATATACTGACTGGGACGCTTTTTTCATCATTAATGACCACACAGTAGTGGCACTTGTCGTCTTTACAGATGTAAGGCACAAGATAGGCTGCAGATGCTGCCGGCTTAGCATCTCACCTCCGTGCGGCAGAGGATGAGTAACGGCCAGGCCCTCACAACTGGGGGATATTGATTTAGAAGCGTTCAGCCATATTCCTCAACTTAGAGCCGTAGAAAATGTGTCTGGACCAAGCATGTAGTGACACCTTTCAAATTATTCGAACTTTATTCGCAATGGATTTAGTATCCAAGATATATTCAATTTTGTTTCAGTTTCGCATCAACCCCACTGGGGTTGCTAGTCGGCATCGGTTATGGTCAGACTACGACGGTGTCTGATCGTCCATACGACTTTAACTATCGTTCTTGAATAATGAAAACTTTATTTTTTTTCCCAAATGCTTTCGCTTTTTGCGGCGATCCAAGAATTTCACCTCTAACGCCGCAATACGAATGCCCCCGTTTGTCCGAAAACCAACAAAATAGAACCGAGGTCCTATTCCATTATTCCATGCACCATTATTTAGACAGCCGAAGCCTGCTTTAAACACTCCAGATCCAACTACCAGCTTTTTGGTTGTAACAACTTTAATATACATTATTGGAGCTGGAATTACCGCGGCTGCTGGCACCAGACTTGCCCTCCAATAGATTCTCGTTGAAGGGTCTGAAGTGTACTCATTCCAATTACGGGGTCTCAACAGAGTCCCGTATTGTTATTTTTCGTCACCGTGCCGGGACTGAGTAAGTTGCGCGCCTGCTGCCTTCCTTGGACATGGTAGCCGTTTCTCATGCTCCGTTTCCGGAACCGAACCCTGATTCCCCGTTGTCAGAGTCCAGAAATGGTACAGTGATGCAGGGACATCGTTACGCCCGCCAGGCGACTTAGCTCCTAGCAGGGATGCAGCAACTTCGTTACGCCGCCAGGCGAGTGGTAGTTACCGGCCTGCAAGACTGCTGGATGACGAACGACCAGCGGTCAGGCCAGGATGACGCTAAACGCACGCATGCCTCGTGAAGCCACCTGAGGTGGGAGGCAAGTGGCGAACTAGCGGCAGACAGCTCTGGGACACGGACTTGGACGGACGCATGATGAGAGAAAGGCGTTGTGTGGTTTGC
This sequence comes from Cepaea hortensis, assembly GCA_963921405.1. Classification (NCBI taxonomy): domain Eukaryota; kingdom Metazoa; phylum Mollusca; class Gastropoda; order Stylommatophora; family Helicidae; genus Cepaea; species Cepaea hortensis. The sequence goes on from OY992896.1 coordinate 51,661,745, forward strand.
TGTGCTGAAAGTCGAGTGTCTGAACATCTTGAGTGTTAGACTTGTGAGCTGTATTGTGGATGTAAGTGCATTGAAGTATTACATATATATTGCTGTGATCATCGTTCTGTATTTGATCCGTGAATAAATGCATTGAACGGTGTGTCGTTGAGTCTTACGTCAAATCACGTTGTACTTGTACTGTCTCACATGTGTTAGGTTAGCGAGCCAAGTTTAAGACCCTGACATGTGTGGACGTGGTGGCACTCGTCCGGCTTTGAAATGAACGTGTTTATGTGATTAACGATTTAAAACTAGAGTTTGTGAACTTATAATTTTTGTCAAACTTTATAGTACATGTAAATGTGATCGTGGAAGGCTCATTTTGATTTATTACTACATTATTTAAACATGTGTAAGACTAGTTGTAAACGTACAGTGCATACATATTGTTTGATCTTGTAATCGTGTAAAACATTTGTGATTTGTGAAACTTGTCACCGTTTTGACCTTGTCGACATTGTGATCTCGTCGCCATTTTGACCTTGTCGCCATCTTGTAAACTTGATGTCTATGTCCTTACTGAATGTCATCTTGATGTAAGTGATGTGTCATCAATGTTGTAGAGTGTTGAGATACATGTAGATTGTCTTTGTGCATTGAGTTTGTGGAACGCAGAAAGTTTTCGAAAGAAAGTAACTTGTATTGAAAAAAAAAATTGTTGACGGACAAAATTACGACCTACAATTACACTCAACGCCATACAAACCTAATCAATACTTAGTTACAAGCAGGCACACACCAACAAATAGACGCTAGTTTATTTTCCTCCAAAAACAAAGCAGGTTTCCGCACCATCCGAAACCTTGCCGTAGAGGTCATTTGTGTTTTCGAAGTAGCGACCCTACAGTTCCTAGACCGATTTCCAACCATTCTTCACCGCATCCGGGGCACTTGAGTATATTTTTCTTTTCATATACTTTAAGGATGCAATTTTAGGCACATATTGTCAATAGAAGTCAATTGCAAATTGTTTATTACTAACCACTTATAACATATTTTGTGTGGCTGGTATTTCATTGACATTTTTCATCATGTCTTCATTGAATGATTTCATCGATATGGGGTTAAAATTAAAGTTAACAGGTGATGAGTTAACAAAGTGGAGTGAGAACAAATACTCTGAACACCTTCGCGAGAAAGCTACTGAACGCGATGAAAGGGCAGCAGAACGAGCTGCCAAGCAAGCCGAATTAGAAATGGCTGCAAAGACAAAGCAAGCTGAGATAGATAGTGAGTTGAAGAAGGCAGAAATAGCAGCTCAGAGTAAGAGAGAAGAACTGGAATTACAGTTGAAAATGAAACAACTTGACACTGAGACTGCCATTAACAAAGAGTCGAAGAAATCTGAGAGACTGGAGAAAGAAAACCAGTATAAGAAATATCAAGGTATTGTACGTAATTATACCTCGGGTGACTGCATCGCAGCCTTTACCCAAAATTTTGAAACTTTAATGGAACATTACCAGGTTCCACTGTCTGAATGGAATATTGTTTATATGAGGAGTTTATCAGGGGAACCTCTTAAAGTCATTGAAACCATCCCCAAAGACCTCAGAAAAGATTACCATTATCTGAAATCTAAGATTATGGCACATTTTATGTTTGATGAGGCAGGTTACAGAGAACAATTCAGTAAGTTGAGCCCAAAACCGACTCAAACGTTCTCTGATTACCTCTGCTTAGTCCGAGATATATTTACCAAATGGACTTCAGCAGCTAAAATTGACAAAAATTATCAGAGACTAGAAGATCTGATCATTAGAGATAAAATCATTTCATCCATTCCATCAGCATTTTCCAAATTTTTGCAAGAGAATGAATGCACTAGTGTAGATGAGATTGAGAGACTTGGTTCGGCGTACTACACAGCCAACAAACATTGTTTTGCCAGTGAAGCTACTGACATTAATTTTGTAGCAGTGGCTAACTATGACAAACCCTACAGTAGGCAGAAACCTCATAGGCCTACCTCTGAGAAGTTTAATCACTGCACTTATTGTAAATTTTCACATCATCAGAATGAAATGTGCGATAAGCACCCAGGATACCATACTTACCTACTAAACATGGTAAACAGACAAGATAAGGAGCGTAAATCCTTCAGAAGTTTGCGTAAATGTTTCCTCTGTAAGGCGTACGGACACCATCGGAAAGATTGTAAAGGCAGGCAAATGACCAACAAAGCAAATGCCGCCTTGTTTGACAGTTCGTCGTCAGACGAAGAACAGCCAGAGAAACATCCTGTGAACTCAGCACAGGCTTTTGACATATTTAGCGCAAATAAATGCTGTTTGTAACACCTTTTATGAAGATGGTATTTTAACATGCGGTCATGCCATCCCTATTGCCAATGAAGAAGTTAATTTGGTAGTAGATTCAAAAGGCAAGATAATCGTCCATCACGGATATGTGAATGGCAAGTCAGCTACGGTCCTTCGTGACACAGGCAGTTCACTCATTGGTCTGAAGAGAACGTTCATAATGCCTACAGACTATACAGGCAGGCACGTAACATGCAGAACATTCTCAGGCAATATTGAGAAATACCCACTCGCATGGGCATATATTGAAACACCTTTCCTCACTGGGAAAGTAAAATGCGCTGCGTTAACAAACCCAGTGTGTGATGTAATTATTGGAAATTTACCAGAGGTGAATGATAAACCTCATGACATAACATCTATGTGTATTGATGATAACATAACATCACCATCCAATGTCATCATTGAAAATGTCACACCACCTATTGAATGTATGGTAGCTAATGTAGCACTAAGTTCTCATGACATCATTGATAACATTGTTCCATCACCATCTGATATCATTGAACGTGTGAACGCAGTAACTAGATCTACAGCTAGAGTGCAAGATGAAAGTAATCAAACTGAGGCGATACAAATGCTTAGCCCAGTATCACTACCTACTAACACCGTGAAGGAAACGTTTGTAACAGCTCAAAAAGCTGATCCTTCATATCAAAATACTTTAACCTGATCGGCCAAAAGCCAAAGGTAACCAAGAATGCAAAATGGCACTTTGCTATGAAAAATGATATACTCACCAGGTATTATACCAGAGGTGACAATACAACAGAGCAAACTGTTTTGCCAACTAATTATCGCAAGCAAGCCTTACATCTTGCCCACGATATTCCTCTTGCAGGGCATATGGCATACGTCAAGACCAGATCAAGGTTACTGACACAGTTTCATTGGCCCAAATTTTGCAATGACATCAAAGAATATTGCAGAAGTTGTGACACCTGCCAGAAACTGGTAAAAAAAAGGTAAACACCCACAGGCAAAGTTGCAAGTCACTGACTTAGCCAGTCGACCTTTTGAAAAACTATCTGTCGACATAGTGGGCCCTCTTAATCATACAACAACTAGAGGGAATAAATATATTCTAACTGTCATTGATCAATGTAGTCGCTGGCCAGAAGCTATTCCGCTAAAGAACATTACCGCCAATGATATAATGGAAGTGTTCTTCCATATTTTTTCTCGGATAGGTTTTCCAGATACTATCCAATCTGATAGGGGCACTCAGTTTATTGCCGCATCTACCCAAGCTTTCACCAAAATGTTGGGAGTGAAGCAATGTTTCAATTCCCCGTACCATCCTCACTCTAGTGGAGTAATAGAAAAATTTAACGGGGATCTAAAGCACATGCTTGCAAAAGTAACGCAAGAGCACCCCAATAACTGGGATGTATATCTACCAGCTATTCTTTTTGCTTATCGCGAGGTACCACATTCTAGTACCGGTTTCTCTCCTTTTGAACTTATCTATGGTGCAGTACTTAAACCCATATCATCATACGTATATGTTACATCATTGCGTGAAAGAATCATCAAATCTTGTACTATTGCAAAGAATGCACTAAAATTATCTGGTGCTACTTATAGACAGTATGCTGACAAAGGTAACAGGACAATAACATTGACACCTGGACAGGACGTTCTTCTTCTACTACCTAGTGACAGACACTTATTGACTGATTCTTGGCAGGGACCTTTTAAAGTGACGAGACAGATTTCACCTGTAGATTACGAAATCTAAATAAAAGACAAACACAAAATATTTCACATAAATATGCTAAGACCATACCACAACAGAGACAACGAACAAGACGATACGACAGCTTGTACAGTGATAATAGATCATGAAGACGACGATGCTAGTGACGAGATTCCAACACCTGCATTAGACATGACAAACTCCTTGAAGGATATCAAAATCAACCCAAAGTTAACTCAAGCAGAGACAAACAGTTGCAAACAGCTTATACAACAGTACAACACCATCTTTTCCAGGACAAACAGAATTAGTACAGCATCATATCACACTCACATCAAACACACCCATAAGATGCAGACCATACACCATTCCATTACATTACAAAGAACATCTACATCAGGAGATCATCAATTTACAGAAAAACAACATCATAAGACGATCCCAATCAGACTTCTCATCTCCAATGGTCATAGTACGAAAAAAGGACAATACAATAAGACTGTGTATCGACTATCGAAAGCTCAATAAAATAACTATTCTAGATCTTGAGCCAATTGCTAACTCTGACGATCTTTTGACAGAACTGACAGACGCTAGGTTCTTTACGAAGATAGATATGACGAAAGGATATTGGCAAATAGCAGTAGACGAACAGAGCAGACATCTGACAGCATTTGCCACACCTTGGGGACTGTACGAATGGTGCAAACTTCCATTTGGGCTTGTCAATGCCCCAGCCACATTCGTACGTATGACACGACTTCTCTTAGTAGACATTCCTAACATAATCTGCTATATCGACGACATCTGTGTTCACACAGAGACAATGACAGAGCACATTAAGACGTTAGAACAGACATTTGAACGTATTAGACAGCACGGACTGACGGTAAAGCCTGCGAAAGTAGACATAGCCTACCAGGAAATATCCTTCTTGGGGTACAAGATATCCAATGGCTTTGTCATGACAGACGATAACATTGTGTCCAAGATACTAAAACTCTCACTTACGACTACAAAAAAACAAGTCAGAAGTTTTTTGGGACTGATAAACTATTACCGGCAGTTCATTCCTGATTTTTCCGAACTGACCGAAGTGTTTACTAATTTACTAACAAAAGATAAACCAGATAAAATTGTAAACAATGAATGCCTACAAATTGCATTCCATAAAGTACTAGCATGTTTTTCTGATAACAATTTAAATAATCTCATCCTGAAATTGCCCAATCTCCATTTATCTTTCAGATTGCGTACAGATGCTAGCTCCGTGGCGATTGGAGCAGTATTGTTGCAAGAGTACAATAACATCCTCCATCCCGTGTACTTCGTATCCAGGAAACTAAAGCCCAGAGAACAGGCGTGTCTATACCTCAATTGGAAGCCCTAGCTTTAGTGGTGGGTATAACAAAATTGTCCAGATTTCTTCTAGGACGCCATTTCATCGTGGAATCTGACAGCAGCCCGTTACGATTTATAAATTCAGGTGTACCTTCAAACCATATGGTAGCGCGCTGGTCTCTTAAACTTCAAGATTATAGCTTTGAGGTTCGACATATCCCAGGCAGAACCAATTCAATTGCCGATCTTTTGTCTCGTTGTCCGACCGACCCGGTAAGCACCAATGTCTGAGTGCAGTGTGTACAAATACACTCAGACCGACACAGCCATTTATCAGTGAATATATTTTTTCTATTCACAAAAAGCTGTGTAATGTCTACAATATTGTGATAGGGTTTACTCCCATTATATATAGTGTTCTTATTTTACTAATTCATGTAGTGATTGTCGTGTATAATTGTGTAGTGTGTGGTAGAAAGCGAACTTTATTAATTGTATATATCAACAACAAGAACAGTGTCACATTCGCTCACAAACTTACCGTAAGCGAACTATCCAATTTGACAGTGACATCTGCGTGTGGAACATTCCAGGGATATTTTAAAGACGTGTGTGAACGTGTAAACTAAACATTGACAGCTACACCATTGCAGTGAACCGAAATCCATAATGTTCGGTAGTGAAACATCCAACACATGAACTGTGAGAACATGGTACTTTCCGTAACTACATCAGACCGGAACAAGTGTGTTCTGCAAGCTTAAACATCAGCTGATTTTAGTGTTCGTTTGTACTTCCGGATTAGTTAGAAATTTAGAGCAAAATTAGCAGACGACAAATAAAAGTTTAAATATCTATGACGATTCTAAAATCTTTAGAAATCAACAAAGTTAAATACACGAATTGTGTGTTTATATATTTATGTAGTGTAATCTTAGAATCATATCTTGATTAATGTATTCATATTACCGACTTTTTCTCCTTAATATGAATAAACGTCAAGCAATGACGCTAAGAAATAGAATAATGATTGTAAATTATTGTATTTCATTAATGTGAAAATTATTTCCCTTTCATTTATTTGTTATTACATCAATTCACAAAGGGCCATAATTTGAAATGTATATTCTAATGTGTTGTGTATAAATAGCCAAGTGTTGCCAGATTATTGACACAACAGGTAGCCATCTACTGGGCATGGCAGAGGGTTGCCGACATTGCAGACCAACACAAGAGCTACTGGCCAAATAAGGTCAGGATTTGAGCGTTTTATGCGACTTATAAACAAGCCGCATTTCGGTCTAGCTAGATGGTTTTTGTTTCAAGAACCATATTATTACGTTTTTTTTTCAATGCTGCGAGGTAGATGCGTGAAGCTGGTACTACCGATCTGACTGGGTCATTAAAGCAATTAAGGTAATCAGCCATCGAGAGGATGCAACCTGACATGTGTTAAAGTTTGAACACCACATGTCTTTGAATGCAACTTCCATTCCTTATATATTTCTATGGCATATGTGTATATTTGGATGTTGATACCAATGTATATAACAATAGAAGGGTAGACTCTGACAAGGTTAGAATATTAACCCAGTATGTACATATATTATACATGAAAGATGACATCTTTCATGAATTTGCCGGGGGAGCGTGTCAGAGTCCAGAAAGGGTACAGTGATGCAGGGACATCGTTACGCCCGCCAGGCGACTTAGCTCCCAGCAGGGATGCAGCAACTTCGTTACGCCGCCAGGCGAGTGGTAGTTACCGGCCTGCAAGACTGCTGGATGACGAACGACCAGCGGTCAGGCCAGGATGACGCTAAACGCACGCATGCCTCGTGAAGCCACCTGAGGTGGGAGGCAAGTGGCGAACTAGCGGCAGACAGCTCTGGGACACGGACTTGGACGGACGCATGATGAGAGAAAGGCGTTGTGTGGTTTTCTGTGCTGAAAGTCGAGTGTCTGAACATCTTGAGTGTTAGACTTGTGAGCTGTATTGTGGATGTAAGTGCATTGAAGTATTACATATATATTGTTGTGATCATCGTTCTGTATTTGATCCGTGAATAAATCCATTGAACGGTGTGTCGTTGAGTCTTACGTCAAATCACGTTGTACTTGTACTGTCTCGCATGTGTTAGGTTAGCGAGCCAAGTTTAAGACCCTGACACCCGTTACCCGTTACAAACACGGTAAGCATGTCATGTACCATCGACATCTGATAGAACAGACATTTAAAAGATGCGTCGCGGACATGTGTTGTTTGACCATCAAGAATGATGATGACCTTTCATTTCAACAAATTGGGGGTTGAAAGTATGGAGCCATGAGTTCTAAGATGGCTGATAAGACCTATTTTGGCTCGAAATGTTCTTTGACAATGTGGCCAATGAATGATTGACGTTCCAGGAGGAGAATCTCCTACAGTGGTCTTTCTATCCAGCCTCTTCTTCCCAGCTCGTGCAGTCCTGGTTGCGTCACAAGTGACAGCACCCTTGCGTAATGATGTACGCCACGATTTTCGGACCTTGGCAGCAGTCTCCCAGATGTCAAGATCAATTCCAAAAGCTTTCAGTGAGAGTGTGTCAACAACTCAAATTGCATCCAGCCACTTCATTCACACCGCAACGACACGTTATGTGTGAATGGGTCATCTATTTTATTGCAGGCGAACCTGCTATCTTTACATACACAAGAACGGGCGGTAATGGCCTGCTGAAATACACATGTCGCCTTTCCTCACAACAACCCGTACATACTCAAATACAATCTCACACTCGCGAATTATAACATGCGCTCTTGTAAACGACACATTGGCTTTCGGAAAACAATGACACGTCCTGTCTGGAAGACTGTCGGGTCTGGTCTCAGTAACCTCAGTCCAGTCGCTGCCCTTGTCGTCCTAAACTTCGTGCGGTCAGCACAAATCTCGCGCTGGCCCACTCGTCACGTAGTACAGTAGTCATGTCTGCGTCAACCTTGAGTTGTCCTTCTGTTAACTCTGTTTACGGGTGTTGTCCCGAGAACTAGCATTCGCCGCCCCATCCTCGGGGTTAGTCCCGCTCCTGTCCTAACTATGACACGTCCGTGACCTCATCTAAGTCCTGTCTTATAACTGTCCTAAGTTATCCCCTGCGGTCTGTCTGTATTCTATCTACTCCTTAGTAGAGGTCCTTATATACGTCCTATCTGTCCTTTACCCCTTATTCTGTCTCTTGTCCTGTCTAGGTCCTATCGAACACGTTGACAGAGTGTCTTTAAAGCGTTTCCTCTGGCCGCGTTGTGAGCGTTTACCACAACGCAGCTCGCCGTAAACAACAAAATGAGTTTAGGGAGCTTGTGATCTGGCATGCGAGTTAAGCGACCAGCCCAGCAAATCTGATTTTTCATTAGTAGAGTGTGGATACTGGGCATGGACGCTCTTTCTAGAACTTCAGTGTCAGAAATCTTCTCTTGCCATTTAATCTTCAATAGCTTAAAGACAAGACTAGAGAGAAGGCAATGGAAGACAAGACTAGATAAAAGACAATAAAAGACAAGACTAGAGAAAAATAAAACAATGCAAGACAAGACTCGCGAAAACAAGACTAGAGAACCGACAGCGTAAGAGAAGAATATAGACAAGGATACGCAAGACAAGACATCTCATTTGATGTATAGGTTTTGCAGATTAATGTTGTTGTCATACAGCTGCAATGTTTATAATTGTGTGTTGTTTGATGGACATTGCAAAATGGTGTTATGTTTCACTCTTAAACTTCCAGTGCACTTATGGCGATGTAAGGCGTTCAATACCCAAACTGGCATTAAGTTGTACTTCAATGTTCACTTTTCATTCACAAAGGAATGGGAAACTACTGAACGTAAAAATTTATAGAAAATCAGTCAGGGGTTGATGGCAACGTCCTGTGAAGGAGATGTAACATTGTTACTGATTCATAGTTAGGTCGTCTTCTAGGTTTGTTTATGTTGTTGTTGTTGTTGACATAAATATGTTGCACCTGTTTAACTCAGGGCTACGATATCTGCACATATTGATGTTAGGTACACCCTTACCGGCTCCGTGGCTAAGTGCTTGCAAACGCGGTTTGTGAGCCCGTATACCCGGGTTCGAAACACATCGGTGCTGGTATTTTCGAAAAAGGTATAGGAGCCGGTCGTTCAGAAAGCAATGGCAAGCTACTGAATGTAAAATTTGCCCAGGAATCACGAACAGCGAAAATGCTGAAGGTGACTGCTACGTCCTGTGAAGGAAATGCAACTGAATTTTTTTTAAACACCCTTTCCCCCGCTAGCCTATGGGTCACCTTTGAGCAAGGTGGAGAACCCCATAAGCCTACCTAGCAGGGCAGCGTGAAACGCCCACTCTTATGGGCAACTCATGTGATGATGATGAACATGAAACCAATTAATAGGTGGTACAATGAGCTGGAGTTCAACCGACAGGTAGTTGTTGGTTATAGTCTCAAGTTCCCTACAGTAGGCAGAGGATTTCTTTACAGGGTGAATACCTACTATCCCCGACCTGTATGGTCGAGGCCAAGAAGGAAAGCAATGACTGACTAACTTATTTACATATGTATAGCACACCGTGAACCGATAACTCACTGAATATCACATGACCCCTGAACCAGTTATCATTAATACTCGCTGTTAAACTGCAGCAGTTCTTATCGCTGTTATCGTTACCATCACTGTTATCGTTAATACTCGGTGTTGTGCTACCGTCGTTGTTTTAGTTACCATTGTTGTCTGTCGCTAACATCTGTTTTGTCGCTACAGTCGCTGTTGTAGTTACCATCGTTGTTGTCGAAACCATCGGTGTTATTATCACTACAGTCGTTGTTGAGCTACCATCGGTGTTATTACGCCTACAGTCGTTGTTGTTGTTACCATCGCTAGTCATCACGGTTATCGTTAACATTGTTGTTATCGTAATCATTGTTTATCCACGCTGATTAACTTGTTTATGTAATAATGAGCAACATCACCATCATGTGCCATGCGGGTAAGCGTGTAGGGTCACGTTTTGCCATGTCACTCGATCTCCAGAACCGTGGATCAGCTCAGTGTTCTTATCTCGACCATACAATGTGGCCATCCAGGTATTTATTTCTCTTTCCCGCTTGTTCTCTTGCCATCGATCTTGCCAGTTGTCACAAAGTTCTCCAAGTTATTTCTTCTCATAACATGCCCAAAACATTTTGACTGTCTACGTCTAATTTCTCTAATTAGCTTAGTTTTAATTTGTTTCTTGTAGAACTTGGTCATTGGTTTTTCTGTCTGCCCATGATGTTCTTTACATTCACCTCATAAACCAGATTTCCAATGCCATCAGATGTTTTTCAGCTTGTCTGCTTCATGACCACGCTTCACATCTATACAAAAGCACAGGTTCTATGGAGAACCTCAACACTCTTTTTCTTGTTGCAAATTACATCATTTCATTGGTCAGTATGTTTTTCATCTTCGGTGCAACTTCTGAAGAATTTGAAATCAAGAGTGGAGTTAAGCAAGGTTGTGTACTAGCTCCCACCCTCTTTGGAATATACTTTTCACTTCTACTGAAATATGCATTTCGTGATCAGGATGGTGGTATATACATTCACTCACGCTCAGATGGCGGCCTCTACAATGCTCAGAGATTGAAGGCTAAGACCAAAATTAGGAGGGTACTGATCAGAGAGTTGCTTTTTGCAGATGATGCTGCAGTTACAACCCACTCTGAGGAAGAATTGCAATGTCTACTATCTGCATTCTCCAATGCTTGTTCTGAATTTGGTTTAACAATTAGCAAAAAGAAGACACAGATTATGTCACAAGGTGCACATGAGGTACCATCAATCTTTATTGACGACGCCGAACTAGAGATAGTAGACCATTTTACATATCTAGGATCAGTGGTAAATAGCAAATTATCCCTAGATCAGGAAATCAACATCCGGATTGGTAAGGCAGCAACAACAATGAACAGGTTAAGAAAAAGAGTCTGGGAGAACAGGAAGCTTACTGCCAAAACAAAAGTCCTTGTCTATCAAGCCTGTGTCCTTAGTACTCTTTTCTATGGCAGTGAAACCTGGACAACTTACTCACACCAAGAGAACAATTTAAACAGCTTTCATATGCGGTGTCTGCGAAGAATTCTTGGTATTAAGTGGCAAGACAAAATCACAAATACTGAAGTATTGGAAAGGTCAGGTTGTGTGACAGTTTATTCCATGCTCAGTCTTCGTAGACTTAGATGGATAGGACATCTTAGGAGGATGGATGATGGTAGAATACCAAAGGATATCTTTTTTGGTGAATTACAGATGGGTAAGAGATCTCAGGGTCGGCCTCTACTACGATACAAAGATGTGTGTAAGCGGGACATGATTGATACAGGCATTGATAATGCACATTGGGAGCAAGTCGCCGCTGAACGTGTTGCATGGAGGGCAAATATCAGAAATGGAATAAAGTCAAAGGAGAAAATTATTGCAGAAAAGACACACACCAAGCGTTTGAGACGTAAGATGGTGCATGATGGTGGAAATGACCACGTGTTCACATGCACCCACTGTGAACGGACATTTACAGCGCAAATTGGCCTTATCAGTCACACTCGCTACCGCCATAGTTAAAAGTTATTATGCCTTTTTAAAGCACAAACTATCGTCTGTCAAGACGGCAAGGTGCCAATGGATGGATGTTTTTCATCATGCATAAGGCTGCCTTCGCCATGGCGATGTTTGTTCTAATCTCTTCAAGGCATCTCCCATCAGATGTTATGACTGCTCCGAGATAATTGCACCGATTCATTTATTTAAGAATATTCCCATTTACTTCTATATTTACATTGTGGCATTTCCTTCTTCTTAGTGACGACCATAATCTGTGTCTCCTTAAAATTTATTTCTAACCCAAGTTGTTCACTGCGTGCAACGATCGCATCTATTAAATGTTGCAGATCTCTGCTCATTGTCTGCAGTCAATACTGTATCGTCCGCGTATCTAAAGTTATTGATGTTATGTCCCCCAATGATGATTTCTTCCATGGCTTCTATACTTCTTAAAATACTTTCACTGTGCAGGGAAAACAGATCTGGAGACATTACACATCCCTATCTCACACCTCTCTTAATAGAATAGGCTGATTTTGACCTACTTCGTTATCAATCTTTATGGCAGCTTGTTTTTCCCCCCAATATTTGTCTTTTTTTATTGAGCTTGTTTTTCCCCCCAATATTTGTCTGTTTTTATTGAGCTTAAGGTCTTTCCTTTCAATTTGCAGATCTGCAAGCATCTCTATCACGTTGACATGTCTTACTTTATCGAAAGCCTTGTGTAGTTAATAAAGCAAAGATGTAAGTCTTTGTTTACCTCAATAGAACGTTCAATTAATGTTCTCATCATATACACAGCATTTACTGTACCCTTGCCTTCTACAAGCCCACGATGTTCTCTCCTATTTCGGGTTGTATTTTCTTCCTAACTCTTTGCATGATAATTCTTAGCAAATTCTTTGTGATGTGGCTCATTATACTAATTGTTCGATATTGATAAAATTCCAAGACGCCTGATTTCTTTGGGATTGCAATAAATATAGAATTACATAATTCAGGAGGTATATTTCTAGTATCATATATTGTCTTCATCCAGCTGGTGACTTAATCTATTCCATATTCTTCTAGGGCAGTGATCATTTCTGTTAAGATGTTGTCTGGGCGCGGGGTCTTACCAGATTTGATATGGTTAAGAGCATTCTGAACTTCTATCTTTATAACTAATGGTTCTTTATTATTACACCGAATACCATAATGTTCTTCTCTTGTCTCACCATAAAGATGTTTTTAATAATGTGACCACATTCTTATGTGTTTCTATTATGATTTTTCCATCTGTTGTTTTCAGACATCCTGTTGATGTAGGTGTTCTTTTATTATTAAGCTCCTGAATTCTTTTGTGCACTAATTTGGTATGTTTACCTTTGAATAACGAAGACACAAACAATAGATTGCACGATTTATTGCCTCTCATTATTCTCTGCATCTCATCAGGTACATACTGCAGAATTCACACAACATTAAGTAATTTAACTAGATAAATCATTCAAGCTGAAATATACACATCTTCACACAGTAATGTCACTACCAAAAAAGAGACGAGACTACAGTCCCTAAACTTAAGGTATTCTTCCAGCTAACCTTTCGAGGGGATGACGTAATGCAACATCTACAAGACCGGCTTACTACAGCAGTAGGCCGAACATTCTGTGCTGCAACTCCAGTCATTATGTATAGAACCACATCGATTCCCACACCAGCAGTAAAAGAGCCTGTTCCTCTGTACGCCAAAAACAATTGTATTTACGAATTCACATGTAGTTGCCAGACTTTCTACAACGGTAGAACAGAGAAACAGCTGAACAAAAGAGTGTCAGAACACATACCTCAATGGGTCGACAAGATAAGACACACAGGCGATGCGAGCCTAGTGGGGCCGAAAGCACACCGAAAGCTCCCTGCGTCTTCAATTGATAGGCACATTCTCGAAACCGGCCATGTGATTGACAAAAACATTGCCTTTAGCGTGTTGTTTAACACACAACATACTCGCTTGTTAAAGTTTGCAGAAGCAATAATGATCAATCAACGCAAGCCAGATTTGTGCAAATAGAAAGACATGTTAGTCAGTTTAAAATTAACATGGCAGACATTTGACATTACTGTGTGAACATATTTCAAATTGAAGGATTTATCTAGTTAATTTACTTTATGTTGAGTGAATTCTGCAGTATGTACCTGACGAGATGCAGCGAAATATGCCAGACAATAGATCGTGCAATCTATTGTTTGTTTCTTCGTTATTCAAATTCACTACTGGAAAACTTTGTTTTGAATTTTTACTTTTGTGTTGTTTTTCAATTTCTGTGCAATTATTTTGAAGCCATGCTTCTTTGGCTTCTTTACATAATTTTGTGACTTACCTGTCCATCTCTTCGTATTTGTCAGGATTATTTTTGTTGTGTCTTTTTGTTTCCATTAGTCTTGAAATTTCTTCAGTCATCCATTTCTTACGACCTACTTTCTTTAATTTTGGAATAGTTGTTTCTGCAACCAAACTGATTGAATTCTTCAACATTTCCCATTGATCATCCACATCTTGAAATACGATCTCTCATCATCATCAAGTGCCGTGCCGACTGGCGGAGGCGTTCATGGCTCTCCACAGATCTCGGTCTTTTGGTGTTCTGGATCAACTCTGCTGATGATATTCCTCCATGCCACCGTCTCAATCCGTCCAGCATCATTTCTCTTGATCTGCCTCTGCCTCTCTTCCCTCGATCTGTCCAGTTGTCACGATGTTCTCCAATGCCTTTCTTCTCATCACATGACCAAAGAAAGCTGTTTGTCTCTTTCTTATTGTTGTATATAGTGTTCTAGTTTCATTAGCCTCTTTCAGGCAATCGCTGTTAGTTACTCTGGCAGTTCAAGGAATTAGCAAAATTTATCTTAAAAACCACATCTCTGTTGCTTCTAAGTTCTTCCTAATTTGATCGTTTACATTCCAAGATTCGCTGCCGTACCGTAAACTGGTTCTATATAGCATTTTAGCACTCTCTTTCTTACATTTATTGATAGCGACTTATTGCATAAGATACTCTTCATTTTCTCAAATACGGCTTTTGCCTGTCCTATTCTGCTCTTAATCTCTGTTGTATATCTTCCATCTGATGTTATGTACAACAGAGATTAAGAGCAGAATAGGGCAGGCACATCTAGATCTCTAGATCAGACAATACATCAAATCTGTTCCTTACTTCTATGTTAAAATTGTCTTGGGTTTCCTTGTCATTTTTTTAATACACACAGGTCTAAAATGAATCCAGAAAATTTTTTAAAGAACTGAAGTCAATGAAACGAGGGCACCAACAAAACTCATATGGTTTAAAAGACAAAAATGGGAATATGATAAATACCAATGAGGAAATGTGCAACACATGGAAAGAATATTTTATTGAATTACTAAATTGTGAAGCTCCAAGTAACATTTTCCCACAGGAAGAGGTTCTAACATGCGAACCACAAATTGAAGAACCTACATTTGAAAAAATCACACGACTTAAAAACAATAAGGCAACTGGGACTGGAATTGCTGCTGAATTTATAAAGGCAGGTGGCCATGCATTACATCTAAAGCTATACGAACTAATAATAAAAATCTGGAGGACAGAAGAATTACCCCATGACAGGAAAGAGTCATTATTGATACCTATCTTCAAGAAAGAAGACAAGTTCCATTGTGGAAATTATAGAGGAATATCACTACTGTCCACAAGCTATAAGATACTATCCGCAGTATTACTAAATAGACTAAAACCATATTCAGAAGACATATTAGGTGACTACCAGGCGGGTTTTAGACAAAACAGATCAACAATAGATCAGATATTTATCTTACGACAAATAGCCGAGAAACATTGGGAATATAAAAGAGATCTCCATAACATTTTTGTGGATTTTAAAAAGGCTTATGATAGTGTCGATAGGAATAGTCTATGGAATGCTATGCAGGAATTTGGAATACCAAGGAAGTTAATCAACAAGGTGAAACAAGGTAATGCACTAAGGAGATGCACTATCGCCGATACTCTTCAATCTGGATCTAGAGAAAGTTGTAAGGAAGATAAAGGAGGAATGTGATATTGGAGGAACATCCAAGCTGCTTGGTTATGCAGATGATATAGATATTATAGGGCAAAGTGAACAAAAGACATTGGAAATATTGACTCACTTAAAGGAAAAAGCCAAACAGATGGGGCTGGTTATCAACCAAGATAAGACAGAATATATGGTAATTTCAAGAGAAGGAATGACTAAAAACTCTGGCCACATACAAATAGATAATATGACCATTAAAAGAACGGAAACATACAAATACCTGGGTACAATCTTCAACTGCTCCAACATCATAAGGGAAGAAACACAAACTAGAATCAACTCTGGAAATAAGATATACTATGCACTACAACATCTACTAAAATCAAAGGCGCTATCACCAAAATCACAATATACAAAACACTGATCAGACCAGTTGTGCTGTATGGCTCTGAAACCTGGAGTACAACGAAAGGAGACGAAGCCTTGTTACAAACCTTTGAGAACAAAATTTTAAGACGCACCTTTGGACCCATTAGGGATACACAAAGTGGAGAGTGGAAAAGAAGAGGTAACAAAGACATTTATGATCTGTTTAAGTCCCCGCTAATCACTGGTATCATGAAGGCTAATAGACTACAATGGCTGGGGCATATAGAAAGAATGGAAGATAATAGGGAAACAAAACTCGCTTACACTCAGGAAATAAATGACCGTAGACCCCGAGGTATACCAAGAAGTCGGTGGAGAGATAATACATGTACAGACCTACAAGCACTTGGAATCAACGACTGGCAAGAGAAGGTCCACCAGAGAGACGAATGGAGACGGATTGTATTTGCAGCAAAGAACCTCAATGGCTCGGAAAGCTGAAGAAGAAGAAGAAGAAGAAGAAGAACACAGGTCATATTTAGTGTTTCCTGATGTATACTTGATTTTCTTTACTTTATCTTCAGTGTGCCTATAATCAATAGGTGATCACTAGAACAGTCTGCATTTGGATCTGTTTTAGCGACTGTTAATGCATTTCGAAACCTTCTGTTAATCAGCATGTAATCGATCACGTTTCTAAAACTGCTGTCAGGACTTTCCCATATCTATAATCGTTTGTGATGCTGCTTAAACCAAGTGTTTCTGACAATCAGTTCATGTTCTTTTGCCCATTCTACAAGTCTGTATCCTTTCTCGTTTCATTCTACCAAACCATGTTTACAGAATGTGCATCCATCACCTTGATTTCCTACTTTTGCATTGAAGTCCCATTATGATGTTTATTTCTGAATTTTTACATGTCTTTAAAGCATGACTATCCCTACCGGGCGAGGCTGTTCCTGTGGAGCACCCAATTAAGCCGTTTCTGAGATTTTCTTGGCATCTGAAAAGAACGTGATTTGAAATTGCTTTCCTTCTTAGCAGTGACCATACTGGTCAATGACCATTGTCATTGTCTCCACAAAATAGAGATCCTCTGCCTACCGTCGTGAAGCTGGAGAACATAACCTACAGCTATCTGTCGGCTGCTCTTCAACCTCATCGACCACCTGCATCCATGGTTTCACGTAACCCTGATCGCGAGGCTAAACGGGTACTCCACTTTGCCCTAGGGTGTCCCGTAGACTAGCGGAGGGAAGGAGGCACATTACTTCTCCTTTGAAAGGGGATACCCCTACCCTGCTACCCCGACATCAGCTACATGTCTTTGAATGCTGCTGCTGAAGCGAACAAGAAAAAAATAGACAATGTCAATATCGTGTCGAAAGTTGCTCGCTCTTTGTATTACTTTTTAAAATAAAAACAACACCAGAATTATGTTTTTCCTTTTTTTAATGGTAGTTTTGTTTATTTGATCTGGTAGCAAGTTCCTAACCGTGCCAATATTGCTCGTGGAATAACATGACAGTATAATAAAACTACTACTACTACTACTACTACTACTACTACTACTACTACTACTACTACTACTACTACTACTACTACTACTACTACTACTAATAATAATAATAATAATAATACTAATAACAATAATAATCGAATGACAGATTTCAACGCCCTGAGACGCAATGGGCGTATGGCTCCAGACCCATATTTTGAATCGACCACACACACATAAAAAAATGAACAAAATGAAAAAGAGGAGACAAGGTTTCTTGTGTAAAGTTAGTTAGTTAGTTAGTCGCAGTTCCAACTTCACAGCAACAGGTCGTGCCCATTATGCTCCGTTCCTGTGCCAGTGAATATCACACAAAACGCTCCCCACTGCCCAATGGGAAAAGTGGAAAAGAAAGGAGTCTCGACAAACAACAGCCCGCACATATACACTGAGCATAATTTCTGCATAAGACAAAAACTGGTCAACTCTGGGACATAGCCACCTGCCATCGCTCCGAACATGCAATCATGTTCCAAAAATAAAAACTTCGGCAGATTCAAAAGCACTTCACACGAAACTCACAGCTCACAGTGTCGCGCCACGCACTCACTCAGTAGCAGGGCGACTGAACCATCAAGCCTCCTTAGTCAGTTAGTTAGTTAGTTAGTCGACAGATCATCCTCATTGCACATCGAACCATTCAGTTCATAAGTGCTCGGATGCCCGCGTCAGCAAATCCCGCAGCGTGTAGCTGCTAACGACGCCAGTTCTGTGTTGGTTTATCAATCTTCTTTGGCTTCCTGCGTAGTGTTCTTGTTTGGCCACCCCTCTTTTAATTTGCTGCTCTAGCAGTCTGGCCATTGTTGTAGATTCACAGTCATCACTTGGTTCTCGCAAAAGTCTTACTTCTCGTAGAGCATTCAGAATGTCAGCCTGGTCCATGGCGCGTCCGCCCTCCACAGTAGCCTCATCTGCGAGCGTGTCAGCCCGCTCATTTCCTTGTACTCCCTCATGCCCTGGCACGAAGATGAAACTAATCCTTGCCAGCCGAGACCGCTCCAGAGGCAGCAACCATTCTCTTCGGATCGACCCCTCCTCTATCCTCTTGATCATGTTCATTGAGTCGCTAAGGAAACAAGCCCTAGTGAATGTCTGTGTCTCGAGCCATGTTATTGCTTTACTTACTGCCATGACTTCCATGGTCAGGCTACTTGTGGTTTCAGTGAAAGCACCAGAGTCCTCCTTCACAATTCTCCCTCCGGCCCGAGCTGTAAAGGCCCATGAGCTTCTCACATGTCGGACGACCGACCCATCTGTGTAGATGACCGCGTCACTGTCTAGCGAATTCTCGAAAATCAACGCTTGTACTTCAGCCTGCACAGCAGCCGGATTTTCTTGTCTGCATTTTCTATCTAGTTGGAAGCAAACTGAAAAGGATGTGCAGAAGTCTGTTGGCACTTGCACCCACTCCTAGCCAGGTTCTAAGCCCTCAAGTGAACACATCTGTTGAAGAATGTCTTCGGCTTGACCCATTCACGACCGTCCTCTTTTTAACCTGCTGCCCTTCACCTTCCTAATTTCACTATGCAGTGGATGTTTTGTGTTTGCGTTAACTCTGAGGTAGGCGCGTGCCCTGCACACTTGTATTCTCTCTTCAATGGTTGGAAAATCAAGAAGGTAGCGCATCGCCCTGCATTCTGTATCTCTTGTACATCCAAGAATAATGCGCATAGCTTCATTCTGTATCCTTTCCATCCTTTCTATCTGCTGATGGCTGAGAGTCAGGATTGCCATTGCATAGTCCAAAACAGACATGACCAGCCCCTCGTACAGAAGACATAGATGGCGCTGCTCACAGTTTGCTGCCGCCATCACCCGCATCGCAGCCAAACCCCGCTTGGCCTTTGTTATCACCTGGTCTATGTGCACATTATAAGCAAGGCTTCGATCAAACCGTATCCCTAGGTAATTCATTGCCTGCGTTCTTTCCACCGTCTCTGAACACAGCATTACAGTTGGTGTTGGAGTGTTGACAATATGATTATTCAACGAGAACCAAGTCACTGTTGCCTTTGTTGGGTTGACCATTGCCCCAGCTTCATCACACCAAGTACTTATGCGATTGAGTTCGGTTTGTAGTTCCACAGCAACCTGCTCTCTATCCTTACCCTGACGATACACTAAAACATCATCGGCATACGACAATGTCCTGCCAGGTCCAGTGATCTGCTCACTGGTGATTCTCACTGTGTAGGCGTTGAACTTAGTCGCCTCCTTAGTCGCCTCTTACGACATGCGTGGTAGGCTACAGTGTTGCTATTCTTTGCTTCCCTTATGTAAAGTGAAATAATCTAACGAAATATTTTCGTCAATGTAATTCAGTGGACCAAAGTTTAATAGTGAGACAATCAATTACAGATGTACTATCTCAATTTTACAAGAGAAATAACTCGGACTAGAGAACTAGAAACGATTGCCTGTGGGTTCTCACAAGAATCATGTAATGCTTTAATGTTACACCTGTTATTTCTATTAATATCAAGTTATGAATAGCGACGAGATGACGCGTTATTCTTCGTGGAGACGCTGTTCAGTGTTTTTCTGTGGATTTCCTTTGGATTTCCTGTGGATAGTGTTTTCCTGTGGATTATGTGATGTTATTTCGTGTTCGTTTATTGGAAGTGTTCAAAAGAAGCCACGGAAGGCAGATGGTGGATGCAATTTTGAGGGCAGCTGACAGATATTTGTTGGTTATGGTCTCGAGTTTCGCAACGGCAGGCAGAGAATCTCTTTCAAGAGACAATGGTTGCGGTCATACGGCCAGTATGGTCACTGCCATAGAGGAAAGCAACAGCAAACTACCTCTTTGAAAGTGCCTAGTACATTACGATTCGCTTAAAATGGCGAGTCATGACCGCCCATGCTTTAAGGCATGGCACATGATTGATTGATTAATGAATGCAATCCCTTCTCGGCCTTTTGGCTAAGATCAAAGTGTAGTATCTGCACTTGATCTTGCCATGGCCACCAGCAGAGGCAGTCATCCGAATGACACACAGGGACGTGGGGACCTGGTGGAGCAGCTCTGGGCCTTGGGGGAACAGCGAGCTCTTATTTAAAAACAACAAATTCTCCAAAACTAGATTTCTTCCAATTTAAACAATTAATAGTATCACTCAATGACCATACATAAAAGTGACAACAGGTGTCATATTTTACCAATTAGAGAGAAACCGGTAGATGTGTCTTCTAAGAGAGAGAGAAAGAGAGAGAGAGAGAGAGAGAGAGAGAGAGAGAGAGAGAGAGAGAGAGAAAGAGAGAGCGATGGAGGAAGAGAGAGAGGGAGAAAGAGGGATAGAGATAGGAGTGGGAGAGGGTGAGAGAGGGACATAGAGAGGGAGAGAAAGAAGGGTAGAGAGAGAGGAGAGAGGGGGAGAGAAGAGAGAGAGAGGGAGGGAAATAGAAACATGGAGATAGAGGGAGAAATAGAGAGGGAGGGAGAGATAGAGAGTATGAGAGAGAGAGAGAGAGAGAGAGAGAGAGCGAACGAACAAACGAATGAACGAACGATCGAACTTTATTTTAAAAGGGTAACAAAATGGGCACGCAGGCCCGTCTTACATTCGGCCCTTTCGATCACCCATCTTTCATTCATCAAATGTGCACGTTACATTTACATAGGGAAAAAAACATTGTCAAATGGATTTTGTAAGCATAAACAATGCATATTACGCATGGTACATTCACATGGGGAAAAAAACATTGTGAAATGAAAGTTGTAAACATAAACAGTGCATATTGCAACGTTGTGAGACACATCCCCCACCCACCCTCACATACCTCCACGCACTCACACAGACTCAGGCAAACATACATGCCGCCACCCACCCACTGACCCCCCCCCCCCCACACACACACATTTCCCTACCCACACAAACATCCCCCACCCATCCCATAACTGACACGCACACACCCACCCACATATTCTCCGCCACCCACCCACACACACGCAACCACCTAGCAAAACACACATCACAAAACCACACACATACCCCCGTGAGAGAGAGAGAGAGAGAGAGAGAGAGAGAGAGAGAGAGAGAGGGAGAGAGAGAGAGAGAGAGAGAGAGAGAGAGAGAGAGATCAAAATGCCATGAAACAATCAAAAGTGCTGAATATTAAGGATCGTTTTGACATGTTAATGGGCTCCCAGCTCCCAACGGGGTCAGAGCCGCTCATGAAAGTCCCACGTCGTGTCATTCGGGTGACCGCCTCTGCATGTGGCCATAGCAAGATCAAGCGCAAATTCTACACTTCTATCTCAGCCAAGTGGAGATATTAAGCATGTTAGGCCGTTTACAGGCTTGACAAGAATAGTTTTAAGTATCTTTATACATTGCAACGTGAGCAATTGAAAGCACAACACAGTTAATGAAAAATCGACGTAAAATAGACAAATGCATTACTAAATTCTCATGCTTGTAAAATAGAGCCATGACGTTTATAAACACTTTTATAATATTTAAATATTGAGCACAATCCACCACCGACAACGCTGATCGCATTCTGGTATGAACCTAAGGCCTATCCACGTCAATATGGAAGCACTATACTCGAGAGTTTCGCTCTCGTTTGAGCTCGTTAGTAGTGCATATCCCTGACCGGATCCGGAAACAAGCCCCGGATCACGCATGTGAAGCGGGTGAGTAACCACGCAGCACACACTGGACACACCAAATTATCACAACAGAATACCACAACGTTACACATAGTAGGCTATGCTCAATATGCTCACTTTTATAATAACTTAAATTTCTTATACATTCATTTATGGCGTCAATAACTGTAAATAATTTGTATAAAGGTCTGATACAAATTATTACAAATATTACAGTTATATAACATAATACATTTATGCTGCTTTGAGTAATGTCCCATAAAATAATAACTGTTATAATGTTAAACCCCTTTCCACTATTTTAATTACATGTGTTTATTTTCATGTTGTTTTTGTTCTTTAATTATTTTTAATAACTTTTCTTTAATCTAGAATGTATTTGTTTATTTTTTTTTTGTTTTTTGTTTGTTAAATAAGGGCTCACTGTTCCCTCAAGAACCAAAGCCGCCCGATCAGCCCCCCCCCCCCCCCCCCCCACGTCCCTGAGTGTCATTCGGATGACTGCCTCTGCTGGTGGCGCTAGCAAGATCAAGTGCAGATACTACACTTTCTTCTTCTGCGTTCATCCCTACTTTTTTTTTTTTTTTTTCAGACGTAATTGCGTTGTGCCTGTTTACAGCAGAGCTGCTTTACTTACGCCTTTAGGCTGACACATCCGACTTCTATGGGCATTTATTGACTAAGTTAACCTTCCCGGGTGTTTCGAAGGACATTATACTCTCACCATCATACGGACACTGGACCCTAACTGTTGTGGTGTCATCTACATCCCAGCTGGTCAAGTTAGAACGGCCGAAGATATCACGATCGGTCCTCAAGGAAATTCAGGGGCTGACCATGGGCATTCCCCGCCATCCAAGGAGGATTCTATAATTGTAGAGCCGACACATATTGTTCTGGTACTAGGCTCACCCTAGAAATCTTCATGTCCTACATATGGCTGCTTAGCCTCACTTCCGTATATTGAGCCCTCCGTTCACAACAGGCTGCTCCTCCGAAGACCAGGGGTGACTAGTATGCAGACGACATCCACAAAGCAAGATTTCGCTTCTTCAGACTTCCACGTAATGGATTTGCTAGCCAAGTAATATTCCATTTCGTATTTCGTGCCAATGGAACGCTTTTTTAGGTACCCCCCCCCCCCCCCCCCCAATGAGCTTTAGATACTGACTAGGAAGCTTTTTTCATCATTAATGCCCACTCAGTAGTGGCACTTGCCGTCTTCACAGGCGTAATGCACAAGGTAGGCTGCAGATGCTACCGGCTTAGCATCTCACCTCCATGCAGCATAGGATGAGTAACAGGCAGGCCCTCACACCGGGTAATATTGACATAGAGGCTATTAGCCATATCCTTCAGCCTAGAGCCGTAGAAAATATGTCTGGACCAAGCATGTGGTGGCACTTTGCAAATTATTCGGACTTTATACACAATTGATTTGGTAGCCGAGGTATATTTCATTTTGTTTCAGTTTCGCTTCAACCCCACTGGGGTTGCTAGTCGGCATCGTTTATTTGTCAGAACCGCGACGGTATCCAATCGTCTTCGCGCCTCTGACTTTTCGTTCTTGATTAATGAAAACATTCCTTACAAATGCTTTCTCAGTAGTTCGTATTGCGACGATCCAAAAATGAAATCTCTAACGCCGCAATACGAATTCCCGCGTTTGTCACAGTTAATCATTACCACCAGTTCCGAAAACCAACAAAATAGAACCAAGGTCCTATTCCATTATTCCATGCACCATTATTCAGGCAACCGAGGCCTGCTTTGAACATTCCAGATCCGACTACCAGCATTTTAACTGCAACAAGTTTAATATGTGCTATTGGAGCTGGAATTACCGCGGCTTTTGGCACCAGACTTGTCCTTCAATAGATCCTTGTTAAAGGGATTAAAGTGTACTCATTCCACTTATGTGGCCTCGATAGTGTTCCGTATTGTTATTTTTCGTCACTACCTGCCCTTGCCGTGAATGGGTAAGTTGCGCGCCTACTGCCTTCCTTGGATATGGTAGCCGATTCTCTTGCTCCCGCTCCGGAATCGAACATTTATAACCCCGACTGATTTGATGAGCCATTCGCGGTTTCACCGTGAGGCCGTGTGAACTTAGACATGCATGGCTTAATCTTTGAGACAAGCATATGACCACTGGCAGGATTAACCAGATATCTATCGCGCAGATGGACTATTCACGCACACGCAGTCTAAGAGTAGTAATCGCTCAGCGCTTAGAGAGAGCCCTCAGAGAGAGAGAGAGAGAGAGAGAGAGAGAGAGAGAGAGAGAGAGAGAGAGAGAGAGAGAGCTTATCGAGACCTTGTCGAAAGATCTTTCAAAAATTCCCTTTTCGCCCGCTCACACCACAATTCCAGCTTATCGCCGCAGTCACATTCTCGAAACTGCCTCACTAACTTGTGTCGGCTGGGAAGTTCCATTTGAGACAACGAACACCAGACGCGGGACTGATCTTGCAAACCAGACCAGCCCTCACATATTACACTCTGATCTTAGCTAAAAGGCCGAGAAGGGATAATATTCATAAATTATTTTTTTTTAAATTATAGGTATGCCATCATAATATTAAGTGATGTTTGTCAGAACCGTCAACCAAACGTTTCTAGTGCCTCTCTGTCTGTCTGTCTGTCTGTCTGTCTGTCTGTCTCTCTCTCTCTCTCTCTCTCTCTCTCTCTCTCTCTCTCTCTCTCTCTCTTGGTGAGCTATTTCTCATTTATCAATAAGATGGCATCCATGTATTATAGTCTGTTTTTTTTTTTGCCCAATATAAACATCCATATCTCAGTAACCTGTCATTTACTGCCTATAATACCTTTCGGTGTAGGACAGGGGTGTCTTGATCCTGTGGAATTAAGGCCGCATGGCTAGTGCAGTCGCCGCTAACTGTGCAGGTTAGAGTTTTATTTTTGCCCTGAGAGAAAAAAACTCCACGCCTTACCGAGGATTCGAACCCGTGTCTCCCGAAGGAGAGCCCGACGTTCTAACCACTCGGCGGGAAAATTATAAGAATTAGTATATAACCTTATCATTATGTCCACCCAACAAAAAAAAATTTTTTTCTGGAGATTTTACAGCAGATTTCAAAGTTTGTTTATATGCGGTATAAAATTTACGGGTCTGAGATGAAATTCATAATTTTAAATGTATTAAAGCGTACCCAGACAATCAGCGCTCAGTGTTGAATATTGTTAGTTTTTTCACGGGATTGGCTTTATGCCAACTCCCCGCGTTGTTTAAACTAGGGCTGTTCATTCAGAGGTGTCTCAAAATGTGGGTCATTTCATGAAACCTGATTAATATGTTGTTTTTAAAAAAAAATCTTACCACTTATCGCTAACCTTGAAATGTGTGAATATTTTTCAATGGGATTGAATGCAAAATTATACACTTCAAAGAATCGCTATGAAGTTGTACACATATTTTTGTCAAGGAGCTGAACGCAGAAAACTGTTTTATACTATTACACATTCCGAAAAAAGAACAATGTATGCATTGGGATTGAGTAAACGGTTATTTCGTCGATGGGTGCAAGAATCTGGAATTAAACCACCACGCAATAACCAAACGGTAGGTAGAAAGATTATTGTAGACAGCTTTGACAAAGATGTCATAAGGCGAGCTATTATACAAATGCTTTAAAAAGACGCTTGATATACGACAGGGTCGACTTCATTGCACTGGGTTCTATCCCATTTGGCTCGGTCTCAAGCATCACACAAAGCACGAACTCCGCAGCTCTAGCGACGACCCACAGAAGTCTCCAAAAAATTTAACTCGTGAACCGAAGGATGTGGCCAGGAATCGAACCCACGACGTTTGGAGCACGAGTCAAAAGGCTTGACCTCTTCGCCACGGAGACTCCTAAAAGTATAAAAATTTTGGATTTTATATCCAGGATTATCCAGCATTATAATAATGCTGGATGCCAAAGAAACGGTGACTGTAAGAAACCTTAGGGTTTGGTTCAGAAAGAACAATAACATAGAGCTATCCAAAACAACTTTGTGGAAAATTATAAGGACATTATTTTCACTATTTTAAAGTACAAGGGCGGTAGAAATAATCTTTGCAAGCAACTGCATTTAGGAGCCATGAGAAGCAGATACCAACGTGAAATAAGGGAAATGCGCAAAGAAAATTATGGCATAGTGTGTTTGGAGTAAATGTGGATCAATGCGCACCACACAAGTGATAAGGAATGGCAATCAGTGGATGGACAGATAAAGCGATAAAGCAATATGTGCCAAGTAGTACAGGACAGCTTTTGGGCATGGCCCATGCTGGTAATACGCATAATGGCTTACAACAGAATGCTGGGCTCGTGATCGTATCAAAGCACACAGACAATAGAGATTATCATAATAAGATGAATGGTAATGTATTTAGAGATTGGCTCGAGAATACTGTGCTTCCATCCCTAGATAGACCGTAGTGTCCAATTATGGACAATGCATGATATCAATGTTGTTGCCCAAGAAGACAAAATACTTACAGCACCGAGCACAAAGGAAGCAATAAAGATATGACTCCGAATGGAAAACATACCAATTCCAGAAACGTATGTCTAGCTAGAATTGTTGTCCCTTGTAAAACAGACGCCAAAAAGCAAGAAATATCAAATCGACAAGTTGATAGAAGAGCATCGTCATGGGTGCTTGAGACTTCCGCCGTACCATTCTTATTTTAACACAATATAACTTGTGTGGGCTAAAATTAAAGGACAGGTGGCAGCTGACAATACTATATTCAAATTGTCTGACGTCAGAATACTAATCCAGTCCGCGCTATTAAATATTGATAAAAGTTACTGGAAAAATGTAAGTACCATGTGTTGAAAGAGGGAGAGGATTATTGGCGAAAGGATGGATTGAATTTTATGCAACCGAGAGCAATCATCAACCTACTGGAATCGTCAGGCACAGATTAAGGTCTGAGCAGATCGCAGACCTTAATCCACGAGAACACCAACTGGGGTATTTTGCTACAAATATTTAGAAGAATTGCAGGCCCTAAACATTACAACATCACCATAATGTCAATGGCAACGGTTTGTATTCCACAGTGATGAATTTTCAATTCCGCAAGCCCTCAGCGGTGACAAACAACTGTATTGAAAAAAAACACACACACACTAAACGCATTGAATACCAACAGAAGAGTAATACTGCGGTGGAAACTGACATATTGTGGCATAACAAGAAACGTGAGAGCATACACGTTGTCAAATTAGGGGACAACACACGTGCATACGAATCAATCCATAAACTTCAATGAAAAGAGGACCAACATGTTGGTCGTTAAGAAGAAAGCCCACTACAGAGACACTGACAACTATTTTCATAGTGCAAAACAGGTAATCATGTTCCGTCTCTGAATGGTAAACAGTAGAGTACACAATCTTTCACGAAGACTCAAAGCGAGTCTGTTACCCATGTGTACGTATGAACAAACTACACATACAGCTGAACAGATTCTTAAAAATGGAAACATGATGACTAAATTGCGGTATCATTTCTGGTCACTCCATATGCACATTAACGCACAGCTATTGGAAGCTTTCACGAACTCACTATAAAAAGCTAACATGAATACTTGTGTACACTTTATTAACCAGCAGCTGAAGAAACAAGAAGGAAATGAAAAATAAGGTAAGAAATATATTCCTTCTACTTTCCTGTCAATTTACAAATTATTTACCCCATGCCTCTGTAAATTCTCTGTCTTTACTAATATTACACATTGCACCCCTCTCGGGATTCTCCGTGGTGAAGTGGTCAAGCCGTCTGACTCAGGCTCCGAAGGTTGTAATTTCGATTCCGGGCCGCGTTCTTCATTTCACGAGTGCATTTTTTTCGGAGACTCCCGAGGGTCGTTGCTGGAGGTACGGAGTTCGCGCTTTGTGCGACGCTTTCCGCGCTGCGGAAAGAAACTGAGCCATATGGGATAAAAACCCGATGCAATGCAGCCGACCCTGCCGACTTTTAAGCTACTTTCATTGCACCCACTCCCATACGAATCCGGATTGTGTGTCATTTGAATTGGCGGGGCTTTCATTACTGTTAACACAAATTTGTTAGCGAGAAATCCTTAGTTTTTCAGCAAAACATCAAAGAAATGTCACCGCTTTCGATGATTTAAGTTGCTTTTGGACCTATCAAAGACATACTCCTTGGGTGGGGGTAAATATAAGACGGCTGGAAAAAATTTCATAACGATGCAACAGAAAGTTTTCAAAATAATTGGTCGTGAATGAAGGCATTCTTTTCGGGACATACTATAGATTGTCTCCCTTCAGTTTACTTCATTGTCGTGTTCCGAAATTAACTGACAAGAATATTTTGCTAGAATGTTCCACTATGCACAAGAAGACTTGTCTATTTGTTTCTTTAAAGAGCAAGCTTTAAACGTGCCATGTTCAATCACTTACATTGAGATAAACTGAGATAGATATATCTAGAGTCTTTTCCCTGGAATCCACAGGTGGTATGAGCTGATGAGGGGGGCAGGAAGACCTAAAAACACAAGGAGAAGAAAAGTAAAGACAGAAATAAATAGTATAGGGAGGACATGGATGGAGCTGCATGGTATAATTAAGGATAGGACGACTTGGGGCAAGTTGGTTTAGGGCCTATGAACCTAACTGAGGACAAAGAGAGGACAAAAGAAGATGGAGGCCGCGTTTAAACAAAACAATAAAAGAAGCATAAGACCCCAACTCAGCGAATAAGTATGATGTCAGTGCCATTTATAATCTAAATTTTGTTAATTCATTCCATAGTATAATTCACACTCTGTTATTTTGTATTTGTTTAACAGTGGGAAGATCATGTCGCTGCAACAGCCTCAAATGATTTCACAGAGAACCTTCTGGGACATCAGAGATTTTCATTAGCATCGCAAATAGAAATGATGAGTCAATCATCATCCGATACGAGCGACCAGCGAGTGCGGTCTTGGATCTCTCAAAGCACTCTTGAAGAAGAAACTCCGCCTTGTTTAACCCTGACGTTAAACTTGGACACCGTCCTAAAAATTTTGACTGTCTACGTCTAATTACTCTAATCAGTTTACGATCTTCATTTGTTTCTTGAAGGACTTGTTCATTGGTTTTTCTGTCTGTCCATGGTATTGTTTGCATTCTCCTCACAAACCGCATCTCCACGGCCATCAGCTGTTTTTCAGCTTGACTGCTTATTGTCCACGCTTCATATCCATACAAAAGTATAGGTTCTATGTAGCACTTCAACACTCTTTTTCTCGTTTCCATTGATATCTTTTTATTGGTCAGTATGCTTTTTATCTTGCAAAAGGCTACCTTCGCAATGGCAATTCTTGTTCTAATCTCTTCAAGGCATCTCCCATCAGATGTATTGACTGTGCCGAGATAACTGTATCGATTCACTTGCGTAAGAACATGCCCATTTACTCGTATATCCCATTGTGGTATTTCCTTCTTCCCAGTGACGACCATAATCTGTGTCTTCTTAAGATTCAGTTCTAACTTCTAACTTCAGTTCTGTTCTAGTTGTTCACTGTGTGCAACAACCGCATCTACTAAATTTTGAAGGTTCTGTTCATTGTCTGCAATCAAGACTGTATCATCTGCATATCTAATGTTATTGATGTATCGTCCCCCAATGTTGATTCTGTCCATATCCTCTGAATTTCTGAAAATATTTTCACTGTAAGGGAAACAAGATCTGGAGACATTACACATCCCTGTCTCACACCTCTCTTAATAGGCTGATATTGATCTACATCGTTATCAATTCTGATGGCAGCTTATTGTTTCCAATATATGTTTTGTACAAGTCTAAGGTCTTTTCCATCAATTTGTAGATCTTCAAACATCCTCACCGGGGCTTGAACCCGTGACCCCCAGCACTCGAGGCGGACACGATACCTCGAGACTATGCAGCCCCCTAAGTAGTATATAATGTTGCATACCCCCCCCCCCCTGGAGAAGGAGCGCACCTATTTTACTAAGAATAAAAAAGGAGGTGCCGGTAGGTGCTGACGTTTTTAGTAAGCGCAAAGAAGGAGGTGCGGGACATAACTCAGGAGTAAATAATCGTCTGTTTTTGTGATATTACCTCCCCTTTTTGAGACTTTTATTTATTTTTTATTTTTTTTAAGAATTAAAATTTAATTATTCCTGTTATCGTAGGTTGTAGTGGGCGGGGCTTCGTGTTATTTGTTGTTAAGGTGTGGTTGAGTGACCGAGTAGTTAAATATCTGCATCGAAACACTATCATCATATCATTTTAGAGCTTCAAATGAAATCCTTACAAAGGTCAAGATGGCCAGTAGTATTGATTTTAATGGGTATGGCTTAGCGAAAGTCGGTGTTAAGGAGTGGGTAGCAGTTACTAGTGAGCCGTAGAGGGTCGTAGTGGTTTAAACAATATCATCATACAGATTAAAAATGAAAACCTTAAAAAAGTAAAGATGACCGGTATTATTGCGTTTAGTGGGTATGACTTTATGATATTCGTTGTTAAGGGGTGGGGTGAGTGGATGAGTAACTAGAAAAACGCTTCCGAACACTATCATCGGGTTCGAACCCCAGTGGGGAGGTCTAGTGGTAGAAGAAATATTTATGTTTTTGTTACTTAGTTGTGATGGAGAGCTCTGGTAATATTAACCCGGCTATGTTTAAGGGTACCCCAGACACTGTGGAAGTGACAGGTTCGAATCTCGGAACTTTGTCGTTGATAAAATTGTCAGTCATCAACATGTGGGTGTCTAGTTGATTATAGGGGTTAGTGCCGCTTTGTCCAGCCGTGTCGCCGCGACCACAAGTCCCACCACTGATGAAAAACACAGGCATCAAATTTCACCCTTGTACCTATGCGTCACAAA
The DNA here is from genome assembly GCA_963921405.1 of Cepaea hortensis. Taxonomy (NCBI): domain Eukaryota; kingdom Metazoa; phylum Mollusca; class Gastropoda; order Stylommatophora; family Helicidae; genus Cepaea; species Cepaea hortensis. The sequence continues at coordinate 51,693,211 of OY992896.1, forward strand.
ATATAACATAACTATCAGAATATGATATAATCTTAACCTCAACAGGTGTTGCCAAAAATCAATACTCATTTTCATAACGGCTAATCCAGGGGCTTATCGTCGTCGTAATGACAAAGATGGGGTATTGATATTACTAATATCTTCATGGCTGCAAATAGTTCGCGATGTTAATAAAGGTTCATATAAAGGCTGGAAGGGGATTAAAGGATTAACACCTATTGTCGGAATATCCACAGAAATCAAAAGCACTACTCAATCGATTTTTCTCATATGTGGCGGTTGGGGATTATGGGTTAGGTGTATGTGTCCTTATTCAGTTAAAACAGGTGGTATGAGTAGGAGACATCACAAACAGTATCAGCATATGCCACTCTGATCTTAAATATCAGTAGTTCATTATTCTTGTGACATTGAAAACAATTGGGGTTTGAAAAAGGATGGTGTACTATGTGATACAGGTCACCCCTGTCAGCGCACCGTAGCTGTGTTGTGAATTGTTGCCTATTACAACCGGGTGTGTAAATAATCAAACATATTTCATATCAGATCAATAGGCATGGCTCTATATAGCTGCACTACGAACTTGGTTAGAGTCTACTTTAGGAAGTATCGTGTATCTGTGTATGCGCACTTACCACTTCTTATAGATGTATGTAGTATTATTGGAGAACAGCCGTTATGTATACATTATCAGAGTATGTTGCCTTACAGGGCTGGTGTAGTGTCTTTGTGTCTGCTATGCTGCATATATTGTTCTGTTGCCTTGTATTATTTGGAGGGAGTTTCATGTGGTTGTCAAGTTAATTTTTCCCCACTCAGAATCCACATCCCCAGTGTCATTAGATGGTTTTTAACTTGTCTGCCTATTGTCCTCGCTTCATATTCATACAATAGTATAGGTTCTATGTAGTACTTGAACACTCTTTTTCTCCTTGTAATTGACATCTTTATATTAGTCATTATGTTTTCCACCTTACCAAAGACTATCTTCAACATATCGAAGCTTTGTCTATCCTCTTAAAGACAACTACTTCTTGTAGTCAATTTGCTACACTTTTCCCGTGTCAAGCGTCATGTCTCTGATCGTCTGTATTAGTGTGTTAGAAGTAAACCAACATCGCACAAGACAGCCATACACTACCACAATGTATACAAAAAGAAGCAATACACATAATCACAGTATATAAATATAGTACTAAATAGGAAGTAGTTTAAAGAATTCAAGTACATTATTACAAGGTAAATTAAATACAGTGATATGTATAAAATATCACACACCCGTGTTACATTAGCAAATAAGTACAAAGCACAAGAGTATGAAATACGTTGGTGTATTAGTTACATACAAATGAACCATACAACATACCGGCAAGTCCGCTACGGGACCTAACTCGTGTGAAGTTATGTCTGTAACCAACAGAAATGGGTGTGTGGTAATAACTACGATGTCTGTCTTTCATCATGTATCTGACCTGTTTGCATACCACTACATTCCTTCGTTCACTTGTTGTATACTACCAATCAGGGTAATTGTCTTAGAATTGACCCACATTTTATGTTAGACAAGCATTGATTTTCTGTTCACTTGTGATCTACAACCAATCAGGGTGATTGTCTTAGAATTGACCCACATTTTATGTTAGACAAGCATTTATTGGCTGGCAACTATAAGGTGGGCGGGGCTTACTGTATGTAATATATATCCAACTCACTACCTCTCACTCACTTTGTGATGTACACAAGAACGACGAAAGATTGGATCTTCAGTTTTGTGATTATTCAATGACTATTTGCCTTCAAGTTTAGAAAGTTTGCCATTTACCGTTTTGTCTCAGTATCCACGGACTATCAGCCATATACGGACCTACAGCTTTTGCGGCTCTTTCTTCCAATTTTTGGACATTCACAACTGCCTTGTAAGAATTATCAGCCAGATTCTTACCCTGACGCATCCGAAGTGTAAGCAACCTCGTTATTCTGCCATAGTTTACAACGTCATCTGCAAAGAAGTCATCGGCGTTTGAAACAAAGACGAGGAAAAAAGTGTTCGGGATTGAAACAGTTTACTAGACTAGTGAATAATACATCTTGTTGTTTGAGTATTTGACTTACCTATCTAGCCAACATCGTGTTATCGACCTTTGGTGAAAGATAGAAACTAAATATATTCAACGTTATATTCATCGGCTCGCTGTGAACGTGTGTCAAGTCGACAGTTGCTTGTCTCAGTATCAAGTCGCTAGTGAGCTGCCTAAAAATACAAAGATGTCAACTAGGCAATCATCTGAGAACCACTTATGTGCAACTTGTGGGAAACGTTTCACTGAAAGGCGCAGTCTGCTTCGCCATACTCAGACCAATCACAGTACCAAGGAGCAAGTGTATTCGTGTCACACTTGTGGTCATAAGTTTAACAGAAAAGACAATCTACAACGTCACATTACAAAGGAACACACTACACCAGAAGTATCACCCAGTGTAATACCAACAGACGCTTCAACACCCGCTTCAGCAACACTAAGTAAGAGACATGTGGCTACTAATAGTGATGTGGCAGTCAGCGAGAAGAAGACTAAACAAGACGAAAACTCCCAGCCAGTCAGTGACACACAACCCAAGGATGAAGCGGCTTCTTTACACACTCTTCCAGATGATATTAGACAAGTATACACCGACAACTGGAGTAGTATCAAAACACATCACAAGATAAACAAATATATGTCTGTCTATACATTTTATGCCGGTCTCTCTGGCTGTGGGGTTACAACACTTTCTCTCTGTAATCCCGTTTATCACGCAGAGTCTCGCAGCGGAGCGAGAACTGAGGTGGTTCGACCCCCGCTCGTGACTTGCGGATACTGAGCCGGCCGCTCAGAAAGCAATGGCAAACTACTGAGCGTAATCTTGCCAAGAGATCAACAGACAGCTGAAAGATGCTGCTGTTGACAGCTAAGTCCTGTAAAAGGATACGCAAAACATTTTTTTTATACATTTTATATTAGCCCACACACAATCCACCCTAATGACTGGGCATCTACCTTGAACAAGATCTTTACCAGTCAAAAGAGCATATTCAAAATCAACTTTAGTTATCATATAGTCCTTAGGCACAGCGAAACAGACGCTCTTCGATTGTATCACGCATCTTCAAATAATGCTTCTGTCTTAGAACTTCCACAACTAATCAAAAATAGACAAGACTTTGACGATTTTATCAAAATAGTACACGAACATGACGTTCTTACCTACGCTATGCAACAACGTCCAAATACCAAATACACTACAGAGACGATTCCAGCTATATGTTTTTATGTCTATCATATCCCAGAATTCCGGCTTGTTTAATAAATAACGCCCCTTTTATGACCCACGTTAGGCACCACGGTGCATGATCATACTAGATATAACATTCCATATTTAACCATCCGTTTTGTATACTGGTATTACGCTTGTTCCTTTTTGTGTGTGTAAACTTTGCTGGAAATACTTAAAATAAACAGTTTTATGTATTATAAGTGCGTTCACTTGTTGGTTTTTAGTGTTGACGGTACATATGAATGTCATGTGGTGAGCGGGTGTTACATGTTGATGGCCAAGTCAAGAAATATCTCAGCCATTCTTATGAAAATTAGGAAAATATGTTAACCTAATGAGAAAAATATTGCCCAAGTGAAGAAAAAATTTACACAAAACTTATAAAACTTAGGAAAATGTGTTAACCTAAGGAGAAAAATATTGTCCAAGTAAAGACATGTTTCAACTAGTCTTATAAATATGTCGCCCAAACTTATGAACATTAGGAATATGTGTTATCCAAAAGGGGAAAATATTGACCAAGTGAAAAAATATCTCAACCATACTTATGAAAAGGAGAAAAATGTGTTAACCTAAAGGGAAAAACATTGGCGAAATGAAGAAATATCTCAGCCATTCTTATAAAAATTAGGAAAATGTGTTAACCTAATGAGAAAAATATTGCCCAAGTGAAGAAAAAATTTACACAAAACTTATAAAACTTAGGAAAATTTGATAACTAAATGTGAAAAAATATTTCCCAAGTGAAGAAAAATTTACACAAAACGTATAAAACTTAGGAAAACGTGTTAACCTAATGAGAAAAATATTGCCCAAGTGAAGAAAAAATTTAAACAAAACTTATAAAACTTAGGAAAATGTGTTAACCCAAGGAGAAAAATATTGTCCAAGTAAAGACATGTTTCAACTAGTCTTATAAATATGTCGCCCAAACTTATGAACATTAGGAATATGTGTTATCCAAAACGGAAAAATATTGACCAAGTGAAAAAATATCTCAACCATACTTATGAAAAGGAGAAAAATGTGTTAACCTAACGGGAAAAACATTGGCGAAGTGAAGAAATATCTCAGCCATTCTTATAAAGCCGGTCTCTCTGGCTGTGGGGTTAGAACACTTTCTCTCTGTAATCCCGTTTATCACGCAGAGTCTCGCAGCAGAGCGAGAAATGAGGTGGTTCGACCCCCGCTCGTGACTTGCGGATACTGAGCCGGCCGCTCAGAAAGCAATGGCAAACTACTGAGCGTAATCTTGCCAAGAGATCAACAGACAGCTGAAAGATGCTGCTGTTGACAGCTAAGTCCTGTAAAAGGATACGCAAAAAAAAAAAAAAAAAAAAAAAAAAAAAAATTCTTATAAAAATTAGGAAAATATGTTAACCTAAGGAGAAAAATATTGCCCAAGTAAAGAAAAAATTTACATAAAACTTATAAAACTTAGGAAAATGTGTTAACCTAATGAGAAAAATATTGACCAAGTGAAGAAAAAATTTACACACAACTTATAAAACTTAGGAAAATTTGTTAACTAAATGTGAAAAAATATTTCCAAGTGAAGAAAAATTTACACAAAACGTATAAAACTTAGGAAAATGTGTTAACCTAATGAGAAAAATATTGCCCAAGTGAAGAAAAAATATACACAAAACTTATAAAACTTAGGAAAATGTGTTAACCTAAGGAGAAAAATATTGTCCAAGTAAAGACAAATTTACACCAAACTTATGAAAAGTAGGAAAATTTGTTAACCAAAGGGGAAAAATATGGGCTAAACTATGAAATATGTTGACCCAAGTAAGAAGATATGTTAGCCAAAGGGGGGAAAATGTTGGCCAAAACATGAAACATCTTAACCAAACTTATAAATATCTCGTGTAAACTTTTAAATAAGTAGAAAAAAAAATATTGCTTCTGTAGTTATGTCAAAAGTATCTTGAACTTTTATTTGAACAGACATTTCACAAGACACAATCATCAACGACAGCACTTTCCCGTTTTTACATTACCGAAAGATTCAACTTACCATTCCAACGTATCTGCTAAAGAAACACTTATACATAATAATCAACCATCTCTTCACACTCTTTGTTCTTTCTTTCTAACACAAAGTGTCTCTGTCTTTCATAGATAACTTCACAACTTTTCCATGTCACATCACCAAGATACTCCAAACCGCCATTGTACACGAGCTCCAATGAATCAGTCATAACATTTATGGCAATGCAATCTGTGGCTCCACCTAGGATAGTTTCGATATCAGCTAAGTAGTCATCAGCAAAGAGCCATTACCCATGGCTGACATCTTCAACTTTCTATACCACAATGTCTTCTACATTAACCTTCGATTGTTCCATCTTTCAACAATACAAAGGGTGGTCTTCTCGAAGTTTAGCTAACATAACATTTCGAACTTTGTCCACCGCTTTCACACTTTGTCATTTCACAGATGCAATAGTGACAAGTCTGCAACCAACACTGTCTGTTATGAAATCAACCTTTCTTAAAACCACGTCTGCCTTAATGAACCCTTGAATACCCTCTACCACATATTCTAACCGACTTTCAACGTTTCATACCAAATAATATTAACACTATCTTTTATTACAGAGCAGCCGATTTTCTGCTGACTGGGCAGATTTTCCAACCCAATGGAGATAAATCATGTGTCCCCCCTAACATACTAGGCGCTATTCTAGACAACGAATATGGTCATCAACCAGCACCCCTAAGAAGAACTTGAAAACAACACAAGAGATTGTGTTCCTGAGACGGAATCCTTGGACTACCAGAGTACCTAACGCTGATCGCCTAAAAGAACCTAAGAAACATAGAGCATTATATACATCAAATACATCAAACACAACAAACTATTTCTTACTAACCCTAACCCTAACTATACATCAAACACAACAAACTCTTTCTTAAGAGATATGGATGCAAACCAGTGTCAGAAATGGGAAAATTTTAATTTGTGTGATTAAATTTTAATTAACATTTAAAACTAATAAATCGCAATTTTATTACGCAAGAGGTAAGATCGATATACGTCCTATACCTAACTTATACCTATACTTAGGCTATATCTGTATATTAAGTGAAGCGGGCAATAAAATTGCTCGATCACCAGAATCGTGGATCAGCTGAGTGTTCTTCTCTCGACCATACCATGTGGCAAGCCATCCAGGTATTTACTTCTCTGACCTCCCTTTGTTCTCTTAGCCTCGATCTTGCCACTTGTCACCAAGTTCTCCAATTTATTTCTTCTCATAACGTGACCAAATCATTATGACTCTACGTCTAATTTCTCTAATCAGTTTACGGTTGTCATGTGTTTCTTGTAGGATTTGGTCATTGGTTTTTCTGTCTGTCTATGGTATCCTTTGCATTCTCCTCAGAAACCACATTTCCACATTCTTCAGATGTTTTTCTGCCTGTTTGCTCATTGTCCACGGTTCACATCCATTCACAAGCACAGGTTCTATGTAACACCTCAACACTATTTTCTCGTTGCAAATGACATATTTTTATTAGTATTTTTTTCATCTTTCAAAAGGCTGCTTATGTCATGGCGATTCTTGTTCTAATCTCTTCAAGGCATCTCCCATCAGATGTTATGACTGTTCTGAAATAATATCTGTCGGCTTCTCTTCAACCTCATCCACCAACTGCACCCATGGCTTCACGTAACCCTGATCGGGAGGCTAAGCGGGTACTCCAACTTGCTCTAGGGTGTCCCGTAGGCTAGCGAAGGGAAGGAGGCACCTTACTTCTCCTTTGATAGGGAATACCCCTACCCCGTTACCCCGACACCAGCTGCGTGTCTGTGAATGCTGTTGCTGTAGCGAAAAAGAAAGAACATGTCAACATCGTGGGGAAAACTGCTCGTTCTTTGTATTACTTTTTAAAATAATAACAACACAATAATTATGTTGTGTGAGTGTGTGTGTGTGTGTGTGTGTGTGTGTGTGTGTGTGTGTGTTTAAAATTGATCTGGTAGCAAGTTCCTAACCATGCCAATGTTGCTCGCGGAAATAACGTGATAGCATAATGAAACTAATAATAATAATAATAATAATAATAATAATAATAATAATAATAATAATAATAATAATAATAAAATGACAGTTTTACACGCCTTGAGACACAATGGGCGTATGGCGCCAGACCCATATTTTGAATCGACCAATCGGCGCTCTTTGGGTGATGTGGTCAGTATCACACCTGCCGCCTTTAATTCCCAAGCCATTTCCGGATATCCATTTTAGGCAGGGACGACCTGACAGTTCATGTCAATTGTAAACATCCGACCCCGTGCAGATTCGAACTCATGACCACAGGTAGGCGTTTAGACACTACGTTATCACGGCTTCCATGGTTAAAGCTTATTTAAATTTAAAAAAAGAAATACGAGACAAGACTTCTTGTGTTTAGTGAAACAATCTAACGAAATATTCTTGTCAATGTATTTCAGTGGACGTAAATGTAATTTATTAAAGTGAGACATTCTAATCTCCCCCGATGGTGTTTCCACCTTGTCGTGGTGGGGGAGCTGGAGTTTCTCAATGACCCTGAGAGCTATGCCGGCGGTAGCGTAGCTACCAGCAGTGCCTCCCAATCCGGACAGGTCAAAGGGTAGAGAACAGACAAAGAGAAACACCCTGGTCCTCCAGGTTGGGGGTTGAAGCGTGGGGTTAACATCCCCACCTTTGTAAAAACCTTTCTTTGTTACGAAACAAATACATGAGCCTCGATATCGGACTGACTTATCTGGACAACGACCTTGGAACGTTAAAGGACTTTTTGAGATTTGGAACATGGAATGTACGGACACTATATCGAGCTGGAGCGGCCGAAGAACTAACCCGGGAGCTGGTTAAATATCAAATGGATATAACAGCAATTCAAGAAATAAGGTGGCCAGGAGAGGGTACTTTAGAGCAAAATGGAATGATTATAATATATGGAGGAAACACCCAAAATAAACATGAATTAGGAACAGGATTTGTCATCAAAAAAGAGTTATGGGGGAACGTTTTAAACTTTAAAGCTTTTAATGACAGGATTAGTAAATTACGAATAAAAGGTAAATGGAAAAATATAACGATGATTAATGTACATGCACCTACTGAAGAGAAAGAAGATGATATTAAAGAAGACTTTTATAATGATCTGGAAGATGTCATAGAAGAAACCCCCAAACAGGACATCCTGATTGTGCTGGGTGACTTCAATGCAAAAATAGGTAGAGAGCAAACTAATAAAAAAAAGTGGCTGGTATGGAAAGCCTACATACAACTTCAAATGATAATGGATGGAGAGTCATCAACCTGGCAAAAGCCAAAGGACTGCAGATTAGCAGTACCAGACTACAAAGAAAGGATATACACAAACAAACTTGGAAATCATGTGACAAGAGAACCTATAATCAAATAGATCACATTTTAATTAACAACAGAAATGCATCAAACATACAGCAAGTCAGAAGTTATAGAGGAGCTGAGTGCCACAGTGACCACTTCCTCGTTGGAGCAAAATTTAAAATAAAAGTTAAGAGAGCTTTCTATACTAAATTACAAAGATTACACCCAACATATAACAGAGAAAAACTACAAGACATTACAGTCAAAGAGAAATTTACAGATGAAATAAAATGTAAACTTGAAACTCTGCAAAACCCTTCAGAGGAAAGCGTTGACCAAACTTGGTTGAACATCAAGAATACAATTCAATCTACCGCAGAAGAATGTCTCGGTGTGTTAACCACGCATAGAAAGAACAGATGGTTCAATCAAAAATGTGAAGAAGCAGTCATTAGGAAGAAGAATGCCAGACATGTATGGTTAAATGACATCAATAACATCCAAAAGGAAGAGCATTATAGAAATGAATGTAAAGAGGCTACAAAAATAGTCAGACAGCAGAAGCGAGAATATATGAGTAATATAATCAAAGATATGGAAACTAATCACCAGAAAAATGAATCCAGAAAATTTTTTAAAGAACTGAAGTCAATGAAACGAGGGCACCAACAAAACACATATGGTTTAAAAGGCAACAATGGGAATATGATAAATACCAATGAGGAAATGTGCAACACATGGAAAGAATATTTTATTGAATTACTAAATTGTGAAGCTCCAAGTAACATTTTCCCACAGGAAGAGGTTCTAACATGCGAACCACAAATTGAAGAGCCTACATTTGAAGAAATCCTATATGTAATCACACGACTTAAAAACAATAAGGCAACTGGGACTGATGGAATTGCTGCTGAATTTATAAAGACAGGTGGCCATGCATTACATCTAAAGCTATACGAACTAATAATAAAAATCTGGAGGACAGAAGAATTACCCCATGACAGGAAAGAGTCATTATTGATACCTATCTTTAAGAAAGGAGACAAGTTCCAATGTGGAAATTATAGAGGAATATCACTACTGTCCACAAGCTATAAGATACTATCCGCAGTATTACTAAATAGACTAAAACCATATTCAGAAGACATATTAGGTGACTACCAGGCAGGTTTTAGACAAAACAGATCAACAATAGATCAGATATTTATCTTACGACAAATAGCCGAGAAACATTGGGAATATAAAAGAGATCTCCATAACATTTTTGTGGATTTTAAAAAGGCTTATGATAGTGTCCATAGGAATAGTCTATGGAATGCTATGCAGGAATTTGGAATACCAAGGAAGTTAATCAACATGACCAGACTATGCATGGAAGATACTTATAATATAGTAACATATAAAGGCAGGAAATCAGACCCTTTCCAAATAACATCTGGCTTGAAACAGGGTGATGCACTATCGCCGCTACTCTTCAATCTGGCTCTAGAGAAAGTTGTAAGGAAGATAAAGGAGGAATGTGATATTGGAGGAACATCCAAGCTGCTTGGTTATGCAGATGATATAGATATTATTGGACAAAGTGAACAAAAGTCATTGGAAATATTGACTCACTTAAAGGAAAAAGCCCAACAGATGGGGCTGGTTATCAACCAAGATAAGACAGAATATATGGTAATTTCAAGAGACGGAATGGCTAAAAACTCTGGCCACATACAAATAGATAATATGACCATTAAAAAAACGGAAACATACAAATACCTGGGTACAATCTTCAACTGCTCCAACATCATAAGGGAAGAAATACAAACTAGAATCAACTCTGGAAATAAGATATACTATGCACTACAACATCTACTAAAATCAAAGGCGCTATCTCGTAACACCAAAATCACAATATACAAAACACTGATCAGACCAGTTGTGCTGTATGGCTCTGAAACCTGGAGTACAACGAAAGGAGACGAAGCCTTGTTACAAACCTTTGAGAACAAAATTTTAAGACGCATCTTTGGACCCATTAGGGATACACAAAGTGGAGAGTGGAAAAGAAGAAGTAACAAAGACATTTATGATCTGTTTAAGTCTCCGCTAATCACTGGTATCATGAAGGCTAATAGACTACAATGGCTGGGGCATATAGAAAGAATGGAAGATAATAGGGAAACAAAACTCGCTTACACTCAGGAAATAAATGACCGTAGACCCCGAGGTAGACCAAGAAGACGGTGGAGAGATAATACATGTACAGACCTACAAGCACTTGGAATCAACGACTGGCAAGAGAAGGTCCACCAGAGAGACGAATGGAGACGGATTGTATTTGCAGCAAAGAACCTCAATGGCTCGGAAAGCTGAAGAAGAAGAGACATTCTAATACAGATGTGTTATCTCAATTTTACAATAGAAATAACTCGCACTAGAGCACTAGAAACGTTTGCCTGTGGGTCCAGACAAAAGTCACTTAATGTTTTAATTGAACACCTAAAATTAAGAATCTTTTGTTACAGGGGTCGTAGTTCTGAAAGTGGTCGGAGGCACCGATCAAGGTCCCATGTCATTGTGTCATTAGGATGACCGCCTCTGCATGCGGCCCTGGCAAGGTCAAGCGCAGATACTACACTTCTACTTTAGCCAAGGGGACCGAAAGGTGATATTGAGTGTGTTAAGCCTTTGACAGGTCTGAAAAAAATTTTGAAAAAGTTAAGAATAAGGTGCCTGTGAAAGTACAAAAACATTAAAGGTAACATTGAGGTAAATAATTAAAATGCATTATCAACTTCTTATACTTAAAGAACAAAGCCATTTCCTTTACAAAATTTTAAAAACCAACAAAAAATAAGTATTTCTTTAATTATGCATTATGTATCTCTAGTTAATTATATAAAATAGTTTATAAAACATTATTATAAATATTAAGTTTTTTAAATCATAAATGACACTTTTGATGATTTCAGTAACGTCCCTTTAAACAATGAATGTTAGAATTTACGTCCCTTACCATCATTTTAATTAAATATGTTCCTATTGAGGTGGGTATTTAAAAACATTTTTTAAATAACTATACCTTAATCGAGAATTTTTGTTTTTAAATGAGGGCTCGCTGCACCTTCAAGTAGCAGAACCACCCCATCAGGTCCCCACGTCCCTATGTGTCATTCGGATGACTGCCTCTACTAGTTGCCCTGGCAAGATCACGTGCAGATACTACACTTTCTTCTTCTTCTGCGTTCATCCGTAGTTGTTTTTTTTTTTCAGACTCTCACTCTGACGTTATTATGTTGTGTCTGTTTACAGCAGAGCTACTTTACTTGCGCCTTTTGGCCTCACATCCGACTTTTGCGGAAATTTGTTGACCGGGTTTACTTTCCCGGGTGTTTCGAAGGACATGTTACTTTCACTCTGACGATATTGCATTGTGCCAGTTTACAGCAGAGCTACTTTACTTGCGCCTTTAGGCCGACACGTCCGACTTATTTTGGGTATTTGGGCATTTGTTGAACGGATTAACCTTCCCGGGTGTTTCAAGGGACATTTCACTCTTACTCTGAGACGGACATTGGACTCTCACTGTTGTGGTGTCATCTACATCCCAGCTGGTCAGATTAGAACGGTCGAAGACATCCCGGTCAACCCTCAAGGGAAGGCAAGGCTAGACAATGGGCCCACCATCCAAGAAGGCTTCCATAATTACAGAGCAGACACATAGCGCACTGGTACTGGGATAACCCAAGGAATCCGCATGGCCTATACCTGGCTGCTTAGCCTCACTTCCGTATATTGGGCATCTCATTTGCCAAAGGCCGCACCCCACTCAAACCAGGAGAGGTCAGACTGCAGATGACATCCACTCAGCGAGCTTTCGCTTCAGACTATCCACGAAATGGGATTTTTAGCCAACCTGTATTCCGATTCGTACGTCTGGGTCGCTTTCTCGACTCTTACAGTCGTGGTGTTATCCCTATCCCAGCTGGACCATCTAGAACAACCGGAGACATCGCTGTTCCCTCAAGAACCAGAGCCGCCCGATCAGGTCACCATGTCCCTGTGTGTCATTCGGATGACTGCTTCTGCTCGTGGCGCTAGCAAGATCAAGTGCAGATACTACACTTTCTTTCTTTCCTCAAAGCAAGGCAGAGGCAGACCATGGGCATTCCCCGCCATTCAAAGAGGCTTCCATAATTGCAGAGACAACACATAGCGCTCTGGTACTGGGCTCACCCAAGGAATTGTCACGTTCTGCACATGGTTGCTTAGCCTCACTTCCGTATATTGAGCCCTCTGTTCACCACAAGCTGCTCCTCTGAAAACCAGGAGGGACCAATATGCGGACAACATAGATCAAGTGAAGATACTACACTTTTTTATTCTTATGTGTTAATCCCTACTTTTTTTTTTTTTTTTTTCAGACGTAATTGCGTTGTGCCTGTTTACAGCAGAGCTGCTTTACTTACGCCTTTAGGCTGACACATTCGACTTCTGTGAGCATTTATTGACTAAGTTAACCTTCCCGGGTGTTTCGAAGGACATTATACTCTCACTCTCAGACGGACATTGGACTCTCACTGTTGTGGTGTCATATACATCCCAGCTGGTCAAGTTAGAACGGCCGAAGATATCCCGGTCAACCCTCAAGGAAATTCAGGGGCAGACCACGGGCATTCCCCGCCATCCAAGGAGGCTTCCATAATTGTAGAGCCGACACATATTGCTCTGGTGCTAGGCTCACCCTAGGAATCGTCACGTCCTACACATGGCTGCTTAGCCTCACTTCCGTATATTGAGCCCTCTGTTCACCACAGACTGCTCCTCCGAAAACCAGGAGGGAGCAATATGCAGACAACATCCACACACAGAGATTTCGCTTCGGACTTCCACGTAATGGATTTGCTAACCAAGAAATATTCCATTTCGTGCCAATGGGACACTTTTGCACCTTTGATAACACCCACTCAATGAGCTTTAGATACTGACTGGGACGCTTTTTTCATCATGAATGCCCTCACAGTAGTGGCACTTGTCGTCTTCACAGACGTAAGGCTTCCTCTTATTCTTCTACGTTCATCCGTAGTTTTATTTCAGACTGTCACTCTGACGTAATTGTGTTGTGCCTGTTTACAGCAGAGCTACTTCACTTGCACATTTAGGCCGACATATCAGACTTCTGTGAGCATTTGTTGAACAGGGTTTCCTGGGTGTTTTGAAGGACATTCCACTCTCACTCTGAGACGGACATTGGACTCTCACTGTTGTGGTGTCATCTACATCCCAGCTGGTCAAATAAGAACGGCTGAAGACATCCCTGTTAACCCTCAAGGGAAGGCAGGGTTAGACAATGGGCTCACCATCCAAGAAGGCTTCCATAATTGCAGAACCGACACATACTGCTCTGGTACTTGGTTCACTCAAGGAATCGTCATGTCCTGCACATGGCTGCTTAGCCTCAATTCCGTATATTGGGCCTCCGGTTCATCACAGGCTGCTCCTCCGAAGCCCAGGAGGTACCAGTATGCAGACGACATCCACACAGCAAGATTTCGCTTCGGACTTCCACGTGGTGGATTTGCTAGCCAAGCAATATTTCATTTGTGCCAATGGGACGCTTTTCCACCTTTGATAATGCTCATTCAAAGAGCCTTAGTTCCTGACTGGGACGCTTTTTCATCATTAATGCTCACACAGTAGTGGCATTTGCCGTCTTTACCGACGTAAGGCACAAGGTAGGCTGCAGATGCTACTCACCTTAGTACTACTCGGCTTAGCATCTCACCTCCATGCAGCAGAGGATGAGTAACGGCCAGGCTATCACAACTGGGGGATATTGGCATAGAGGCGTTCAGCCATATCTCTCTGCTTAGAGCCGTAGAAAAAGTGTCTGGACCAAGCATCTAGTGGCACCTTCCAAATTATTCGGACTTTATACGCAATGGGTTTGCTAGCCAAGGCAAATTCCATTTTGTTCCAGTTTCGCTTCGACCCACGCTGATAGTGTTTCTTTAATTATGAGCCACATCAGCTACATGTCTTTGAATGCTGTTGCTGAAGCGAAACAGAAGGAACATGTCAAAATCGTGTCGAAATCTGCCGTCTCTTTGTATTACTTGTTAAAATAAACACCATACAATAATTATGAGAGAGAAAGAGAGAGAGATAGAGATAGAGAGAGAGATAGAGAGAGAGATAGAGAGAGAGATAGAGAGAGAGATAGAGAGAGATAGAGAGAGAGATAGAGAGAGATAGAGAGATAGAGAGAGTTATAGAGAGATAGAGAGAGATAGAGTGAGAGAGATAGAGAGAGAGATAGTGAGAGAGATAGAGAGAGATAGAGAGATAGAGAGATAGAGAGAGAGATAGAGAGAGATAGAGAGAGACAGAGAGAGATAGAGAGAGATAGAGAGAGATAGAGAGATAGAGAGAGATATAGAGAGATAGAGAGAGATAGAGTGAGAGAGATAGAGAGAGATAGTGAGAGAGATAGAGAGAGATAGAGATATAGAGAGATAGAGAGATAGAGAGATAGATAGAGAGAGATAGAGAGAAAGACAGAGAGAGATATAGATAGATAGAGAGATAGAGAGAGATAGAGAGAGATAGAGAGATAGAGAGAGATAGAGAGAGATAGAGAGAGATAGATACATAGAGAGAGAGAGAGATAGGGAGAGAGAGAGAGATCAAAATGGAGTGAAATAATGAAAAGTGCTGAACATTCGATCATATGCTATGCCGATAAGCGTGGGCGGTCATGTTCTGCCATCTCACTCGATCACCAGAGTCGTGAATCAGCTCTGTGTTCCCGTCTCGACTGTCTGTTCTGAAAATTAGGATTATTTTTTTTACAGGGATCGTGGTTCCCAAGGGTGTCATGGCCACCCATCGAGGTCCAACGTTATTGTGTCTTTCGGATGACCGCCTCTGCATGTGGCCCTGGCAATATCAAGCGCAGATTCTACACTTCTACTTTAGCCCTTTAGCCAAGGGGTCCGTGAGGTGATATTAAGGGTGTTTGGCCTTTTACAGGTTGGACAAAAATGATTGAAGTTCATTTACTTTCCTGTGCAAATGAAAGCACAAAGCATTTAATGTAACATGAAGGAGGATTACAAATATGCCGTAATACATTCACATTCATATAAAACAAAGCCATTACTATAGACAACGACATAAAATAATTTAAAAAAGATTATTAGGAAATCTATAATTATTATGATGCTTTCAGTAATGTCCCTTTACATAATATCTGTAATAGTGTTATGTCCCTTACACCAGTTTAATTACGTGTGTTTCTTTTAATGTGGTGTGTTTTATAATTTTGTAAAATAATTTTTCTTTAATCGAAATTTTTTTTTTTACAATTAGGACTCGCTGTTCCCCTAAGTACCAGAGCCACCCCATCAGGACCCCACGTCCCTATGTGTCATTAGGATGGCTGCCTCTGCTGGTGGCCCTGGCAAGATCAAGTGCAGATACTACACTTTCTTCTTCTTCTGCGTTCATCCCTACTGTTTTTATTATTTTTTTTTTCTGACGTAATTGCGTTGTGCCTGTTTACAGCAGAGCTGCTTTACCTATGCCTTTAGGCTGACACATCCGACTTCTGTGGGCATTTATTGACTAAGTTAACCTTCCCGGGTGTTTCGAAGGACATTATACTCTGACTATCAGACGGACATTGGACTCTCACTATCAGACGGACATTGGACTCTCACTGTTGTCTTGTCATCTACATCCCAGCTAGTCAATTTAGAACGGCCGAAGACATCCCGGTCGGTCCTCAATGAAATTCAGGGTCAGACCATGGGAATTCCCCGCCATCCAAGGAGACTTCCATAATTATAGAGCCGACACTTATTGCTCCGGTACTGGGCTCACCTAAGGAATCGTCACGTCCTGCATATGGCTGCTTAGCCTCACTTCCGTATATTGAGCCCTCCGTTCACCACAAGCTGCTCCTCCGAAGACCAGGAGGAACCAGTATGCAGACGACATCCACACAGCAAGATTTCGCTTAGGCCTTCCACGTAGTGGATTTGCTAGCCAAGCAATATTCCATTTCGTGCCAATGGGACGCTTTTGCATCTTTGATAACGCTTACTCAGTGAGCTTTAGATACTGACTGGGACTCATTTTCACCTTTAATGCCCACACAGTAATGGCATTTGCCGCCTTTACAGGGGTAAGGCACAAGGTAGGCTGTAGATGCTGTCAGCTCAGCATCTCACCTCCATGCACTAGAGGATGAGTAACGGCCAGGCTGTCAGATTCCTTGCATTCAGCAAGTAGATAGGCTCGTATCTACCGACAGATATGAAACGCAACACGGTCACAAAATGACTTTACGTGACACGCGACAACTTACGATTCAAACAATTTATTCGCGCTGCTCATTCATCACCACAATTACATACATCGCACAATTACAACAGCGATGTTACAGTACAATCAATGAATATATATAAATACAATACAACTCACAATCCTACAACCCAGGCGCACGGTTTCCTATTCACACAGGCGTTTTATCTATACGCTTTCATACACACAAGCTGAGCACCATTCAAACGTCCGTCCTGTACCACAAACCCCAGTCGTCTGAAGGTTAACCACTGTGAGCACACGCTATTCGGAGTGGTGTACCTTCGTGGACTACATGTTCCACACTTACACCGACTGACCCTCTCTGTCACATCGTGGTTACTATTGCTCATAGTGTGAATATGGGGGAACCCTGTCATGTACATTATAAACATTTTACTCAACTTGTCAGAATCGACCCATTGTAAGTCATCTGACTTTGGTTTACATTGAAATATGTAGACAATTGTAAGTCATATACATACACTCCTCACTGTCGCTATCTAGCAACACTCCAAATACAATCCCTTAGATGGATTCTTACCTTAGCTGTAATATGACACAGCCAGTCCTGTAGCTATCAGCGAAACACGCAACTACCTCTCGACCAAGAACAAAAATACTAAAACGACAGTTCAGACCGTGAGTCGTCTCTTTATAAGATGATTCCATCACTTGACCCCAACCTCATATGGTCGGAAAGTATTATGACGGTCTACAGCTTCGGCAATACTCTCCATGCATAATTAACGTCATCTTAACGTGTTACGCCTCCGGCAACATGATGATAGTTTGTATACCTGTTACACATTACAAACAATTTCAATTGTTTCCCTTGGCGTAATCAGAGAAAAAATACAAAATTTAAGGGCAATAATTTTAACATGTTTTCAAACAACATAAATTACATTCATAAATTCATTTCTTAGTGTCATAATTTGATACTTATTGACAAAAGTGAACTAAATGTTCCTGTTGTGAACAAGTAAATCAACTTATGATTCTGAGATCACATCTATCCAAAATCCGCAAATACAATTTCGTATATGGAAAATGTGAAATCACAAAGTTTATATAAAGCGACACCTCTTTGTGATAATTACACTATAGTCTTCTAGTTTTGAGACTAATTTACATAAACACCGGAAATACACAGTGGTTGTGTTTAGTTGTAAATAACACAGTCTTCTTTCGTCTGGATGTTCTATAAAGAAACGGAGTATACAGTTTTTTAAAACAGCTGCTGGATTACTTCTGTTTCTCGGTATGGATTAACAGTGTTCGTGTAGAGTTCAGATGTCACAGTTCCTTTCGCACGGATTAAAATAAGTAGGAATATTCCGTAAACGCCGGTACTCTGGATACTCAACAGTTCAAATTGGGTGAGTCTTGAACTCCAGTGGCACTGTTTGTAACAATGTTCATATATAATTAAAACAATATACACGTACTAACACGTACCACTCAAGTATTACCCGCCCTTATTGTAATAAATATAACAATTTATCCTTTCTATCACATACCACACACGTATTCGTCACATTTATTCCAATAATTATAAAATATACAATATATTTACAATGGGACATTGTCCCTATCACATTTCTACCCACAGCGTTACTGTAATGATTACATTATTTCGCTGTGTCACTGAGCGTTTTATTACTTAGCAGATACCTCAGTGGTCTACTTGTGTGCGCTCAGACACCATTTGGCTTTTGGGTGTGTCGCAAGGACATCTCGAAAGAAGGTCTGCCAATGAATTTAGTGTGCCACGTATGTGCCTGATTTTATAACTGTAATCTTGCAACAGTAATGACCATCTCGCACCCCTGTGGTTGGTTGGAGCCCCAGTGGTGATAATCGTTAACGACTACTGTCAGTTTCAACTATGAAATGAGTCCCAAGGAGACAACGGGATAATTTCCTTACCGAATAAACAAGATCCAATGCCTCTTTTTCCGGCGTACTCCAATTCCTTTGTCTGGGATTTAGTTTGCGGCTTACGCAGTAGACCGGGTAGAGAATATGGTCGTATTCTTGAAGCAATACTGCCCCAATCGCTACGGAGCTCGCATCTGTTCGTAATCTGAAATCAATATTCAAATTTGGTAATCTAAGAATAGGGTTACTCGAAAAGTATGATAACACTTTTGTAAATGCAGGTCTTAAGCATTCGCTGTGTACAATTTTGTTAGGTTGGTTCTTTGTTAGTAGGTTAGTGAAACATTCGGTCAATGTGGCACAATCTGGTATAAAGTGTCTGTAAACATTTAAAAGACCTAAGACACTTCGCAACTCTTTCTTGGTTGTCGGAAGCGACAATTTAAGAATTCTTGACACGATGTTATCGTCAGTTGCGATAAAGCCATTAGAAATCTTATAGCCCAAAAATGAAATCTCTTGGTAGGCTATATCGACTTTCGATGGTTTAACTGTCAGTCCGTGCTGTCTGATACGTTCAAATGTCTGCTGTAATTTTGTCACATGGTCTGTCATGTTGCTTGTATGTACACATATGTCGTCCATGTATGAAATAATATTATGTATGTCCGTCAGAAGGAGTCTCGTCATCCGTACAAAGGTCGCCGGGGCATTGACTAGCCCGAATGGAAGCTTGCACCATTCGTATAGACCCAAGGTTGTGGCAAATGCTGTCAGATGTATGCTGTCACTATGTACCGGTATTTGCCAATACCCTTTTATCATGTCCAGTTTCGTAAAGTAACGTGAGTCTGTCAGTTCAGTCAGTATGTCTTCACAGTTGCTCATTGGTTCTAAATCCAACTGTGTGATGCTGTTTAATTTACGATAGTCAACACAGAGTCTTATAGTGTTGTCCTTCTTTTTCACAATGACGATTGGTGAACAAAAATGTGATTGTGATCGTCTGATGATATGGTTCTTCCCTACGTCTATAATTTCTTGATGAAGTTTGTCCTTGTAATGCATGGGAATGGTGTATGGTCTGCATTTTATCGGTGTGTCGGATGTTAAAATAATGTGGTGATGCACTAAGTCTGTCTGTCCTGGATGATTAGAGAAAATGCTACTGCAGTCCTGTAACAGTTGTCTGCATCTGTCGGTCTCTGTCTGAGTAAGATTGGGATTTATTTTGATGTCCTGTAGATAGTTTGTCGTGTCAAGTGATGGTGTCGGTATTTCGTCATTATCCTCGTCGTCTGAGTGGTCCACTATTGTTGTGCTTGCTGCTGTCTCGTCTTGTTTTTCGTCTCTGTTGTAGTATGGTTTAAGCATGTTTATGTGAAATATTTTATGTTTGTCCTTAACTGCAATCTCGTAGTCTACAGTCGAAATCTGTCTTAGAACTTTGAAGGGTCCTTGCCAGGAGTCTGTCAGCAAATGTCTGTCGCTTGGCAATAGAAGTAATACGTCCTGTCCAGGTGTCAATGTAATTGTCCTGTTTCCTTTGTTTGCGTACTGTCTGTAGATAGCACCTGATTCTTTCAGTGCTTGTTTAGCTAACACACAAGATTTCATTATCCTATCACGCAATGATGTTACATGTTCATACGATGATACTGGTTTATGTACAGTTATACCTTCAGTTAACATGGAATGGTACATAGATAATGGGCCGCTTGGTTTGGCTCCATATACAAGTTCAAATGGTGAGAAACCTTTGCTGGAATGAGGTACTTCGCGGTATGCAAATAATATGGCTGGTAAATAAGTATCCCAGTCTTCAGGGTGTTCCTGGGTAACTTTTGATAGCATATGCTTAAGATCGCCGTAAATCTTCTCTATAATTCCTGTCCAGTGCTGGTGGTACGGGCTGTTAAAGCACTGCTTTACCCCTAACATTCTAGTAAAGGCTTGAGGGGCTGCAGCTATGAACTGACTTCCCCGATCTGAGAGAATGGTATCAGAAAACCCTAATCTAGAAAAAAATATGGAAGAAAACTTCCATTACATCTTTGGCTGTAATGTTCTTAAGTGGAATAGCCTCTGACCAACGACTACAGAGGTCAATTATTGTTAGAATAAATTTATTTCCTCTTAATGTTACATGGTTTAGAGGACCTACTATGTCAGCAGAGATATTTTCAAACGGTCTGCTTGCTAAATCTGTTATTTGCAGTTCACCTTGCGGGTGTTTACCCTTTTTAACAAACTTCTAGCAGATGTCACAAGTTCTGCAATACTGTTTGGTATCACTGTAGAATTTAGGCCAGTAGAACTGGGTAAGTAATCTAGATCTAGTTTCCGAATAAGCCATATGCCCCGCAAAAAGGGAATGTCATGTGCTAGATGTAATGCTTGTTTGCGGTATTCTGATGGTAGCACCGTTTGTTCAGTGGTGCTGGTACCTGTGGTGTAGTACCGTGTAAGGATACCATCTTGTAAAGCAAAATGCCATCTAGCATTCTTTGTTAGACGTGGCTTTTGGCCTATAAGGTTAAAATACTTTTGCAAGGTTACATCGGCCTTTTGGGCTGTTATAAAGTTCTCCCTTGTGGTTTTAGGAGTAATATCACAGGGCTCAACATTTCCAAATCCTCTGTCTGATTTATTTGATCTTGCACTCTTGCAGTAGATCTAGTTACTGCATTTGTACTATCAATAACATGGCATGGTGATGTTACATTCAGACCAATACAATCATGTGACGAAGTTACAGCATTCGCAAACATACATTCATTTACAGGTGATAATACATTGTCAACAGTGATTTCATTTGACGCTGATGTTGCATTATCAACAATAAATTTGGCAGTAGATGTTATACTATCATGTGGCATATCATTTACTTCAGGAAGGGTACCTATGATAATATCGCAACATCGATTGAATAATGCTGCGCATTTGACCTTTCCTGTAAGAAATGGGGTATCAATATATGCCCATGCAAGCGGGTATTTCTCGATGTTACCTGAGAAAGTTCTGCATGTAATATGTTTGTCTGTGTAATCAGATGGTACAATAAAGTCTCTCTTTAAAACCAATAAGAGTACATCCACTATCCCGTAAACAGGTGGCAGCTTTGCAATTAACAAAT
This sequence comes from Cepaea hortensis, assembly GCA_963921405.1. NCBI lineage: Eukaryota > Metazoa > Mollusca > Gastropoda > Stylommatophora > Helicidae > Cepaea > Cepaea hortensis. The sequence goes on from OY992896.1 coordinate 51,715,258, forward strand.
ACATGGTGGATGTTTAATTTACCTTTGGAATTAATTACCAAATTAGCTTCTTCATTGGCAATAGGTATGGAATGGCCGCATGTTAATACGCCATCCTCATGAAAACGATCACAGATGGTACATTTTTCAAGATGAAATACATCGATGGAATGTGCAGAATTAACAGGATGATTTTCAACAATTTCCTCGTCTGAGGAAGAGCTATCAAATAAGGCTGCATTCGCCTTCCTGGTCATTTGCTTGACTTTATATGAGTGGCGCCAGTGGCCATAGGCTTTGCAAAGGAAGCATTTAGTTAGTCGTTTATAGCTCTTTCTCTCCTTATCTTGCTTATCTATAACGTTTTGCAAGTAAGTGAGGTACCCTGTGTGTTTGTCACACATATCAGATCATTGTGTGGAAGATGGCAAAATCTGCATTGGTAATATTTCTCAGCAGATTGTTTATAGGGTTTCTGCATACTGTAGGAACCTAACTTCATTCTGTCATAAGTAGCGGCTGCTACAAATTCTGTGTCAGTCAATCGAGTAGTGAAACATTGTTTGTTGGCTGTGAAATAAGCCGAACCTCGTTTCTCAATCTGTTGCACACTCTCACACTCGCATTCTTGCAGAAATTTCGAAAATTGTGGTGGTAGACATGTAATGACTTTATCTCTAAGTATAAGATCTTTCAATCTATCAAAACTGTCATTCACTTTGGCTGCTGACAGCCACTTACAAAAAATATCCTGTGCTACTGAGATGTATTCAAAGAACGTGTGAGTAGGTTTTGGAGATAATTTTCTAAATTGTTCCCTGTAGCCTGCTTTATCTAACAGGAAATGAGACATAATTTTAGACTTAATATATTGGTAATCTTTCCTGAGATCTTTGGGAATCGTCTCTATTACTTTCAGAGGTTCCCCTGAAAGACTTCTCATATATATTGTGTTCCATTCAGTCTCTGGGATCTGATAATGCTCCATTAAGCATTCAAAATTTTGGGTGAAGGCTGCAATGCAGTCGCCCGTTGTGAAATTGTTCACGATCCCTTGGTACTTTTTGTACTGATTTTCTTTGTCTAATCTTTCTGACTTTCTAACATCCTTCTCTGTTGCTGTTTCAGCTTCAAGCTGCTTAATTTTCAGCTGCATTTCGAGCTCTTCTTTCTTACTTTGGGCTAGAATTTCAGCTTTTCTTATTTCGGCATTGGAAGCTAACTCAGCCTGTTTTAAAGCAGCTTCTGATTCTGCCTTCTTAGCTTCAGCGTCTATTTCGGATTTTCTCAACTCTCTTTCAGCAGCTCTATCTTCACGTTCCCTAGTTTTTTTCCTCTATAGCTAAATATTCTGCATACTTAGCCTCACTCCATTTTGTCAAATCATCACCAGATAACTTCATTTTCAAACCAGTTTCGATGAAATCATTCAATGTAGACATGATAAAATATGTCCAATACAATGAATATACAACACAAAGTATGGTGTTAGTAAATCAACTACAACAATTTGTACAATGCTGTTTCGATACAGCTCGTGCTTAGACCTGCTTCCAAAAGTATCTAAGGAAAAAAATGAATAATACTTAAGTGAGTTCGGAGAAAATGGCTGCTTGTTACTGCCCTGAAAAAAAATATGGACTTCACTTGCTAACAGTTCCGGATGGCACAAAAACCTGTTGCTTTTTGGAAGAAGAAAAATTAGGACAAGTACGTTTATGTGGTGTATGCGATGTCAACTAAGTTTTGTAGGTTTGTGTGCTGTCAAGTATGATTATTAGTCGTTCTGTCGTCCGTTCAACACAATCAACAACTTACTTTCCATGTTCAAAACTTTACAAAACTTTCCGCTTACACACACGCTCAATCCTATTTTACAACTACTTTCAAGATGCCGATGCACCAACGTTCACACCTATTTATCTATGGTTCACATCAAAGCCGGACGTAGCACCCACGTTCACACCTGTCAGATTCCTTGCATTCAGCAAATACACAGGCTCGTATCTACCGACAGATATGAGACACAACACGGTCACAAAATGACTTTACGTGACACGTGACAACTTACGATTCAAACATTTTATTCGCGCTGCTCATTCATCACCACAATTACATGCACCGCACAATTACAACAGCGATGTTACAATACAATCAATGAATATATATAAATACAATACAACTCACAATCCTACACCCCATGCACACGGTCTCCTATTCACACAGGCATTCTATCTATACGCTTTCATACACACAAGCGGAGCACTATTCAAACGTCCGTCCACAAACCCCAGCCGTCTGAAGGTTAACCACTGTGAGCACACGCTATTCGGAGTGGTGTCCCTTCGTGGACTACATGTTCCACGCTTACACCGACTGACCCTCTCTGTCACATCGTGGTTACTATTGCTCATAGTTTGAATCTGGCCGTAATAGCCAGGCGCCGTTAAAGACGACGCGGCATAACTGGCGAGGAGATTATGACAAGGCCCTCAAACCGGGGAATATTGGCTTAGAAGCGTTCAACCATATCCGTCAGCTTAGAGCCGTCGAAAATATGTTTGGACCAAGCATGTGGTGGCACCTTGCAAATTATTCGGACTTTATACACAATGGATTTGGTAGCCGAGGTATATTTCATTTTGTTTCAGTTTCGCTTCAACCCCACTGGGGTTGCTAGTCGGCATCGTTTATTTGTCAGAACTGCGACGGTATCTGATCGTCTTCGCGACTCTGACTTTCGTTCTTGATTAATGAAAACATTCCTTACAAATGCTTTCTCAGTAGTTCGTATTGCGACGATCCAAAAATTTAACCTCTAACGCCACAATACGAATACCCGCGTTTGTCACTGTTAATCATTACCACCAGTTTCGAAAACCAACAAACTAGAACCGAGGTCCTATTCCATTATTCCATGCACCATTATTCAGGCAATCGAGGCCTGCTTTAAACACTCCAGATCCAACTACCATCATTTTAACTGCAACAACTTTAATATATACAATTTTTATATACCAGTTACAAACATGGTAGGCATGTCACGTACCATCGACATTTAATAGGGCAGACATTTGAAAGATGCGTCACCGGCACGTAAGGCCATGCGATCAGCACAAAGTTATCCAGAGTCACCAGTGGGAATGCCGCGCCCCGCGAAAGCTACGACGATTGGTTTTGATCTCATAAAAGCACTCTTTTCGCGAGGGTCGGAGCTTGGCAAGCATGTATTATCTCTATTATTGCCACAGTTATCCAAGTAGGATCGTGCCATCTAAGGAACCACGACTGATTTGATGAGCCATTCGCGGTTTCACTGTCAGACAGTGTGAACTTAGACATGCATGGCTTAATCTTTGAGACAAGCATATGACTACTGGCAGGATCAACCAGATATCTATTCATGCACACGCAGGCCAAAATTAGTAATCGCTCAGCGCACTTCCTCGGTACCCGGTGATACATGCAAAACCACTAGGCGACTACCGAAGAGCTTTCAAGCTAAGCCGGGCAGGACTGACTGCAGGCCAACTACTCATCGAGAGAGAGAGAGAGAGAGAGAGAGAGAGAGAGAGAGAGAGAGAGAGAGAGAGAGAGAGAGAGAGAGAGAGAGAGAGAGAGAGAGAGAGCGCGCTTATCGAGACCTTGTCGAACGATCTTTCAAAAATTCCCTTTTCGCCCGCTCACACGCAATTCCGGCTTAGCGTCGCAGTCACACTCTCGAAACTGCCTCGCTAACTTGTGTCGGCTGAGAAGTTCCATTTGAGACAACGAACGCTTGCAAACCAGACCAGTCCTCACATAGTACACTCTGATCTTAGCCAAACGACTGAGAAGGGATAGTATTCATAAACTGATTTAAACAAAAATTATAATCATAATATTAAGTGATGTTTGTAGAACCTTTAACCAAACATTTCTAGTGCTCTAATGCGAGCTTCATTCATTCATTCAGTAGCATGTCCTTTGCAGAACCTCGCTCCCATAATAACCTTCCGGAAAACCTCTCGATCATAAGCAAGTTGTCCCGCGTCCGATACACCCATCTGGAGATCATCCGCCACATCCTGCACCCATCTTCTCCTTGGCCTTCCTCTTCCTCTCTTCCCAGGCATATACCCCTCCATTATTGTTCTCTCCAAACTTTCTTAACGTTTCAAGTGACCAAAATATTTCAATTTTCTTTGTTTTATCGTTTTTAATAGCCAACCTTCTTCAATATTCAGCTCTTGAAGTATTGATGCGTTTGTTCTTTTCTTTACCCCAAATATTCTTAGAACTCGCCTATAACATTTATATTCAAAGGCATTTATGCGCTGTTCAGCTTGCTTAGTAAGTGTCCAGGTCTCACTGGCGTATGTTGCAATGGGAAAGATGCATGCTCTTAAATATCTAATTTTTGTAGTTCTGTCTGTCCCACTCCATAATTTATTCAGTTGTTTTAGTCTTTGAATAGCAATTGATCGTCGTCGTTTAATTTCTTTCATTGTGTCACCGTTGTTGGTAATCAATGACCCGAGATATTCATAATTTTCCATCACCTCCAATTTTTCCTCATTAACATATATTTCTTTCTCCATAGTGGTTTATACCAGTCTGTGTTGTGGATAGCGAGCTATTTCTCATTTATCAATAAGATTGCATCCCTGTATTAGATTGTCTCCCTTTAGTTTACTTTATTGTAGTGTTCCGAAATTCACTGACAAGAATATGTTGCTAAAATGTTCCACTATGCACAAGAAGACTTGTCTATTTAAAAAAAAAAAAGAGCAAGCTTTAAACGTGCCATGTTTGATCACTTACATTGAGAAAAGCTGAGATTGATATATCTAGAGTCTTTTCCCTGGAATCCACAGGTAGGATGAGCTGTTAAGGGAGGGAGGGGGCAGGAAGACTAAATACACAAGAAGAAGACGGGTAAAGACAGAAATAAATAGTATATGGAGGACATGGATGGTGCTTCATGGTATAACTAAGGATAGGACGGCTTGGGGCGAGTTGGTTTAGATTCTGTGAACCTAATGGAGGACAAAGAGAGGACAAAAGAAGATGAAGGCCGGGTTTAAACACAATAAGAGAAGCATAAGACTCCAACCGAGCGAGTAAATATGATGTCGATGCCATTTATAATCAAAATTGAGTTCGTTCATTTTATATTATAATTCTCACTTAGCTATTCTGTATTTGTTTAACAGTGGGAAGATCATGTCGCTGTAACAGCATCGCTTTTGCGACATCAGAGATTTTCATTAGCGTCGCAAATAGAAACGCCGAGTCAATCATCATCCGAGACGAGCGACAAGCGAGTGCGGTCTTGGATCTCTCAAAGCTAGCCTGAAGAAGAAACACCGCCTTGTTTAACCTTGACGTTAAACTTGGACGCAGTCAACAAATCAACAAACAACTTGACGGATGCATTTTGTTGTTGTTTCAAAACAGAAATTGCAATTTTACTGCAGCGTTCTCGTAATGCTTACGAAATAATTCATTTTAACCCCGTTTAAATTCCCAGCAACTGAGTTGTTATTTTGAAACGTTCCTCTTAACTTGTAGAAAGATTTCATTTTGAATTTGCGATTACTGAGGGAATAGGTGATGTTCCACGTTCGAACAATATCTGTAACTATGAGTTTTAAGTGTTTTAGCCAAAGTATTATCCATTTATTCACTCCATGTGATATATAACTCTGCAGTATGCACTCGACGAGATGCAGCAAAATATGCCAGGCAATAAACAGTGCAATCTATTGGGTGTGGCTTCTGTGTTTAAATCCACCAAGGGAATACATTGTGTTGAACATATACACTGTATGTTGCGGGCAAGTTTTCTAGTTTCAATTTTACACGATGGAGAGTCTCCCGTCTACTCTTCGTCACTTCTGGCTACTGGGGATCTTAATGTGTGTCACTTGCACGCAGAACCTTGCGGAGTGGTGGTAGCGCTGTAGCTAGCATACATGTCTGCTGACTTGGTGTACATGTGTTTGAATCCCCATCGATACGGAGCATTTATTTTAATGGCCGGACCTCAACCTAAAACCTGATCGAGGGTTCTCTACTTGAACATACCGAGCTCAGGAAGACGACGTAGTTAGCTACATGACTTGCGAATAGATCAGTGAAGGCATGGCAGGACAAGAATACATACAAGACATAGCAAGACAAGATTAGACACAAGACATGGCACCTCAAGACTAGAGACAAAGTAATGGAAGACAAGGCAAGCGAAACATCAATGGAAGACAAGAGTATAGAAAAGACAATGGAAGACAAGACCAGAGAAAAGATAATGGAAGACAAGACTAGAGAAAAGACAATGCAAGAGAAGACTCGCGAAAACAAAACTAGAGAAAAGACACACAAGAGAAGAATATAGACAAGAATACACAAACAAGACATCTCATTTGATGTATATGTTTTGCAGATTAATGTTGTTGTCACATAGCTACAATTTTTTTTTACACTCGTGTGATCTTTGATGGTCATTTCATAATGTTATTATGTTTTACGATATGAATAAAGCAATTCTAAGAGATGTATTTTCTCATTCATGCACTACTTATTCATAAGCTGTTGGCGTGGCCGAACTGATAAGAGCAATCACATTTAAACTTCCGTTGCACTGATGGCGATGTAAGGCGTTCAATCCCTAAACTGGCATTAAGTTGTCTTCAACGTTGACTTCTCTTTCACACAGAAATGTCAAACTACCGAAAGTAAAATTGTATAGAAAATCAACCTGGGGTTGATGGCGGCGTCCCGTAAAGGACATGTAACATTGTTACTGATTCATGTTTAGGTCTTCTTCTTTGTTGTATATGTTGTTGTTGTTGTATATGTTGTCTATGTTGTTGTTGTCTATGTTGTTGTTGTTGTTGTTGTTGTTGTTCACATAACTGCATTGCATCTGTTTAAATCAGAGCTGCGATATCTGCACATTTTGAAATAAAGTACCTGCTTTCCCCACTAGCCTATTGGTCACCTTTACGCAATGGGGAACGAACGAACGAACGAACAGACTTTATTTTCAAAGGGTAACAAATTGGGCACGCAGGCCCGTCTTACATTCGGCCCTTCCAATCATTCATCTTTCTTTCATCAACAGTGCATAGGAAAAATACATTGTCACATGAATTTTGTAAACATAAACAATGCATATTCGGGAGTACCCGATGAGCCTACCTAGCAGGGTAACATGTAACGCCCACGCTTATGGGCAATTCATGTGATGAAGATAAACTTGCAAACACTTAATAGGTGGTGCATTGAGCTGTAGTACAACCGACAAGTAATTGTTCGTTATAATCTCAACTGCTTTATTTATAGATGTCTAGCAAACCGTAAATTGATAACTCACAGAATATCACATAACTCCTGACCCAGATATCATTAATACTCGCTGTTATCCTACAACAGTTCTTATCGATGTGACCGTTATCATCGCCGTTATCGACAATACTCGATGTTATCGCTACAGTCGTTGTTGTCGTTATCATCGATTATGTCGCTACTGTCGGTCTTATCATTACAATCGTTGTTGTTATATTCGGTGGTATTATCTCTACAGTCGTTGTTGTCGCTACCATCAGTGTTATTAGCTTCAGAGTCGTTTTGTCAATACCATCAATGTTGTCACTATCATCGGTGTTATTCTCTCTCTCTCTCTCTCTCTCTCTCTCTCTCTCTCCCTCTCTCTCTCTCTCTCTCCCTCTCTCGCTCTCTCTCTCTCTCTCTCTCCCTCCCCCTCTCTCTCTCTCTCTCTCTCCCTCTCTCTCTCCCTCTCTCCCCTCTCTCTCTCTCCCCCCTCTCTCTCTCCCCCCTCTCTCTCTCCCCCCTCTCTCTCTCCCCCCTCTCTCTCTCTCCCCCCTCTCTCTCTCTCTCTATCTCTCTCTCCCCCCTCTCTCTCTCTCTCTCAATGGGGTCAAAGCCACCCATCTAGGTGCCAAGTCATTGACCGCCTCTGCATGTGGCCCTGGAAAGATCAAGCGCACATTCTACACTTCTATCTAAGCCAAGGTGCCGGGAGGCGATACTTAGGATATTTGGCCTTTTACAGGCCGGAGAAACATTTTTTTAAGCAATACTGTAGGCAACGAATGCGATAGAAAGCACAGACAATTTAATGTTATATCGAGGGGAAATGAAAACAATACATTAATAAATTCTCATGCGTGTAAAATAAAGCCATTACTTTTACACAAACTTTGAAGACGACTTAAAATTATTATCCCATCATTTAAGTTGTATATAACTGTAGATAATTTCTATGAAAATTATATAAAAGATTATTATAAATACTAAAGTTATTTAAATCGCATAATACATTTATGCTGCTTTTAGTTATGCCCCTTGAAATAACTGCTAGGTGTCATGTCTGTTTCCACTATTTTAATTACATGTGTTCATGATAATGTGTGCGAGTGTATGTGGGGGGTAAGGGGGAGGGGGGGGGGGGGGGTAGGGGGGTTTAAATAACTTTTCTTTAATCCAGAAACGGCTCGCTGTTACCCAAGGGCCAGAGCCGCCCCATCAGGTCCCCACGTCGCTGTGTGTCATTCGGATGACTGCGTCTGTTGGTGGCCCTGGCAAGATCAAGTGCAGATACTACACTTTGATCGTAGCCAAACATTAAGTGATTTTTGTCAGAACTTACAAACAAACATTTCTAGTGCGAGTTATTTCTTATTTATGAATAAGATGATATCCCTTTACTAGATTGTCTCACTATAGTTTACTACATTTTCGTGTTCTGAAATTCACTGACAAGAATATTTTGTTAGAATGTTCCACTGTGCACAAGAAGTAGTGTCTATTTTTATTTTTAAAGTGCAACCATGTTTGATCACTTACATTTAGAAAAGCTGATTGATTGATTGATTGATTGATTGATTGATTGATTTAGGAACCGACATCACAGCATTCGGGGCATTCCCATAAGCGCTCCGTCCCCATCATCAGCAGCCAGCGATGAGTTCCAACACTTAGTAGAAGTAGCAATCTGATTATATGTCCGTCTCGCCTTTCCTCTGAGCGTTGATCGTCGATCAGATCCCCTAGTCACTCCTCGCTGTCGCATTCTTGTCAGACCATGGTGATCCATTTGCTCCTCCGAGGTGTATACATGCTCCCACAAGGTCGCAACAACACCTGCTTTGTCATACATCAATACTCCACCAAGTTTTGCCGAGCCAGCCAATCTGTCCGCCTGTTCATTCCCCAGCACACCAGCATGCCCCGGAGAAAAGATCCAGATGATCCTTGTCACCCGTGATTTCCGAAGCGAAGCAAGCCACTTTACACGAAGCTTGCCTGTCTTCACCTACTCAGCATGCTTTCTGAGTCAGTTACAATCACGATGTGTGTGTATTGTATTCTCCATCCAGCGGAAAGCTGCACTGACCGCCTCCACCTCCATTCTTAAGCTAGATGTTGTGGTACCATATGCCAGGCTCTCCTACACCAAACGTCGACCATTGGCTTTTGCTAAGAACCCCCAGGCACTTCTCCTACCTCTCAACACCGATCCATCTGTGTAGATAATCACATCACCTGAGCGAGAATTATCTTGAATTAGTTGCTGGATTTCCACTTCCGTGGCCCCTGCTGGCCACTCCCTGCACTCCCGGCTCAATGTTATTGTAACTCTGCACAAGTCTGACTGCTCCGCTGACACTCTGACCCACTCTTCTCCTCTCCTAATGTTCTCCAAGGGGCACACCTGCCTGATCGTATCCTCCGCCTGAGCCATCCATGATTTCCCTCTTATCAGTCGCTGACCCTTAACGGTGTCCAGCGCCTCATGCAACGGGTGATCTGTGTCTGCAGCTACTCTGAGGTATGCCTTCACCTGCATCACATTGAGCCTACCTGCAATAGACGGCAAACCAAGGATGTAACGCATACACATAACTGGGGTGTCTCTGGTGCATCCCCGAATGACTCGCATCGCTTCGTTCTGTATGCGCTCTAATTTCACCAGCTGACTCTTTGAGACAGTGAGCAGTCCTAGTCCATAATCAATCACTGAGAGGATCAAGTGCTGGTATAGTGTGAAAAGCATTCTCTGCTCTGTGTCCATTTAAGCCATAGTTTTAAGTGCATTGAGTCCCTTTTGAGACCTTGTCACAACCGTCTCCACATGGTCCTTGAAGGACATACTGCTGTCAAATGTGATTCCCAGATACTTCAGTTTGTTCTTTCTGTTGACGCTTCTACCATCTATTGTGAGGCTTGGGACATCAGCTCTCACAATCCTGTTGTCCAGAGAGCACCACAAAACAGCTGCCTTTTCTGGGTGGATGACAGCACTCATTTCAGTGCACCAGTCAATCACATTGTCTACTGTTGCCTGTAGCTCCTGGGCTGTTTGCTCCTGATCTCTCCCCTGCCTATATGCAAGAATATCATCTGCAAATGTTAGTATCCTTCCAACCCCTGGTGTTTCTAGGTTTGCAATCTTGCTCGTATACACATTAAAGAGCACCGGTGAGATTGCTGATCCCTGTGGCAGTCCCGGGGTTAAAATATGTGGCTCTGAGGTCCATGCACCAAGACGGAGAGCAACCCGGCGAGAATGTAGGACGGCTGCTATCCAGTTCACCAACCAGGGATTGACCCCCTTCTCCATCAGTACGGTCATCAAAATATCATATCGAACTCTATTGTATGCATCCTCGAGATCAAGCGCTACTGCCATTGTTTCCTGTCTACTCTGGAACCCCTCATAAACATCAAAGGTAAAAGTAGCTGTATTTGACCAGGTATCTTTTCCTGGCCTGTAGCTCCCCAGACCTCTTGGAAGAAGCTTCCCCCTTTCCAAGAACTCTTGCAGCTTGACAGCGACTATCTTCTCTAGAACCTTCCCACATGTATTTTGAAGGGTGATGATCCTAAAGCCACTAAGCTTTGAATGATCCTTGAATGGGTTTGGGAGAGGGATGAGATAGCTGTGCACTCAATCCTGCGGTACTGATGCTGTCTTAATGTTCTGGTTAAAGCAGTCGGTCATTACCTTCAGGTCTGCATCTCTCAAAGCCTTCATGTGACCGTACATAACCACATCGGGCCCTGGTGCCGCATCGTTTGCCTTTTTCAAAATATGTTTAACATCTTCAACCCGTATGATGTCTTCATAATGCATATTCTTCATTGTGCCAGATAATTCCTCTCTAACTGCATCTCTGGTGTCCGCATCATCATGATTGGTCTGCTCTAAAAATCTCTGGAGAAACGCCCCCCCCCCCCCCTTTCTCTTTGTCTGTTGTCACACGCACACCATCATCTCTATAGATTATTCCCACTGTCATCGGCCGATCTTTTCTCTGCATTTGTCTGTGAAGTTTCCAGAATTTTCGCAGTGTTTTATCACTTCCAATCTCCTTCATGAAACATTCCCATTTTGCGTTTTTGGCCTCTGCAACACAGCGCTTGAAGACCTCCACCTTGTCTTTCTTGACATTTTCCGCGGTGTCCACTTTCTCTCGTGAGCTTCGGGGTGTTTGTCGCACTTTCCTTAGCTGCTTCACTGCAGCTCTCTTTGCTTTCCAAGCCTGGTCTACTTCTGGGGTCCACCATGGGGACTGCAAAAAAGGAGTTTTAACATTCCTGTTGCAAGCCCGCTGTCTGAGGCGTCCAAGAAGGCTATCGGTCCTCTCATACCGGAAGGTCTTGCGCGCTCTCCCAGCCTTAACTTTCCTGGCTTTAGAGATTAGGACTGAGCATGGCAAGTGATCACTCCCATGGTCATTCAAAACAGTCCACTTTACATCAAGAACTGATGACTGGGAGACAGATGCAAGTCAATAGCTGTGTCTGCATCTCCAGGCATTATTGCCATTCTAGTCGGCTTACCATCATTTATGCAGACCACATCGGAGTCCACGGAATCTGCAAGGGCAATTCCCTGTCGGTTTTCTCCACTGCTGTCCCAATCTCTGCTCCTCGCATTGAAGTCTCCACATACGAGTAGCCTATCAACTGGTAATTCCTCCAGTTCCTTAAGCCAGTCCCAGTGTTCCTTTCTGACAAAACAGTCCACTGTAGCATATACATTTATGATGTTCCAACTTAAACCACCAATCTCCATTTGTATACCCTGGACCTCTCTTGCACTGTGATTCCACTGGCTCAAGTCGAGTACCATATGCTTCACTCCTTTCTTCACCAGCAGACCTTGCCATGTCTCTTCTGCCCAGTAGGGTTTATATAACTGGCGTACCCAGGGCAATGGTATTTGTCTTTATTTAGCTCCTGGAGCATGAGGACATCAAAATCATATATAAGCCTCTCCAATACAGGACCTCTCTGCCTGGCACTACGATTATTCCAGTGTCCCACTCTTACATGGTTGAAACCTATTCTCTCCATTTTTCGTCTTGTTCTCCTGGCGCCTGCCCTCCTATTTCTATGTCTTCTTCTCACACCATTTCCTCATCTTCTCCTCCTCACTCTCCCTTCGCTAGGGAAGCGGCAGGGGATGTCCCGCAGGAATCCATACGCCTGGTGCCGCCCCACACGCCTGCCAGACGTCCAACGTTCACGACCAGTTTACCCATGGCCATCCAGTTCCTCAGCACGCTGGTCCACCTTGAACTTGGGGGTTTATATTTGGAGTTTTCCGTCTCATAGATGGACTGCTGTCCAAAGCTAACAGGTTCCATCTACCCTGGGGAGAGGTTAGAGCGCCCCTGACTCGCTTGGCAGGCACGTCTCCGAGCATATGAGGCATTTTCTAAGGAACTCAGAACCCACCCTGAGATCCTGCCTCGCCCTCTGTGCCCACGCCAGTTGGTCCGCGGCTGCTTATTGGGTATTCGCAGCTACCCTCTATATCTAGAGGTCGTTCCACGATCCGCCACCTGTAGACGCACTGGGTTGGGGATGGTCGCCCCAGTGGAACTATAATGAGATGCTACATAAAATATGATAAGGTACTCCATAAAAATATATAGCCAAATATTGGGAAAAAGAGAAAAGGGGTACTTCAAGAAAAACATATATAAAACATATATGTCCAGATCTATCAAAGCAGATGTGCATGGAACTAGAGAGGGAGAATGATGGAGTGGAATTCTCAGGAAAGTTCACGCCCATCCCAGAATTCTCAGGAAAGTTCACGCCCATCCCAGATTTAGAAAAGCTGAGATAGATATATCTAGACAGTCTTTTCCCATGAGTCTACAGGTGGGAGGAGCAGGTGAGGGGGGCAGGAAGACCTAAAAACTCAAGGAGAAGAAAAGTATAGACAGAAATAAATAGTATAGGGAGGACATGGATGGAGCTACATGGTATAACTAAGGATACGGTGGTAGAGTTCTCCCTTTTGTGACACCAAAGATTTGCATTAGCGTCGCAAATAGAAACGCCGAGTCAATCATCATCCTAGACGAGCGACCAGCGAGTGCGGTCTTGGATCTCTCAAAGTAGACCTGAAGAAGAAACTGCACCTTGTTTACCCCTGACGTTAAATGTGGACACCATCAACAAATCAACAAACAACAAGACAGATGTCAATTTATTTTGTTCAAAACACACAATGCAACTTTGCTGCAACGTTCCCGATAAGCTGACGAAAAAAAATTCTTTTTAACACTGTTTAAATTCCCGGCAACTGGATTGTTATTTTGACTCGCTACTCTTAACTTTTTTTTTTTTTTTTTTTTTAGCATATCCTTTACAGGACTTAGCTGTCAACACCAGCATCTTTCAGCTGTATGTTGATCTCTTGGCAAGATTACGCTCAGTAGTTTGCCATTGCTTTCTGAGCGGCCGGCTCAGTATCCCGCAAGTCACGAGCGGGGGTCGAACCGCCTCAGCTCTCGCTCCGCTACGAGACTCTGCGTGATAAACGGGATTAAAGAGAGAAAGTGTTGTAACCCCACAGCCAGAGAGACCGGCCTTAACTTTTGTACAAACGGAAAATTTTAATTTGAATGTGCGATAAGTATGTGAATAACTGATGTTCCACATTCGAAAAATGTGTGTAACTATGTGTTTTAAGTGTTTTAGCCAAAGTATTATCCATTTATTCACTTCATGTGATATATAACTATGCAGTATGCACCCGACGAGATGCAGCGAAATATGTCAGGCAATAAACCGTGCGGGCTATATGGTGTGGCTTCTGTGTTTAAATCCACCAAGGGAATACATTGCTTTGAACATATGCACAGTCTGTTGTGGGCGGGCTTTCTAGTTTCAATTTTACACGAAGGAGAGACTCCCGTCTACTCTTCGTCACTTCTAGCTCCTGAGGGTCTTAATATGTGCCACATGCACACAATACCTTGCGGTATGGTGGTAGCGCTGTGGCTAGAATGCATGTCTGCTGGTCTGGTGTACATGTGTTTGAATCCCCATCGATACGGAGCAATGTTTTAATGGCCGGAGCTAAGCCTAAAACCTGATCGAGGGTTCTTTACTAGTACGTACCGATCTGAGGAAAACGACGTAGTTAGCTACATTGCTGGCGAATGGATCAGTGGAGCCATGGCTAGACAAGAGTAGAGAAAAGTCAATGTAATACTATAGTAGAGAAAAGACAATGAAAGACAAGTCCAGAGAAAAGACAAGAGTGAAGAAAAGACAATGCAAGGCAAAAGTATCAAAAACAAAACTAGGGAAAATTTAATGGAAGACATGCCTATATAAAACAAGACAAGAAAAAGACAATAGAAGATAAAACTAGAGAAAAGACACAACCAGAGAAAAAAAACAATGCTAGACAAGACTAGAGGAATGACAATGTAAGACAAGACCAGAGAAAAGACCATAAAAGACAAGACCAGGGGAAAAAACAATAGAAGATAAAACTAGAGAAAAGACACAACTAGAGAAAAGACAATGCTAGACAAGACAAGAGTAAACAAGACTAGAGAAAAGACAACAGAAGAGAAGAATATAGACAAGGATGTGCAAGACAAGACATCTCGTTTCATGTATATGTTTTGCAGATTAGTTTTCTTTTCATTTAGCTACAATGTTTTATGCTTGTGTGATGATTGATGGTCATTTCATAATGTTGACGGCTGACAGGGATGTCAGGGATGTTTTACCATATGAATAAAGCTTCTTCGTCTTCTTCTGCGTTCATCCTGAGAGTTTTTTTTTTCGGACGTTATTGCGTCCTGCCTGTTTACAGCAGAGCTGCGTTCTTGAGCCGTTAGTCCGACACATCCGACTTCTGCGGGCATTTGTTGTCCAGGTTAAGCTTCGTTAGGACGTTAGGCTTCGTAGGACGTTTGCCTCTCACTGTTGTGGTGTTATCCCCCATCCCAGCTGGCCCATTTAGAACAGCCGAAGACATCCCTGTCAGCCGTCAAGGGAAGGCAGGGGCAGACCGTGGGCATTCCCCGCCATTCAAGGAGACTTCCATAATTGCAGAGCCGACACATAGCGCTCTGGTACTAGGCTCACCCAAGGAATCGTCATGTCCTGCACATGGCTGCTTAACCTCACTTGCATATATTGGGCCTTCCGTTCACCACAGGCTGTTCCTCCGGAAACGAGAAGAATGCAGTCTACAGATGACATCCACACAGTGAGCTTTCGATTCGGACTTTCCACATAATGGATTTGCTATCCAAGCAATATTCCATTTCGTGCCACTAGGACACTTTTTCCACCTTTGATGACGCCCACACAATGAGCTTTCGATTCGGACTTTCCACGTAATGGATTTGCTATCCAAGCAGTATTCCATTTCGAGCTAAAGCAATTCTAAGAGTTGTATTTTCTAATTAATGCACTACTTATTCATAAGTAGTCGGCGTGGCTGAAAAGTTAAGAGCGTTCGCTCTTAAACTTCCGATGCACTGATAACGAGGTAAGGCGTTCAATCTCTAAACTGGCATTAAGTTGCACTTTAATATTGACTTCTCTTTCACAAAGCAATGGCAAACTACTGATCGTTAAATTGTAGAGACAATCAACCGGGGGTTGATGGCTATGTCCTGTAAAGGAAATGTAACATTGTTACTTATTCATATTTAGGTCTTCTTCTTTGTTCGCCTATGTTGTTGTTGTTGTTGTTGTTGTTGTCGACGCGTGAGCGTCGTCGTCGTTGATGTTGTTCCTGTTGGCATAATTTCGCTGCACCTGTTTAAACCCGAGCTGCGATATCTGCACATTTTGAAGTTAGGTATCTCCTTTCACCCGCTAGCTCATGAGTCACCTTTGGGCAAAGTGGAGTACCCGATGAGCCTACCTTGCAGGATAACATAAAAAGTCCACGTTTATAGGCAATTCCTGTGATGATTATGAACCTGAAACCACTAATAGGTGGTGCACTGATCTGGACTACAACCGACAGGTAGTTGTTGGTTATAGTCTCAAGATCGTAACAGTACTCAGAGGATTTCTTTATAGGGTGAATACTTACTATCGGTGATAGGTGAATACTTACTATCGGTGATAGGTAAATACTTACTATCGGTGATAGGTGAATACTTGCTATACTTACTATTTGGTGGCAGGTCTTAGTCAGATATGACTGAGCTACCGTATAACAGTAGACGGTACTACCTGCTTTCTGTTAGCGCCGAACGTTGGGCGGCGCTTACCAAACACGACACCCCACATTGTGCCAACGGCTTCGGGCGGAAGAGCGCAATTGCGAGGGTACAAGCCTTACCCTGGTGCGAGGAAATGCAACCTAAAGACAAAATGTCATGGCAGGGCAGACCAGGCCCTAAGCTTTGGTTGGCGGCTGGTCTAGGATCGAAGCTCCAACAGGCGGACAGTTAGAGCATTGCTTTGCTGATCCGACAGATTCTGCAGCTTGTCTTGTTCCAGATGTAGGTGTTACCTTTCCTCTGAAATGAACTAGGCAGGCCGAGAGAGGGATCATGCTGCATGGGCAACACATGATCTCTATATTTTAGCCCAGGCTTTGTGCTATGGAGAGGCAATAACTCCATCCCTGGTCTTAACTGGTCTCGGAATCAAAGCGAGAGACAACTGTTACGGGTTATAAGTCCTTGTCAATTGGCGTAGACATGGGGCGCCACGCGTTGCCTCTGACGGTGGGAGACACCTATAGGTGTCACTGATCAGCTACCGCCCGCCTCAAGCTGGACAGCCCCCCGGCCAATTGGGTGCTGATCCGCCACAGACTGCCTGTTTCAATGGGTGCTTGGGGCTAGGACAAAATCAGAATCGCAGGCTGTTAAACCAATGCACCAAGTACTAATAAAAAGACAAATAGAAACCTCAAGCTACGGCTTGCGACCTGGAACGTGAGAACCATGTGTCCAGGATTTTCCACTGACTTGATCAATATTAACGACGTGAGAAAAACGGCTGTGATTGATGCCAAACTCAATCGTCTTAACATTGATATTGCTGACCTGCAGGCGACTCGCCTTGCTGAGGAAGGGTCACTCAGGGAAAACAATTACACCTTTTTTTTTGGAAGGGTAGAGGGTAGACCGAAAAAAAGCAACAGGGTGTGGGCTTTGCAGTGAAGAATTCGCTACTGGGAATGATTGAAATTCCAGCAGGAGGAAATGAAAGATTATTATCCCTGCGCTTGGCAACCTCTTGTGGTTTTGCCACCATTATTACTGGATATGCACCGACACTCAATTCCTCTGATGATGTGAAGGATTCGTTCTATGAGGAGTTAGACTCTGTGACCAAGGCAGTTCCAAAATCTGACTACATTTATATGCTCGGTGCTTTCAATGCTCGTGTGGGAAAGGACTCAAGGCCATGGCCAGTGTGCCTTGGAATATACAACATCGGTCGCATGAATGAAAATGGGCAAAGGCTGTTGTGGGCGGGCTTTCTAGTTTCAATTTTACACAAAGGATTCTCCCGTCTACCCTTCGCCACCTCTAGCGGGAAACCCCCAGCAAGGGAAGGGTGGCAAGAGGAAGAAGACTACCTTGAAGTAAACCATGCACTACACCCACCCGGTGGAGGATGGGATCATGGATGCTGGCAACTTTGAGTAGAAACTGAAAGATCGCATAAAGGTTGACGACAAGAGTGGTGACTTTGAGAAGTATCTGAAAGGACGTATTAAAGTTGACGACAAGAGTGGTGACTCTGTGAAGTATCTCAATGATCGCATTAACGTTGACGGCAAGAATGGCAGCTTTGAGAAGTATCTTAAAGGATGCATTAAGGTTGAGTGCAAGACTGAACACTTTGAGAAGTATCAGAAATAATGCATTCAGGTTGACTCCAAGACTTAGAACGTTAGAAACAATGTGTCCTTGAGCTGCAGAAAAACAAAATCAACCTGACCAGGCATGGAAGATCAGGCAGTACAGGACCAGTTTAAATATCCAGCCAGGGGCAGATTGGAAGGTTGTCTTCTGAGAGAGAGAGAGAGAGAGAGAGAGGGGGGGGAGGGAGAG
>OY992896.1:51733798-51963798 GCA_963921405.1 Cepaea hortensis
AAATAACATAACTGCCAAGGAAGTGATGGAAGTTTTCTTCCATATATTCTCAAGAGTAGGGTTCCCTGACACTATCGTATCTGACCGTGAAAGTCAATTTATAGCGGCAGCAACGCAAGCTTTCACCAAAATGTTAGGTGTTAAGCAATGCTTTAACAGCCCATATCATCCCCACTCCACTGGGATTATAGAGAAAATTAATGGGGACTTAAAGCATATGCTGTCTAAAGTCACAGAAGAACATCCCTAAGACTGGGATACCTATTTGCCTTCCATATTATTTGCTTACCGCGAAGTTCCGCATGCCAGCACTGGTTTTTCACCATTTGAGCTTGTGCATGGTGCCAAACCACGCGGCCCATTATGTATATACAACTCCATGTTAACTGAAAGTACACCTGTACATAAACCCATATCATCATACGAGCCTGTAACATCATTGCGTGAAAGAATAATGAGATCTTGTATCATAGCCAAGGAAGCACTTCAGAAATCTGGTGCGATCTACAGACAATACGCAAACAGAGGAAACAGGACGATAACGCTGACACCTGGACAGGACGTTCTACTTCTTCTACCGAGCGACCGAAATTTACTGACAGACTCATGGCAGGGGTCATTCAAAGTACTAGGACAGATTTCGACAGTTGACTATGAAATTGCAGTCAAAGACAAATAAAATATTACACGTCAACATGCTAAAACCATACTACAACAGAGACGAAGACCAAGACGAGACAGCAGCCAGCACCACCATGAAGACGACGAGGAGACCGACGAAATACCAACACCAGCACTAGACACGACAAATTGTTTACAAGACATTAAAATCAACCCTCAGCTAACACAAGCAGAGACTGACAGTTGCAGACAATTAATACAAGACTACAATACCATCTTCTCTATCCAACCAGGACAGACAGACTTAGTACACCACCACATTACCTTGACATCCAACACACCAGTAAAATGCAGACCACACTCCATTCCCATACATTACAAAGAACAACTATATCAAGAAATTATAGACTTAGAAAAGAACCACATTATCAGACGATCACAGCCACATTTTTGTTCTCCAATAGTCATAGTGCGCAAAAAGGACAACACAATAAAACTCTGTGTAGATTACAGAAGGTTAAATAAGATCACATAGTTGGATTTAGAACCGATGACCAACTGTGAAGAACTACTGACGGAACTGACAGACTCTAGATACTTTACGAAACTGGACATGACAAAAGGTTACTGGCAAATACCGGTAGACGAACAGAGCAGACACCTGACAGCATTTGCCACACCTTGGGGACTGTACGAATGGTGCAAATTACCATTTGGGCTTGTAAACGCACCCGCAACATTCGTACGCATGACCAGACTATTACTGACAGACATAACGAACATCATCTCGTACATGGACGACATTTGTGTACACACAAAGACAATGACAGACCATATAAAGACATTACAGCAGATGTTTGACCGTATTAGACAACACGGACTGACAGTTAAGCCTGCCAAAGTTGACATAGCCTACCAAGAAATCTCCTTTCTGGGTTATAAGATCTCTAATGGCTTTTTCACACATGACGACAACATCGTGTCAAAGATTCTAAAACTATCACTTCCGACTACAAAGAAACAAGTCAGAAGTGTATTAGGACTGCTAAATTACTACAGACAGTTCAATCCAGATTTCGCTGAACTGACTGAAAGTTTTACTAACATACTAAAAAAAGAACACCCAAATAAGATTGTAAGCAGCGAATGCCTGAAACTTGCATTCGATAAAGTATTATCCTATTTTTCCGAGAATAGTTCAAAGAATCCCATTCTCAAATTGCCAAATTTGCATATTCATTTCAGATTGCGCACATATGCGAGCTCCGTGGCGATTGCGGCTGTACTATTACAGGAAAGTGACGGCATCTTGCACCCTGTATATTACCTAAGCCGAGAACACAAAACAAGGGAACGAAATTGGTCCACACCTCAGAAGGAGGCCCTCGCTCTTGTATTTGCCATCACAAAATTGTCCAGATTCCTCCTTGGGAGGCATTTTATTGTGGAAACAGATAATAGTCCTTTGACGATCATTACATCAGGTGCGCCGACTAACCACATGATAGCTCGATGGTCTCTTTTGCTCCAAGACTACAGTTTTAAAGTGAGGCACATCCCAGGCAAACTTAATACATTAGCTGATCTTTTGTCACGTTGTCCCGATGATACCCAGTAGCCACTTATTGTCTGAGTGCAGTGTGTCAAAACACTCAGACCATCACAGCCACTAATGAAGTTTATTTCTGGGAAGCTGAGAATTATGTGATACGGACCAGATCCCATTGTAAATAATGCTATATTTTATAATGTGATAATTGTGTTGTATAAGTGCGTAGTATGTGGTAGAAAGTGAACAGTATTAATTGTAAATATTACGAACAAAGAACAGTGCCACATGTGTTCATTACTTACCTCAAGTGAACAATTTAAGTTGTCCATGGTACCTGTAAACAGGACTTATCCAGTGACATTTTAATCCGAATGAATCGAACGAGTGATTGAAACAAACTGTGACAGTTAAACCACCTTAGAACAGTGTAATCCAGAAGTTTTCAACGAAACATCGAACACACCGGCTTGCTAGAACTACTTGACATTCCGATTATTATTACATCCATGCGGAACAAGTGTATTACCAACGAGTCATCGAACACACCAACTAGTTAGATCAACCTGACATTCCGAGTATTATTACATCCTTACGGAACAGGTGTGTGAAGAACTTTCGTTTACATCAGCTTTGCGTGTGTACTTCCGGAAAGTTAGAAATTTATACAAAATTGTAGCAGACTATAAACAAAAACCCGAAAAAGCAATGACGCATGTAAAATATTTGTGAAACACGAATTCAAAATACGCGGATTGTGTATTACGATTTTTGTAGTATTGTAATCTGAGAATCATATCTTGATCAACTTGTTCACAGTAGCGACATTTATTTCGCTATTGTAAAGAAGCATCAAGCTATGACGCTGAGAAATATATAGATAAATTAAATTTATTGTATTTAATACATGTTTAAATTATTTCCCTTTTATTTAATTGTTGTCAAATATTACACCAAAGGGCAGTAAATCGAAATAGGTTGTAATTTGTAAGGTATAAAAATAGCCTTTGTGTTGCCAGGTTGTCAACACTCCAAGATGACATCAGCTGGGCATGGAGAAGATGGCTAAAGTTGTAGACCAACATGAGATGTCCCGACCAAAGTTGGGTAGGACTCTAAGGTTGAAATCGTCTCATTTTGGGACGATTTACAGTTTAACCTGACGTCTCCGGTCTAACTGTGTCAAAAGTGCAACAGACGTCATAATCCATCGAGAGGATGGTACTTGGGAGGTGTTACTTTTTTACACCACGTGAGTTAAAATACATATATCATGCATTACCTATGTATTTCAATTAAATCTATGCCAATGCATCAACGACAACTAATGGGAAGATTCTGGCGGGGTTAAAATATTAACCCTAAGTTTACAAAGTGCTTACATAAAAGGTGATACCTTTTATGAAAGTGGGGTGGGGAGCATGTCATAATCCCCCATTGTTGTGCTGCGGCGTCGTTACGCGCGCCAGGCAAACCACAGTTACCCATCCACAGGTTCGCTGGTGAGTTAGAGTAACCGACAGCGGTCAAGCAAGCGCAAGTGTGATGCACGCAGTTCCCGCTGGACTCGATCCCACAGGGCAAGTGCTCAGAGCGAGAAACGGCAGACGAGGCTTGGGTATTCGGTCCGGACAGACGCTGTATGAGAGAGGCTTGTATTGTTGCTGTGCCCGAATGTCGATTGCTAGTATCTCTTGTGAGAAGATGGATGACTGTGCGGCTGTGGTTTGAGTCTGTGAGTGGATTGATTCATCGACTGTATGTATTATTGTATTCACATCATGCTGGCAACATGCCGAAGTAGATTGTGGTACACGTGAAGTGTAAATAAACTATTGAACTTAGTGTTACCGTGTGTCCAGTCAAATCATTCTGTGACTGTGTATGTCTCGCATATGTTAGGTCAAGCGAGCCAGATTCATCCTTAAATGTGAGAACCTGACACTGCCTTTGGGGTGTGAAGTGTTATAGATTCGCGTATTCTAGATCACGGCGTGCAGAGACAGTTTTCTTCTTCACCGCCTTCCCTTCCCAGACAATTTCCAGAACATTGCAAAAGGTGTCTGGTGCCCATTTGGGTGTCGGTCAGAAGAAAACTATTTTGACACAGTCTTGGCAAAAATCACTTAGCCAAGCCACGCTGACAAATATGTGCTAATGACAACGATAATAATGGTATATCTCACAATTATGGTAATCTTCTGTTTTCATGCGGAGTCTTTTTTAAGATGTGATTGCGTTGTGCCTGTTTACAGCGGATCTGTCATACTGCGCCTTTAGACCGACACATCGGACTTTTGCGGGTGTTTTTTGACCGGGTTAATTTTCCCCGGAATTATGGTAATGTTAATAGTGATAACGAAGATAGTAACGATAATAACGATGATAAAGTGAGCTTTGATGGTAATGATAACATAATAGCAAACAATAACAACTATAATAGTGATAACAATAGTCGTAACAATAACAAAGATTACGATAACAATAGTGTTAATGATAACCGTGACGACATAGCGATGGCAACGATAGTGGTGATCGTAACGATAACACCGATGGTAACAACAAGAACAACGATTGTGTGCGATAATAACACCGATTGTAGCGACAACAACGATGGTAACGATGACAACGACCGTAGAGATAATAACACAGATGGTAGCAACAACAACGACTGTAGAGATAATACCACCGATGGTAACGTCAACAATAACTGTAGCGATAAAATCGAAGTTAGCGACAACATCTAACATAATAACAACAACGACTGTAGCAACACCACTTATTTTAGCGGCAGACAACGATAGTAACTACAACAACGACTGTAACAATAACACCGAGTATTAACGATAACAACGATGATCACAATAACAGGGATAGTCGGAATTAAGGCTACAGCCAAATCAGAAACATTTAGCTCACATGAGTTATGCAGTTTGGCCGTACGGGGACAACCTAGCAAAGTGGCCAGGTTTGTCAAAGTGCCTAATTGGCTTGTGGTTTTTATTTATTTTTTTATTTTTTCCACCGGCATATCTTTTTTTTTAGGACATCGCTGTCAACATCAGCATCTTTCAGCTGATTGTTGATTTCTTGGCAAGATTACGCTCAGTAGTTTGCCATTGCTTTCTGAACTACCGGCTCACATACCCCTAAGTTACTAACGCGGCGAGAACCGCTACCGATTCTCGCGCATGTTACGTTCCTCACGTGGATACACAGGATTACGGAGAAAGACATTAACACCTGGGCCAGGGAGACCGGCCTAAATTGACTACTTCTGTTCTATTCCCTCGCGCGTTAACGGACACAGCCGATCGACATTTTGGTGGCAGTCCAAGTGGACATTAGAAAGTTAAGTCCAACTGAATTCAGTATCAGTTGTAGTTCTATTGCATCAATTAGTTGCCTTACACTAGTAACACACCGGCTGTGGTAAAGAGGTTGAACAACTGGAAGACTTGGTATGTGTACATTAATTAAACATTTATTTAGTTGTTTTCATGTAAGATAAGTAATTGTGGTGTAATTCTACACGTTGGGTCAACAGAGAAGGTTAATCCTAGAGCATAATATGTACACGGCTAATGCGGGAATACATGTAACAGGATCATAACCATGCAGTATGACGAATGTCATGCCAAAGTCCACAAAATACGGAGAAAGGCGATTGTCGCAAAATAGACACCGAAAGCTGACTTAGAAATTCAACATGGGCAAGGATCCACACCACACCGGTCATCATTCCCCAGGGAACGATAGTTAATATAAATAAATAGTTGATTACCACAGGCATTGACATAAGATTGCTGCTCTAGAAGAACGAGATAGTTATAACTAAAAGTAATGGATATTTCCTGAGCGAATATGTCCTAAACTTTTCACATTGCCTGTATGTCTGCCACGTGTGATAAAGGTCACCTACATTCAAAGTGGAATATCATAAATTATTCCAATATTACTATTCCTATCCTGAAGTAGATATATTTACTATCCTACAATAGAAACCCTATCATTAGTGAATCAGTATGCTGAACGATACGCATTTCTAAATCCACTAGGCTTGTGTGACGGTTGATCACAAAGAAGACTATACTCTTCTTAATAACTTCTTATATGACTATGTCAGAGTGTCAGTCTTGTTGGACTAAACATACGTCTGACTGATGTATTGTGACGACTGTAGGGAAAGTAGAGACAGCGCGTGTGTGTTATGAATAGGCATGTGTCATATGAGGCTATTAACGACATGATCCGGCTAGACAGATGGGCAGTCTAATACAGACCACTCATACAATGTTGTTGTTAAATTTTGTCTGCGGGTTGGTATGAAAGCAGCCTCAGCTAGGAGCCACATCTGTCTACAACAACACATCACCACCAACATTACAAGCATATAAATAATTTACAAATCAACATCGAGGCATTCCTTAAAATTCATTAGTACAGTATTCAAATGACTATATTAAAAATAGATGTGAACCTAATGGGACTATAAACCTTCCCCTGAATAGTAGCATTCACGCGTGAAGAACAGTTTATTGTGCGGGAAGGTAAATGAACTTATAACAAATAAAAATAGCATACAACATCGAATGATCTCAATCAGGAGTGGCGTGCGTTTGTCAACGTCTACAGAGAGGAGCAGAAGACACACTTGAGAAGACACTACAGCCGAACACCTGAGTGGATCCTAGAGTTAAGTGGCAGACATCCCCGTCTACGGCTCTAAGCTGCGGGATATGGTTGAACGCTTCTAAGTCAATACCCCCCGGTTGTGAGGGCCTGTCCGTTACACATCCTCTGCTGCATGGAGTTGAGATGCTGAGCCAGCAGCATCTGCAGCATACCCTGTGCCTTACGTCTGTAAAGACGGCAAGTGCCACTACTGTGTGGGCATTAATGGTGAGAAAGCGCCCTAGTCAGTATCTAAAGCACATCGAGTGAGTATTATCAAAGGTGGAAAAGCGTCCCTTTGGCACGAAATGGAATATTGCTTGGCTAGCAACTCCATTACGCGGAAGTACGAAGCGAAATCTTGCTGTGTGGATGTCGTCTTCATACTGGTCCCTCTTGCTCTTCGGAGGTGCAGCCAGTGGTGAACTTGAGGCCCAAAATACGGAAGTGAGGCTAAGCAACCATATGCAGGATGTGTGACGATTCCTTGGGTGAGCTCAGTAACAGAGGAATATGTGTTGGCACTGCAAATTATGGAAGCCACCTTGGATAGCGGGGAATGCCCATGGTCTGTCCCAGCCTTCCCTTGACGGCCCACCGGGATGTCTCCGGCTGTTCTAGATGGGCCAGCTGGGATAGGGATACCATTACAACAGTAAGAGTCGATAAAGCGACCCAGACGCACGAATGGGAATACTGGTTGGCTAGCAAACCCATTTCGTGGAAAGTCCGAACCGAAAGCTCGCTGAGTGGATGTCATCTGCAGACTGACCTCTCCTGGTTTGCGTTGGGAGCGGCCTGTGGCGAACGAAATGATCAACATACGGAAGTGAGGCTAAGCAGCCTTGTACAAGCCTTGGCGATTCCTTGGGTGAGACCAACACCAGAACACTATATGCCGGTTCTGCAATTATGGAAGCCTCCTTGGATGGCGGGGAATGCCCATAGTCATACCCCGCCTTTCCTTGAGTGTTGACCGGGATGTCTTCGGCCGTTCTAACTTGACCAGGATGTAGATGACACCACAATAGTGAGAGTCCAATGTGCGTCTCAGGGTGATTGTGGAATGTCCTTCCTAACATCCGGGAAGGTTAACTCGGTCAACAAATATCCACAGAAGGCGGATGTGTCAGCCTAAATGCGCAAGTAAAGCACCTCTGCTGTAAACAGACACAACGCAATAACATCCGAGTGAGACTGGATTGTCCTTCGAAACACCCGGAAAGGTTAACCCGATCAACAAATGTCCGCAGAAGTCGGATGTGTCGGCCTAAAGGCGCAAGTAAAACAGCTCTGCTGTAAACATTCATTCATTCATTCATTCAGTAGCATGTCCTTTGCAGAACCTCGCTCCCATAACAACCTTCCGGAAAACTTCTCGATCACAAGCGAGATGTCCCGCGTCTGATACACCCATCTGGAGATCATTCGCCACATCCTGCACCCATCTTCACTTTGGCCTTCCTCTTCCTCTCTTCCCAGGCATATACCCTTCCATTATTGTTCTCTCCAAACTTTCGTGACGCTTCAAGTGACCAAAATACATCAATTTTCTTTGTTTTATCGTCTTTAATAGCCATCCCTCCTCAATATTCAACTCTTGAAGTATGGATGCATTTGTTCTTTTCTTTACCCAAGATATTCTTAAAACTCGTCTATAACATTTATATTCAAATGTAAACATGCACAACACAATAACGTCCGTGTGAGACTGGAATGTCCTTCGAAACACCCGGAAAGGTTAATCCGGTCAACAAATGTCCGCAGAAGTCGGATGTGTCGGCCTATAGGCACAAGTAAAGCAGCTCTGCTATTTGATTGATTGATTGATTGATTGATTGATGTAGGAACCGACATCACAGCATTCGGGGCATTCCCATAAGCGCTCCGTCCCCATCCTCAGAAGCCAGCGAAGATTTCCAATCCCAATAGTACCAGTAACAATCTGATTATATGTGCGTCTCGCCTTTCCTATAAGCGTCGAGCATCGGCCAGATCCCCTCGTCACTCCTCGCTGTCGCATTCTTGCCAGACCATGGCGATCCATTTGCTCCTCCGAGGTGTACACGTGTTCCCACAAGGCCGCAACCACGTCTGCCTTATCATGCATCAATACTCCACCAAGTTCTGCCGAGCCAGCAGCAGCTCTGCTGTAAACAAGCACAACACAATTCTCATCTCATTGGCACCTTGCCGTCTTGACAGACCATAGTTTGTGCTTCAACAAGGCAATTCTCATCTCATTGGCACCTTGCCGTCTTGACAGACCATAGTTTGTGCTTCAACAAGGCAATTCTCATCTCATTGGCACCTTGCCGTCTTGACAGACCATAGTTTGTGCTTCAACAAGGCAATTCTCATCTCATTGGCACCTTGCCGTCTTGACAGACCATAGTTTGTGCTTCAAAAAGGCATAATATCTATTACCCATGGCGGTAGTGAATGTGACTGATAAGGCCAATTAGCGCTGTAAATGTCGTCCACAGTGGGTGCATGTGAACACGTGGTTATTTCTACCATCATGCACCATCTTACGTCTCACACGCTCGGTGTGTGACTTATCTGCAATAATTTTCCCCTTTGTCTTTATTCCATTTCTGATGTTTGCCCTCCATGCAACACGTTCAGCGGCGACTTGCTCCCAATGTGCATTATCAATGCCTGTATCAATCATGTCCCGCTTACACACATCTTTGTATCGTAGTAAAGGCAGACCCTGAGATCTCTTACCCATCAGTAATTCACCAAAAAAAGATGTCCTGTGGTATTCTACAGTCATGACAGTGGTTCTCAACCGGTGGGGAATTCCCCCCCCCCCTCCCAGGGGGGAATTTTAGGGTTTCCAGGGGAGAATGAAGACCATTTCAAGATCGCGTTAATACATGAACCAATTACTTGATATTGTTTTTCCCTTCATACTTTACAGTTATGTACGTCTCATCCTTCTAAAATTCATTTTATAAAGTAAGTAGACCCACATTTCATGTTTTATGTGGATGTCTAGACTTATTTTAGTATATGCTATTAAATTTACCTTCCATTTTTACGTATACTGTGTAGGGGTGGGGGATTTTTATATAGGAAATATGAAAGACGGGGGGGGGGGGGTGACATTCTGAAAATACGGTGAAGGGGGGCACGGGCCAAAAAAGGTTGAGAACCTCTGCCCTAAGATGTCCTATCCATCTAATCCTACGAAGACTGAGCATGGAATAAACCGTCACACAATTTGATCTTTCCAATACTTCAGTATTTGTGATTTTGTCTTGCCACTTAATACCAAGAATTCTTCGCAGACACCGCTTATGAAAGCTGTTTCTCTCCATAAAACAAAGCCTGGGCTAAAATATAGAGATCATGTGTTGCCCATACAGCATGATCCCTCTCTCGGCCTGCCTAGTTCACTCCAGAGGAACATCTGGAACAAGACAACCTGCAGAAGCTGCCGGATCAGCAAAGCAACGCTCTAACTGTCCGCCTGTCGGAGCTTCGATACAACGCAATTACGTCTGGAAAAAAAACACACCACGGGTGAACGCAGAAGAAGGAGAAAGTCGTATCTGCACTTGATCTTGCCTGGGCCGCAAGCAGAGGCAGTCATCCGAATGACATACAAGGACGTGGGGACCTGATGGGGTCCTTCTGGTAAATGGGGAAACAGCGAGTCTTTTATTTAACAAAATTTAAAAAAAAAAAACAAATTCTCGAGTAAAGAACAGATATTGAAAAATTTTTTTAATTAAAAACAAACCACATTAAAAGGAACACACGTAATTAAAATGTTGGAGGGACATAACACTGTAACAGCTAATATTGAAAGGGACATTATTAAAGGAATCATAAGTGTATTATGTGATTTAAATAGCTGTAGTATTTATAATAAAATTTTATAAAACTTTTAAAGTATTGTTTAAAAATACAGAAGACATAAAGGATGCATAATAATTTTAAGTTACCTTTAAAATTTGTGTAAAGTGAATTGATTTGTTTTATGAGAATGAGAATTTAATAATGCATAGTTGTAATCCTTGTCCATGTTACATAAATTGTTTTTGGGCTTTCAATGGTAGATTAATAAATATATTGAATAGAAAACATTTTTGTCCGGCCTGTCAAAGGCCAAACATCCTTAATATCATCTCTCGTACCCCTTGGCTAAAGTAGAAGTGTAGAATCTGCGCTTAATCATGTCAGGGTATCATGCAGAGGCGGTCGTCCGAATGACACAGTGATGGGCGCCTCTGACCCCCTTCGGAAACAGGACTGCTAAAAACGATTCTTAATTTTCAGCACTTTTGATTGTTTTACGGCATTTTGCTCTCCCTCTCTCTCTCTCTCTCTCTCTCTCTCCCTATCTATCTCTCTTTCCCTCTCACTCTCTCCCTCCCTATCTCCTTCTCTCTCTCGCTCTCTCTCTCGCTCTCTCTAGCTCTCTCGCTCTCTCTCTCGCTCTCTCTCGCTCTCTCTCTAGCTCTCTCTCGCTCTATCTCTCCCTCTCTAGAGCTCTCTCTCTCTCTCGCTCTCTCTCTGCTCTCTCTCTCTCTCGCTATATCTCTCGCTCTCTCTCTCTCGCTCTCTCTTGTTCTCTCTCTCGCTCTCTCTCGCGCTCTCTCTCTCTCGCTCTATCTCTCCCTCTCTATAGCTCTCTCTCTCTCGCTCTCTCTCTGCTCTCTCTCTCTCTCGCTATATCTCTCGCTCTCTCTCTCGCTCTCTCTTGGTCTCTCTCTCGCTCTCTCTCGCGCGCTCTCTCTCTCGCTCTCTCTCTCTCTCTCTATCTCTCGCTCTCTCGCTCGCTCTCTCTCTCTCACTCTCTCTCTCGCTCGCTCTCTCTCACTCGCTCTCTATGACTCTCTTTCTCGCTCTCTCTCTCTCGCTCTCTCTCTCGCTCTCTTTCTCTCTCGCTCTCTATCTCTCGCTCTAGCTCTCTCTCGCTCTCTCTCTCGCTCTCTCTCTCACTCTCTCTCTCGCTCTCTCTCTCGTTCTCGGTCTCTCTCTCGCTCTCTCTCTCCCCCTCTCTCGCTCTCTCTCTCGCTCTCTCTCTCTCGCTCTCTCTCGCTCTCTCTCTCTCTCGCTCTCTCTCTATCGCTCTCTCTCTCGCCAGCTCTCTCTCTCTGGCTCGCTCTCTCTCTCTCTCTCTCGCTCTCGCTCGCTCTCTCTCGCTCGCTCTTGCTCTCTCTCTCTCTCTCTCTCTCTCTCTCTCTCTCTCTCTCTCTCTATCTCAGAAGACACACATACCTTTTTCAATGTAATTATTAAAATGGGACACTTGTTGAGTGACACTGTGAATTGTTTAAACTGGAAGAAATCTAGTTTTAGAGAATTTTTATTTTTTTAAATCAGAGCTCGCCCACAGTGGCCAGAACCGCCCCATCAGGTCCCCGCACCCCCGTGTGTCATTCGGATGACTGCCTCTTCTGGTGGCCCTGGCAAGATCAAGTGCTGATACTACACTTTTATATTAGCCAAAGGGCAATGAATGGATTCATTCATTCATTCAGTAGCATGTCCTTTGCAGAACCTCGCTCCCGTAACAACCTTCAAGAAAACCTCTCGATCATAAGCAAGATGTCCCACGTCCGATACACCATTCTGGAGATCATCCGCCACTTCCTGCATCCATCTTCTCTTTGGCCTTCCTCTTCCTCTCTTCCCAGGCATATACCTCTCCATTATTGTTCTCTCCAAACTTTCGTGACGTTTCAAGTGACCAAAATATTTCAATTTTCTTTGTTTTATCGTTTTTAATAGCCAACCTTCTTCAATATTCAGCTCTTGAAGTATGGCTGCATTTGTTCTTTACTTTACCTAAGAAATTCTTAAATCTCGTCTATAACATGTATATTCAAAGGCATTTATGCGGTGTTCAGCTTGTTTAGTAAATGTCCAGGTCTCACAGGCGTATGTTGCAATGGGAAAGATGCATGCTCTTTAAAATCTAATTTGTGTAGTTCTGTCTGTCCATTCCATAATTTATTCAGTTGTTTTAGTCTTTGAAGAGCAATTGATAGTCGTCATTTACTTTCTTGCATTGTGTCACCGTTGTTGGTAATCAATGACCCAAGATATTCAACATTTTCCACCACATCCAGTGTTTCCTCATTAACATATATTTCTTTCTCCATAGGAGATTTAACTGCATGCATTATCTTTGTTTTTGCAATGTTAAGATACAAGTGGTGATTTTTACTATTCAATTGGGTTGAGGCTATTAGGTTTTCTATATCAGTCTGTGTTGTGGATAGCAATACTGTATCATCAGCATACCGAATCTCTGGTATCTCAAGACCACCGATATTTAGGGCATCATATAGCTTCCTGTTTATATCATCTCTTACATTTCTCATTATATTTTCGGTGAACAAGTTGAACAATCAGGGGACAGCACTGCTTGCTTGATGTCAAACCAATCTGATGTCTCGCCATCTATTCTAACCGCTGCTTGTTGGTCTAGATAGAGCATTCTTATGAGTTGTATTACATGCGGTGGAAAGCCCATATTCCTCATGATTTTCCACAGTTTCTGATGTTGTACACAGTCAAATGCCTTTGAATAATCCTTAAAACATGAGAATAGGTCTACATTACATTCTCTGCACTTCTCTATTATTAAACGCATATTGAGAATGTGATTTCTTGTTCCTCTTCCTTGTCTAAATCCAGCTTGAACCACATTAATTTCTTCTTCCATTTTCTTACGAAGTCTTCCCATTATGATTTTTAGTAGAATTTTACTTGCATGACTGATCAGGGCAACAGTTCTATAGTTGGTGCATAATTTCAGGTTTGCCCTTTTTTTGTTATTGAAATGAAGATACTTCTCTGTCGTGAAATCACTCCAAGTTTACAATCAGATGTCAAAAATACCAAGGACAGTCAGATTAACAGCTGCAACTTGTTTACTTCTAGTCGGCGAGATCAGAACAGTCGGGAGACCTGGAGAATTCTCCGACATCAAACGAATTGGCGGTTTGTTATTGAGACCGGAATTCAGAGAATGCAGGAACACACTAGCTGTGTTGGTTGTCATAACAAAGAAAGACAACTCTTTCATTGATTAAACCAAGGGGACATAAGATTTCTGGAAATAGTTAGTGCCCCTGGGGACACCTGCATGACATCAAAGACTTCACTGGAACACTCCCGGCTCTGTGACAAAAACAAGACATGGGTACATTAGTGTAGACCAGAAAATTGACTAGGATTGACGTGTTTGTTACCGCAGTTATGAAGTTCGGAGAGCTCTACAGTGTTAGATTAATTAAATATTAAATAGCATGTGTCTTCATGGCAAATTGTAGAGGCCATCCAGGAGTGATGCGATATTGCATAAGGTAGTATTGATAGGATATTTAAGCCTAATTAATATAAGCAGTAGCTTTCGTAAAACTAGCTAGAGTAGTGAAGTGATGATTAGCTCTGTTAGTTGAGAATAGAGTAGGGAAGGGAGAATTAGCTCTACTAGTGAGAATCGTCGTGTGGTGGGGTGATAATTGGAGAGAATTAGGAATAGGTTGGGAGATGGGGGAGGCATCCAATGGTGGGATCTTTTGATGGGGTGCCCACTGGGGTTCTGCACGCTGTTATTGGTCTTTCCTTGTCATAACCTGATTCAGATTGAAGGGATGAGCCACTCTGCTCTATGACAGAGTTGGTTCACTGATACAAATCTCTGAGCAGGGAGGTAGGCCTACATTCAGCTAGTAGGGTTTAGTATCAGGCGGCCTTCACCAGATGTGGTCTCTTTCTCTAACAGGTTCCCCTACGTCTATGAGGAGGCTCTACACTGGGTTTGATGGATGTCAACTCTCCTTAAGAAGAACATACAATGAACATTCACGTAATGTTTATAATATGACTAAATACCCAGAAGAAAGTACAATCAGCACTGTTTATGCTAGGCCTAGAATCCTGAGGGTTCATACGAACCGGACTCAAGTGAGAGAAACATTATAAACGATTCTTTTACAATAAGGGATTCACCCAGGTCGGGTGATACTCGTTTTTTCACCACATACAACTGAACAATAGAGTCTAGAGAAAGACATTTTGACATGAAGTTCTTGTGAAATAAGTTAGTCTAGAGAAGAACCTTGAACATGAAGTTCTCGTGGAATAATTAAGTACAGGGAAGAGGTACTTTAGAACAGTTTGTGTGTGACAATCTATGAACATGGATTAGAACAAATGTGAGACCTGTGACATTTAAACATAGTTTTCACGGTACAGTGATCCGTACTTATTTGGGTTATAGGGACTGTAGTCTTTATAGTGATTGACAGATCCATGATTAAGGTTATACAATAACTATTTTTGTTGGATCAACCATCTAGTCGACCCAGTGGATTCCGAAGAAATTACTCTTTAAAGAGTAATGTCTAGTTAGTTTCCCCCAAAAAGCATTGGTCTTCAGTGACCACACCAAAAACAATCATCAATTCAACCAGAAATCAATTACATCTCCACATAACCAGCCATCAAAATGCAAATGCAAAAACAATCTATGTCAAATGTGACCACATCCAACAACATAATCATCAATCAAACAGGAAACCAATGACATTTATACATAAACAGACATCAAAATGACAAATGCAATTATTACATGGACACACCAATCTCATAAATACCTACATAGACATGCACCCAAACCCAATAATCATGTCAGCAACCTCAATACAAAAAAAAACAAAACAATGATTTCCAAACACGAACGGTTATCAAGATGTCACCTTCGCCAAACATGAAAACAAACTTCCTTTTCATTTGGCCAACCATCCACAATACAAAAACAAAATCAGTTCCCATTGAAAAGGGAAACACACATTAAGTCAGGGGATTCAACTTTCAAAAGAAACTCGTCATCTTCAGTGCTACCGCCCCAGGATGGGAACAGCTGGTTATATCTCCCAACCGTATCAATACCCAAAAAAGATAGTCCCATCCTAGTTAGACATTACCTACAAAGTGAAACACCCCAAAAATGTACATCATCAGACAACACAAATTATGGTCATATGCATATACAGGTCACCTTTACATTGATACCAGGCATTATTCATGACAAAACTAATATCATAAGCAGTGTTACCAAAACTAGTGACACCAACAGGGAGAAACAGTTCCATGCCACCCGAGTGTCAACAGTGTTACACAAACAATTATTAAAACAATTAATAATTCCCCTCTTTGACTGTTACCTTGACAACTGGACCTCACACCCCTGAGACACTTAGCGAACAAGTAGTCACATCAGGCTTCTAAGCCCTGACAATTCCCTAGTCAGGGAACATAACCCTCAACAACAACAAAACTTCATGTCACTCTTAAGGACATTGCCCTCACAAACGTAACTGCTGGTTATATCCCTAAACAGCACCACTATTAACAAAATAGTCTTCAAGAATCATTTATAATGTGAAACAGTGTAAATGTACATCAACAGGTATCAGTCATTTCAAAATAACAATAAACTGAACACAAAATTATAAGCCATCCTTACCCTGGTACATGTTATTAGTACTAATGACCACAATAATATCAGTGAGGAGAAATAGTCCCTCTGCTAACTGAGCATTACTCAATGATATAAGAGCACAATCATCAAAAATTAACAACACCCTCACCGCTTACATACAAATGAGTCCACAAAAAAAGTTACTTGAACAATAAATCAGTAACCTTTATATTGGTTACTGCTTGCCTTAACTCTGGTGTAACGGAGTGTTTCGGGTTCACCTTGGGTAGTGAGAGTGAACCACACCCGCGGTGTCTCTGGCACTCCCGTGTATTCTAGCCCCAGGGGTTGGACGAGCAGATACACATTTTTACTCTGTGGTTGATCTCATGTTAGTTAATTACGTCTACAAGCCCCTCCAGATTCTAGACCCCCACTAACTACCTACACCTGTTGAACAATGAACACTTAGGCATCGTCCGAGACCACACTCAATCAGTATACAAAGAGCATGTCAACTTACATAAAGTTTATTCTACCCTTGAGAATATAGAACTGAAATGAACATCCTGATAGAAGAATCTATTTACACAAATAGAAGATAGAGTAGAGACAGAATTAGAGATGTAGGTGTCTTCATCGAGTTGAGAAGTAGAGTGGATGCAGATGTCCCGTCCAGTCGGTCCGCCACTCACCCGGCTTCCTTCCAGTGAGATGACTAGAACCTTGGAGACCACTCCGTCTCCCGAACGTGGATCCCCAACAATATAGTCACAGCTGGACTACACTTCACTGGACCAACTGCATCTATATAACTCCCACGGAGTCACCGGTAATACAGTTCTCGAACACTACCGAGTTGGAGACAATCTTCCTGGACTTGGCTCCAAGTATTGGTTACTTCGATGAACTAAATAGTCACTGACCAATCGAATGGTCTGTCACTCCTAGCACAGTCCCACTGCAGAACCGATATGGCATTGACCAATTCAATTGTCTCTTTCAGTCACACTTTGTAGGATCAGATATGGCTACTGAAAAATGTTACTGAGTCCTACTCGAACACAGTTGATAATCTGGATACGGAAACAGTACATTCATAGAATCAGACATCTATTTCACGGAAACAATTCAGGTTGGACTATAATCCATAGTCCCTTCCACCGGGTTACACTTGACACACGTCAATACTGGTGTAGTTCTTCTCAAGACCTGCCACTAGAGCTGTCCAAAGAACCATTCAAGTGTCTGAAGATTAGTTACTTCTGCGTTTAGGCAGAACCCCCGTCAAACCAGACGGACCGGTGTTCCCTGTCGAGCATGATTACTCAACATGCTGAAATGTTCCTGGCAAAAACAGGGTATCTTCTATTTTAAACGATCACAAACCATCACTTCCCACACGTGCACCTTCAGGGCAGTTGTATGTCTTGAAGCAAACTTCACACATGGTGAATCACATTGGGTACCTGGTGTGGTGAAGTCTGGCGTGATAAGTAAAGAACTGAACCCTTCGCTCTGTCACACGAAGTGGTTTTCTGCCAACAACAATTATAGTTGACTGGTTCCTCAACAGGCAAACTCCTGAAAAGGAAGAGCGACCGGTGAGAGTATACTGGCCCAAACATTAGTCCACATGCATCCTACCAAAACCTACTCAACCCTCAGTCATGCTAGTTAGTTATTCATATAACCAAAGCATTATCTCTATATGGAGAGTAGTAAAGCATGGGTTCACAAATGTCAGCTGGCCTTACAGAACAGCCCGTCAAACAGAGCAAGAGATCAGAATGACGAGTCTGATCATAGGTCTCACCTATCTCTAATCATCTACCAGTCGTCGCTAACGTCAGTAATGATACAAGGCGGTTATTGTTCTAATTTCATCGAACTAAACAAATAGGTAAAGAGTCCCTAGACTCGTTCCTAACATCATCAATGTACATTAAGAAACATAATCTTGATCAATATACCATCCCTCGGGATATAGGAATAGTACATGATCACATCCCATATGTACACAAGCCTGTTTGCTGGTGGGACCACCTGCCCACGCCACAGCAAACTCTTCTTATCAGACTCTGCCTTAGAGTCAAGAAGCCTTCTTGAGAATACATGTTCCCCACATGTTCCAAGGGTACTGTTCCAGTTCTGTCCTCCCAAGTGGTTGAGCCTTGGCATGGACTGAACTTCATCGTTGGTTTGGTCTACCAACACATACTTTCATAGCTTGCTTTCACATCCCCCATATTCTATATTTCCCCAGTCTCAACCAGCCTCCTTGCATCCTTCCATACTTCCAGCACCTTAGCATTCACTCGCACTAGCGCCAGTATGAAAGAAACAGGATAGCTCAGACCAGATTTCAGAACGCATATTTATATCGCGACGGCACGCAGTGTTATCACACGTCGAGCTATTCGGCGTTCGGAATTACCCCAGGAAGTATCCCATGCCATGACCTAATATATATACACAATGTCACATCATATATATATATATATATATATATATATATAGCACCAAAGCCACTTACCTTTCCACAGAAATCCGCTGTTCCACTCAATGAATTCACTATTAAGTTATTACACAATAGTTACATCATTCTTGGTGGCCCAGAACTAAGTTCTTCCTTTACTTAGTAACTAAGCACAATTTTGTCTGACTCTCCACCTACCAACTTACCTGGTTTTCTAACCGTTCTTCTGGCTTCAGCAACTGACTGACATAATCTAAGTTTCCATCCGGCACAAGTAACTAGGTTTTATTCTAACACAGCAACCTAATAGATGCAACGATTGGCAATATATGCTACATATATTTGGAACCCAAATCGCCCACATCACATTACGGCGTTCCTAACAGCTGATTCGCGAGCACACAGTAAACAAACCCACGATTAATTGTCACCTGCGTTATCGATCGGTTTGCTAATTAGTATGCAAGGACATCCGCATAGGTAATGAGGTTAGAACAATGGCGTGTGGAACACACGTACAAAGTTAAATGATTTAACCAAATATCTACCTGAATGGGGAGAACTCAGCTCTCCAGTCAGCTTCCGAACTGTTCCAGGGCTTCTCAGCTTCCTTTTCATAACAGTCAGCCGAATTATGGTTGAGGTGAGACGCAACACAAAAATGGCTCACATCAGGCCTGCGTCTGTTCTCTTCGAACAAAAGTAAGTGAATGACTGCTTTAGCCAATTTCCCGCTTCGTGCCAACTCAATGCGCACAAGAAGCGAGTGCTTCTTGAGAAAAGATACTTTCTCGGGAAACCGTCATTCCCCGCCTAGATTTTCTAGATCTCTCTGCACGAGAATTTAGAGCGATACCCAACATCACGGGTTACTCGAATTCCGGTGTTTCGAGACGATTCTAGATAATAAGTCCTCCATCGGCTTCCCTCAGTCTATTTTTAGCTGGGAAAGTCCCCGATGACGCGCCAAAATAGTGCGGGATCTGGACGACCCAAGACAGATAAACGCGTTTCGTCACATAGGCCCCCACTTTAAGAGGATCGACCCCGTCGTTCCACTTCTACGCAGAAGCTGTCTATGTCGTTCGTTCTTCTTTCTAAGAGACCGGATGGCGGGTGAGGAAGTCTAACCCGTCAATATTGTATAAAATACTTTTACCACATTCGGTGGGGTGACAAGCTATTCAGTATCACGGGTGATCAACGCCTACTCCGCTACTGCGATCGGGCATCTCGCAGTATCTTGCGGACCAGAGCTCCCGTCTCGACCTGATTTAACGATCGTTCCTGCCAGAGTTTACTGGACTTCTGCAACTCCAGCTTCCCCTTTCGAGGACCCAGCTGGACTGCAGTCGGTCGGATTGAGGGACCAAGGGTCTGTGTCCGTTCCGACACAACCCACCTCTTCCTACCACGGTTCTCAGTGTAGCTAGCACTGCGGGTGTTCCTTTGGCCGGTCATGTTCCCCCGAGCACCGGGCTGTACCGAAGAAGGTACCTGCACCTACATATAGGACTTCCTATGGTGTGACAGGCTTTCCGCTACCTGACCTGAACCCCGAACCGTTATTTCAGCGAATCTCTGCGCCCTTGGGCTGGTGGACTTATCATCGGGCTTCCCCTCATAGCGCATGAGGAGACTGGAATGGAAAGTAGTAGACTTTCCCAAGATCACCACTCCATAGTGCTTGTGGAGCCCCACTTTATCCACTAGGAATGGGCCCTGCCACCCGATTTCGAATTCGTTCCCCTCGATTGGGAGGAGTACTAGAACTCGGTCTCCAACCTCTAAGGATATCTTCGTCTTCGTCCGTTTCTCAGGTGTGCATTTACGGCACTCCGGACAAGACCTAATATACCTGCGCACGTCGCCTGTCATTCCCGGCCACCAATAGTACCGGGATAGACATTTACTGGTTGTCCCTACAGTCAGATGTCCGGTTGGGGACCTGACATGTACCGTTCGCAGCAGATTAGCTCTGAAGCTCTCAGGAACCAACTTACGTTCCCTCTGCCTTTTCTCTGTTCCAGTCTGAATTAACGGTGACTGGTTATCAGAGTTGAACTTACCCTGAGTTAACGGGTTTTCATTGTTGGGCAACCCTTCCGAACAAGGACACTCCGTCGCATCCTTGCTCCGAGCATTACTCATTCTATCCGGGTGAGGATTTCGGAGACTTACCTTTTCGAGACCCTCTTCCTCTGTATCTCTGACCTGCCTAGACTTATGGATGCTAGGGTGTTCTGGTTCGCCCAGAAACACGTACTTCCGGCCTAGAATTAGGGGATAGAGAGGATCCGGTACGACTGCCGCCTGAATGCGTCCAGTAACGTACTTGCTCCGAATCTCCACATTGGCAATCGGGCAACGTAACGCCACAGCACTCCTACTGGCTGGCTGTATCTCCGTCATCTCCCCGGTGAGTTGCTCTGGGCCTGTCAGGTGGGATGCAATTACAGCTGAAAATTGCAATCCCGTGTCGTAGAGGCACAACACCTGTCGCCCATTCACTTCTACTTTCTCAACCACTGGAGGTCGTCTAGTTTCTCCATTCCCATCAACCGACTTCACTTTCCTGCAAGATCTATCCCTAACCTCTGCAAGACAAGCAAAGTGAAAGTCCTTGGGCTTACTCTTACACTCACTCGTATTGTGAGTGCTGGACTTGCAGAATTTGCACCATCGTTCACTCCACTTCCTCTTTGGAGAACTAGGTGGGCTATTCTTACCTTGGTTGACGTTAGAGATCTTCTCTAAAGAGTTTACCTGTTTCTTTGGTTCATCAGAACCTGTGGTCTTCTTTGACTTCTTCTTTGACTTACCTTGATCCGGATCTTTCGATCTCGGATCTGTTGGACTGGTGTCCCCAGTCTCGCCATAGACTTCAACGTATCTTTCGGCTAACTTGGTGACTATATCCAATCTCTCAGCCCCATTCTCACCTAAGAAGTTTCGCAAGGGTTTAGACATTTGCATTCGCATCTGATCTACAACCATCAACTCACGCAAACTTTCATACTCCTCCTTAAATCCGGCCAAGGCCATCCATTTAAGAAGGTATGAGTTCAATCTCACACTGTATGCTGAAAACAGTTCACCAGGTTCTCGCTTCGCCGTTCGAAACTTCCTTCGGTATGAGTGCGCTGTGATCTCGAATCTCTTCAAGAGAGCCGCTTTCAATGCCGGGTAATCATTCTGTAACCCCGGTGGTAAGCGTGCATACACCTCATAACCTTCGGCACGGAGTCCCTGGGAGAGTTTCAAACACCATTTCTGTTTGTCTAGACCCATTGCAATAGACATGGCTTCATACTTCTCTAAGTATTGGTCTATCCGTTCCTTCTCGGGTTCGAACGGCTGTAAAGGCCATTTCATAGCCTGGTAGTCACGTCTACTGGTTGACTCTGAGCCAGGAGGTTCACCTCCTCCCATAGCTCCATCAGTTACACCTGTAGCAGGCACTTGTGCCTCAAGTAGCTTCATTCGATACTCATGGTCACGTTTTTCTTTCTGGGCTTCCAACTCAAGCCGTTTCATTTCAGTATCAGCCGCTATCCTCTTTTCCTCAAGAGCCACTTTACTGGCTTCCAGTTCTCTTTCGGCTCTCCTCCTCTCTCTTTCCTCTTGGCGAAAATTCCTTTCCACCTCTTGGACATAGGATTTCAAAGCATCTCCTTCAAGACCAGACTTACGTCCAGTTTCCTGAACTTTGTCCAAGTCTATCTCTTGGGTAGACATGTTGACTATGATAGGTGGGTACTCAAGTATGTGTGGGTGAAGCAATACAATGAATCAATAATCAATCGTACTAACTAATCACCACAACACAAATGTCCGTCAGACAGTTAGGAAATAGGTAGAAGTAGTAGAATCTTATGTAGACTGCAGTAGAGGATAAAGACAAAGTCCCTATCCCTATGTGAGAGGTCTACAACACACAAAGATCTTGGAATAATCCCGGACGGGCCCCCACTCTGTAACGGAGTGTTTCGGGTTCACCTTGGGTAGTGAGAGTGAACCACACCCGAGGTGTCTCTGGCACTCCCGTGTATTCTAGCCCCAGGGGTTGGACGAGCAGATACACATTTTTACTCTGTGGTTGATCTCATGTTAGTTAATTACGTCTACAAGCCCCTCCAGATTCTAGACCCCCACTAACTACCTACACCTGTTGAACAATGAACACTTAGGCATCGTCCGAGACCACACTCAATCAGTATACAAAGAGCATGTCAACTTACATAAAGTTTATTCTACCCTTGAGAATATAGAACTGAAATGAACATCCTGATAGAAGAATCTATTTACACAAATAGAAGATAGAGTAGAGACAGAATTAGAGATGTAGGTGTCTTCATCGAGTTGAGAAGTAGAGTGGATGC
Source organism: Cepaea hortensis (assembly GCA_963921405.1). Classification (NCBI taxonomy): domain Eukaryota; kingdom Metazoa; phylum Mollusca; class Gastropoda; order Stylommatophora; family Helicidae; genus Cepaea; species Cepaea hortensis. Next base: position 51,756,958 of record OY992896.1, read on the forward strand.
AGATGTCCCGTCCAGTCGGTCCGCCACTCACCCGGCTTCCTTCCAGTGAGATGACTAGAACCTTGGAGACCACTCCGTCTCCCGAACGTGGATCCCCAACAATATAGTCACAGCTGGACTACACTTCACTGGACCAACTGCATCTATATAACTCCCACGGAGTCACCGGTAATACAGTTCTCGAACACTACCGAGTTGGAGACAATCTTCCTGGACTTGGCTCCAAGTATTGGTTACTTCGATGAACTAAATAGTCACTGACCAATCGAATGGTCTGTCACTCCTAGCACAGTCCCACTGCAGAACCGATATGGCATTGACCAATTCAATTGTCTCTTTCAGTCACACTTTGTAGGATCAGATATGGCTACTGAAAAATGTTACTGAGTCCTACTCGAACACAGTTGATAATCTGGATACGGAAACAGTACATTCATAGAATCAGACATCTATTTCACGGAAACAATTCAGGTTGGACTATAATCCATAGTCCCTTCCACCGGGTTACACTTGACACACGTCAATACTGGTGTAGTTCTTCTCAAGACCTGCCACTAGAGCTGTCCAAAGAACCATTCAAGTGTCTGAAGATTAGTTACTTCTGCGTTTAGGCAGAACCCCCGTCAAACCAGACGGACCGGTGTTCCCTGTCGAGCATGATTACTCAACATGCTGAAATTTTCCTGGCAAAAACAGGGTATCTTCTATTTTAAACGATCACAAACCATCACTTCCCACACGTGCACCTTCAGGGCAGTTGTATGTCTTGAAGCAAACTTCACACATGGTGAATCACATTGGGTACCTGGTGTGGTGGAGTCTGGAGTGATAAGTAAAGAACTGAACCCTTCGCTCTGTCACACGAAGTGGTTTTCTGCCAACAACAATTATAGTTGACTGGTTCCTCAACAGGCAAACTCCTGAAAAGGAAGAGCGACCGGTGAGAGTATACTGGCCCAAACATTAGTCCACATGCATCCTACCAAAACCTACTCAACCCTCAGTCATGCTAGTTAGTTATTCATATAACCAAAGCATTATCTCTATATGGAGAGTAGTAAAGCATGGGTTCACAAATGTCAGCTGGCCTTACAGAACAGCCCGTCAAACAGAGCAAGAGATCAGAATGACGAGTCTGATCATAGGTCTCACCTATCTCTAATCATCTACCAGTCGTCGCTAACGTCAGTAATGATACAAGGCGGTTATTGTTCTAATTTCATCGAACTAAACAAATAGGTAAAGAGTCCCTAGACTCGTTCCTAACATCATCAATGTACATTAAGAAACATAATCTTGATCAATATACCATCCCTCGGGATATAGGAATAGTACATGATCACATCCCATATGTACACAAGCCTGTTTGCTGGTGGGACCACCTGCCCACGCCACAGCAAACTCTTCTTATCAGACTCTGCCTTAGAGTCAAGAAGCCTTCTTGAGAATACATGTTCCCCACATGTTCCAAGGGTACTGTTCCAGTTCTGTCCTCCCAAGTGGTTGAGCCTTGGCATGGACTGAACTTCATCGTTGGTTTGGTCTACCAACACATACTTTCATAGCTTGCTTTCACATCCCCCATATTCTATATTTCCCCAGTCTCAACCAGCCTCCTTGCATCCTTCCATACTTCCAGCACCTTAGCATTCACTCGCACTAGCGCCAGTATGAAAGAAACAGGATAGCTCAGACCAGATTTCAGAACGCATATTTATATCGCGACGGCACGCAGTGTTATCACACGTCGAGCTATTCGGCGTTCGGAATTACCCCAGGAAGTATCCCATGCCATGACCTAATATATATACACAATGTCACATCATATATATATATATATATATATATATATAGCACCAAAGCCACTTACCTTTCCACAGAAATCCGCTGTTCCACTCAATGAATTCACTATTAAGTTATTACACAATAGTTACATCATTCTTGGTGGCCCAGAACTAAGTTCTTCCTTTACTTAGTAACTAAGCACAATTTTGTCTGACTCTCCACCTACCAACTTACCTGGTTTTCTAACCGTTCTTCTGGCTTCAGCAACTGACTGACATAATCTAAGTTTCCATCCGGCACAAGTAACTAGGTTTTATTCTAACACAGCAACCTAATAGATGCAACGATTGGCAATATATGCTACATATATTTGGAACCCAAATCGCCCACATCACATTACGGCGTTCCTAACAGCTGATTCGCGAGCACACAGTAAACAAACCCACGATTAATTGTCACCTGCGTTATCGATCGGTTTGCTAATTAGTATGCAAGGACATCCGCATAGGTAATGAGGTTAGAACAATGGCGTGTGGAACACACGTACAAAGTTAAATGATTTAACCAAATATCTACCTGAATGGGGAGAACTCAGCTCTCCAGTCAGCTTCCGAACTGTTCCAGGGCTTCTCAGCTTCCTTTTCATAACAGTCAGCCGAATTATGGTTGAGGTGAGACGCAACACAAAAATGGCTCACATCAGGCCTGCGTCTGTTCTCTTCGAACAAAAGTAAGTGAATGACTGCTTTAGCCAATTTCCCGCTTCGTGCCAACTCAATGCGCACAAGAAGCGAGTGCTTCTTGAGAAAAGATACTTTCTCGGGAAACCGTCATTCCCCGCCTAGATTTTCTAGATCTCTCTGCACGAGAATTTAGAGCGATACCCAACATCACGGGTTACTCGAATTCCGGTGTTTCGAGACGATTCTAGATAATAAGTCCTCCATCGGCTTCCCTCAGTCTATTTTTAGCTGGGAAAGTCCCCGATGACGCGCCAAAATAGTGCGGGATCTGGACGACCCAAGACAGATAAACGCGTTTCGTCACATAGGCCCCCACTTTAAGAGGATCGACCCCGTCGTTCCACTTCTACGCAGAAGCTGTCTATGTCGTTCGTTCTTCTTTCTAAGAGACCGGATGGCGGGTGAGGAAGTCTAACCCGTCAATATTGTATAAAATACTTTTACCACATTCGGTGGGGTGACAAGCTATTCAGTATCACGGGTGATCAACGCCTACTCCGCTACTGCGATCGGGCATCTCGCAGTATCTTGCGGACCAGAGCTCCCGTCTCGACCTGATTTAACGATCGTTCCTGCCAGAGTTTACTGGACTTCTGCAACTCCAGCTTCCCCTTTCGAGGACCCAGCTGGACTGCAGTCGGTCGGATTGAGGGACCAAGGGTCTGTGTCCGTTCCGACACAACCCACCTCTTCCTACCACGGTTCTCAGTGTAGCTAGCACTGCGGGTGTTCCTTTGGCCGGTCATGTTCCCCCGAGCACCGGGCTGAACCGAAGAAGGTACCTGCACCTACATATAGGACTTCCTATGGTGTGACAGGCTTTCCGCTACCTGACCTGAACCCCGAACCGTTATTTCAGCGAATCTCTGCGCCCTTGGGCTGGTGGACTTATCATCGGGCTTCCCCTCATAGCGCATGAGGAGACTGGAATGGAAAGTAGTAGACTTTCCCAAGATCACCACTCCATAGTGCTTGTGGAGCCCCACTTTATCCACTAGGAATGGGCCCTGCCACCCGATTTCGAATTCGTTCCCCTCGATTGGGAGGAGTACTAGAACTCGGTCTCCAACCTCTAAGGATATCTTCGTCTTCGTCCGTTTCTCAGGTGTGCATTTACGGCACTCCGGACAAGACCTAATATACCTGCGCACGTCGCCTGTCATTCCCGGCCACCAATAGTACCGGGATAGACATTTACTGGTTGTCCCTACAGTCAGATGTCCGGTTGGGGACCTGACATGTACCGTTCGCAGCAGATTAGCTCTGAAGCTCTCAGGAACCAACTTACGTTCCCTCTGCCTTTTCTCTGTTCCAGTCTGAATTAACGGTGACTGGTTATCAGAGTTGAACTTACCCTGAGTTAACGGGTTTTCATTGTTGGGCAACCCTTCCGAACAAGGACACTCCGTCGCATCCTTGCTCCGAGCATTACTCATTCTATCCGGGTGAGGATTTCGGAGACTTACCTTTTCGAGACCCTCTTCCTCTGTATCTCTGACCTGCCTAGACTTATGGATGCTAGGGTGTTCTGGTTCGCCCAGAAACACGTACTTCCGGCCTAGAATTAGGGGATAGAGAGGATCCGGTACGACTGCCGCCTGAATGCGTCCAGTAACGTACTTGCTCCGAATCTCCACATTGGCAATCGGGCAACGTAACGCCACAGCACTCCTACTGGCTGGCTGTATCTCCGTCATCTCCCCTGTGAGTTGCTCTGGGCCTGTCAGGTGGGATGCAATTACAGCTGAAAATTGCAATCCCGTGTCGTAGAGGCACAACACCTGTCGCCCATTCACTTCTACTTTCTCAACCACTGGAGGTCGTCTAGTTTCTCCATTCCCATCAACCGACTTCACTTTCCTGCAAGATCTTTCCCTAACCTCTGCAAGACAAGCAAAGTGAAAGTCCTTGGGCTTACTCTTACACTCACTCGTATTGTGAGTGCTGGACTTGCAGAATTTGCACCATCGTTCACTCCACTTCCTCTTTGGAGAACTAGGTGGGCTATTCTTACCTTGGTTGACGTTAGAGATCTTCTCTAAAGAGTTTACCTGTTTCTTTGGTTCATCAGAACCTGTGGTCTTCTTTGACTTCTTCTTTGACTTACCTTGATCCGGATCTTTCGATCTCGGATCTGTTGGACTGGTGTCCCCAGTCTCGCCATAGACTTCAACGTATCTTTCGGCTAACTTGGTGACTATATCCAATCTCTCAGCCCCATTCTCACCTAAGAAGTTTCGCAAGGGTTTAGACATTTGCATTCGCATCTGATCTACAACCATCAACTCACGCAAACTTTCATACTCCTCCTTAAATCCGGCCAAGGCCATCCATTTAAGAAGGTATGAGTTCAATCTCACACTGTATGCTGAAAACAGTTCACCAGGTTCTCGCTTCGCCGTTCGAAACTTCCTTCGGTATGAGTGCGCTGTGATCTCGAATCTCTTCAAGAGAGCCGCTTTCAATGCCGGGTAATCATTCTGTAACCCCGGTGGTAAGCGTGCATACACCTCATAACCTTCGGCACGGAGTCCCTGGGAGAGTTTCAAACACCATTTCTGTTTGTCTAGACCCATTGCAATAGACATGGCTTCATACTTCTCTAAGTATTGGTCTATCCGTTCCTTCTCGGGTTCGAACGGCTGTAAAGGCCATTTCATAGCCTGGTAGTCACGTCTACTGGTTGACTCTGAGCCAGGAGGTTCACCTCCTCCCATAGCTCCATCAGTTACACCTGTAGCAGGCACTTGTGCCTCAAGTAGCTTCATTCGATACTCATGGTCACGTTTTTCTTTCTGGGCTTCCAACTCAAGCCGTTTCATTTCAGTATCAGCCGCTATCCTCTTTTCCTCAAGAGCCACTTTACTGGCTTCCAGTTCTCTTTCGGCTCTCCTCCTCTCTCTTTCCTCTTGGCGAAAATTCCTTTCCACCTCTTGGACATAGGATTTCAAAGCATCTCCTTCAAGACCAGACTTACGTCCAGTTTCCTGAACTTTGTCCAAGTCTATCTCTTGGGTAGACATGTTGACTATGATAGGTGGGTACTCAAGTATGTGTGGGTGAAGCAATACAATGAATCAATAATCAATCGTACTAACTAATCACCACAACACAAATGTCCGTCAGACAGTTAGGAAATAGGTAGAAGTAGTAGAATCTTATGTAGACTGCAGTAGAGGATAAAGACAAAGTCCCTATCCCTATGTGAGAGGTCTACAACACACAAAGATCTTGGAATAATCCCGGACGGGCCCCCACTCTGTAACGGAGTGTTTCGGGTTCACCTTGGGTAGTGAGAGTGAACCACACCCGAGGTGTCTCTGGCACTCCCGTGTATTCTAGCCCCAGGGGTTGGACGAGCAGATACACATTTTTACTCTGTGGTTGATCTCATGTTAGTTAATTACGTCTACAAGCCCCTCCAGATTCTAGACCCCCACTAACTACCTACACCTGTTGAACAATGAACACTTAGGCATCGTCCGAGACCACACTCAATCAGTATACAAAGAGCATGTCAACTTACATAAAGTTTATTCTACCCTTGAGAATATAGAACTGAAATGAACATCCTGATAGAAGAATCTATTTACACAAATAGAAGATAGAGTAGAGACAGAATTAGAGATGTAGGTGTCTTCATCGAGTTGAGAAGTAGAGTGGATGCAGATGTCCCGTCCAGTCGGTCCGCCACTCACCCGGCTTCCTTCCAGTGAGATGACTAGAACTTTGGAGACCACTCCGTCTCCCGAACGTGGATCCCCAACAATATAGTCACAGCTGGACTACACTTCACTGGACCAACTGCATCTATATAACTCCCACGGAGTCACCGGTAATACAGTTCTCGAACACTACCGAGTTGGAGACAATCTTCCTGGACTTGGCTCCAAGTATTGGTTACTTCGATGAACTAAATAGTCACTGACCAATCGAATGGTCTGTCACTCCTAGCACAGTCCCACTGCAGAACCGATATGGCATTGACCAATTCAATTGTCTCTTTCAGTCACACTTTGTAGGATCAGATATGGCTACTGAAAAATGTTACTGAGTCCTACTCGAACACAGTTGATAATCTGGATACGGAAACAGTACATTCATAGAATCAGACATCTATTTCACGGAAACAATTCAGGTTGGACTATAATCCATAGTCCCTTCCACCGGGTTACACTTGACACACGTCAATACTGGTGTAGTTCTTCTCAAGACCTGCCACTAGAGCTGTCCAAAGAACCATTCAAGTGTCTGAAGATTAGTTACTTCTGCGTTTAGGCAGAACCCCCGTCAAACCAGACGGACCGGTGTTCCCTGTCGAGCATGATTACTCAACATGCTGAAATGTTCCTGGCAAAAACAGAGTATCTTCTATTTTAAACGATCACAAACCATCACTTCCCACACGTGCACCTTCAGGGCAGTTGTATGTCTTGAAGCAAACTTCACACATGGTGAATCACATTGGGTACCTGGTGTGGTGGAGTCTGGCGTGATAAGTAAAGAACTGAACCCTTCGCTCTGTCACACGAAGTGGTTTTCTGCCAACAACAATTATAGTTGACTGGTTCCTCAACAGGCAAACTCCTGAAAAGGAAGAGCGACCGGTGAGAGTATACTGGCCCAAACATTAGTCCACATGCATCCTACCAAAACCTACTCAACCCTCAGTCATGCTAGTTAGTTATTCATATAACCAAAGCATTATCTCTATATGGAGAGTAGTAAAGCATGGGTTCACAAATGTCAGCTGGCCTTACAGAACAGCCCGTCAAACAGAGCAAGAGATCAGAATGACGAGTCTGATCATAGGTCTCACCTATCTCTAATCATCTACCAGTCGTCGCTAACGTCAGTAATGATACAAGGCGGGTATTGTTCTAATTTCATCGAACTAAACAAATAGGTAAAGAGTCCCTAGACTCGTTCCTAACATCATCAATGTACATTAAGAAACATAATCTTGATCAATATACCATCCCTCGGGATATAGGAATAGTACATGATCACATCCCATATGTACACAAGCCTGTTTGCTGGTGGGACCACCTGCCCACGCCACAGCAAACTCTTCTTATCAGACTCTGCCTTAGAGTCAAGAAGCCTTCTTGAGAATACATGTTCCCCACATGTTCCAAGGGTACTGTTCCAGTTCTGTCCTCCCAAGTGGTTGAGCCTTGGCATGGACTGAACTTCATCGTTGGTTTGGTCTACCAACACCTACTTTCATAGCTTGCTTTCACATCCCCCATATTCTATATTTCCCCAGTCTCAACCAGCCTCCTTGCATCCTTCCATACTTCCAGCACCTTAGCATTCACTCGCACTAGCGCCAGTATGAAAGAAACAGGATAGCTCAGACCAGATTTCAGAACGCATATTTATATCGCGACGGCACGCAGTGTTATCACGCGTCGAGCTATTCGGCGTTCGGAATTACCCCAGGAAGTATCCCATGCCATGACCTAATATATATACACAATGTCACATCATATATATATATATATATATATATATATATATATATATATATATATATAGCACCAAAGCCACTTACCTTTCCACAGAAATCCGCTGTTCCACTCAATGAATTCACTATTAAGTTATTACACAATAGTTACATCATTCTTGGTGGCCCAGAACTAAGTTCTTCCTTTACTTAGTAACTAAGCACAATTTTGTCTGACTCTCCACCTACCAACTTACCTGGTTTTCTAACCGTTCTTCTGGCTTCAGCAACTGACTGACATAATCTAAGTTTCCATCCGGCACAAGTAACTAGGTTTTATTCTAACACAGCAACCTAATAGATGCAACGATTGGCAATATATGCTACATATATTTGGAACCCAAATCGCCCACATCACATTACGGCGTTCCTAACAGCTGATTCGCGAGCACACAGTAAACAAACCCACGATTAATTGTCACCTGCGTTATCGATCGGTTTGCTAATTAGTATGCAAGGACATCCGCATAGGTAATGAGGTTAGAACAATGGCGTGTGGAACACACGTACAAAGTTAAATGATTTAACCAAATATCTACCTGAATGGGGAGAACTCAGCTCTCCAGTCAGCTTCCGAACTGTTCCAGGGCTTCTCAGCTTCCTTTTCATAACAGTCAGCCGAATTATGGTTGAGGTGAGACGCAACACAAAAATGGCTCACATCAGGCCTGCGTCTGTTCTCTTCGAACAAAAGTAAGTGAATGACTGCTTTAGCCAATTTCCCGCTTCGTGCCAACTCAATGCGCACAAGAAGCGAGTGCTTCTTGAGAAAAGATACTTTCTCGGGAAACCGTCATTCCCCGCCTAGATTTTCTAGATCTCTCTGCACGAGAATTTAGAGCGATACCCAACATCACGGGTTACTCGAATTCCGGTGTTTCGAGACGATTCTAGATAATAAGTCCTCCATCGGCTTCCCTCAGTCTATTTTTAGCTGGGAAAGTCCCCGATGACGCGCCAAAATAGTGCGGGATCTGGACGACCCAAGACAGATAAACGCGTTTCGAGAGTGGGGGCTCGTCCGGGATTATTCCAAGATCTTTGTGTGTTGTATACCTCTCACATAGGGATAGGGACTTTGTCTTTATCCTCTACTACAGTCTACATAAGATTCTACTACTTCTACCTATCTCCTAACTGTCTGACGGACATTTGTGTTGTGGTGATTAGTTAGTACTATTGATTATTGATTCATTGTATTGCTTCACCCACATATACTTGAGTACCCACCTATCATAGTCAACATGTCTACCCAAGAGTTAGACTTGGACAAAGTTCAGGAAACTGGACGTAAGTCTGGTCTTGAAGGAGATGCTTTGAAATCCTATGTCCAAGAGGTGGAAAGAAATTTTCGCCAAGAGGAAAGAGAGAGGAGGAGAGCAGAAAGAGAACTGGAAGCCAGTAAAGTGGCTCTTGAGGAAAAGAGGATAGCGGCTGATACTGAAATGAAACGGCTTGAGTTGGAAGCCGAGAAAGAAAAACGTGACCATGAGTATCGAATGAAGCTACTTGAGGCACAAGTGCCGGCTACAGGTGTAACTGACGGAGCTATGGGAGGAGGTGTACCTCCTGGCTCAGAGTCAACCAGTAGACGTGACTACCAGGCTATGAAATGGCCTTTACAGCCGTTCGAACCCGAGAAGGAACGGATAGACCAATACTTAGAGAAGTATGAAGCCATGTCTATTGCAATGGGTCTAGACAAACAGAAATGGTGTTTGAAACTCTCCCAGGGACTCCGTGCCGAAGGTTATGAAGTGTATGCACGCTTGCCACCGGGTTTACAGAATGATTACCCGGCATTGAAAGCGGCTCTCTTGAAGAGATTCGAGATCACAGCGCACTCATACCGAAGGAAGTTTCGAACGGCGAAGCGAGAACCGGGTGAACTGTTTTCAGCATACAGTGTGAGATTGAACTCATACCTTCTTAAATGGATGGCCTTGGCCGGATTTAAGGAGGAGTATGAAAGTTTGCGTGAGTTGATGGTTGTAGATCAGATGCGAATGCAAATGTCTAAACCCTTGCGAAACTTCTTAGGTGAGAATGGGGCTGAGAGATTGGATATAGTCACCAAGTTAGCCGAAAGATACGTTGAAGTCTATGGCGAGACTGGGGACACCAGTCCAACAGATCCGAGATCGAAAGATCCGGATCAAGGTAAGTCAAAGAAGAAGTCAAAGAAGACCACAGGTTCTGATGAACCAAAGAAACAGGTAAACTCTTTAGAGAAGATCTCTAACGTCAACCAAGGTAAGAATAGCCCACCTAGTTCTCCAAAGAGGAAGTGGAGTGAACGATGGTGCAAATTCTGCAAGTCCAGCACTCACAATACGAGTGAGTGTAAGAGTAAGCCCAAGGACTTTCACTTTGCTTGTCTTGCAGAGGTTAGGGATAGATCTTGCAGGAAAGTGAAGTCGGTTGATGGGAATGGGGAACCAGAACGACCTCCAGTGGTTGAGGAAGTAGAAGTGAATGGGCAACAGGTGTCGTGCCTCTACGACACGGGATTGCAATTTTCAGCTGTAATTGCATCCCACCTGACAGGCCCAGAGCAACTCACCGGGGAGATGACGGAGATACAGCCAGCCAGTAGGAGTGCTGTGGCGTTACGTTGCCCGATTGCCAATGTGGAGATTCGGAGCAAGTACGTTACTGGACGCATTCAGGCGGCAGTCGTACCGGATCCTCTCTATCCCCTAATTCTAGGCCGGAAGTACGTGTTTCTGGGCGAACCAGAACACCCTAGCATCCATAAGTCTAGGCAGGTCAGAGATACAGAGGAAGAGGGTCTCGAAAAGGTAAGTCTCCGAAATCCTCACCGTGATAGAATGAGTAATGCTCGGAGCAAGGATGCGACGGAGTGTCCTTGTTCGGAGAGGTTGCCCAACAATGAAAACCCGTTAACTCAGGGTAAGTTCAACTCTGATAACCAGTCACCGTTAATTCAGACTGGGACAGAGAAAAGGCAGAGGGAACGTAAGTTGGTTCCTGAGAGCTTCAGAGCTAATCTGCTGAGAACGGTACATGTCAGGTCCCCAACCGGACATCTGACTGTAGGGACAACCAGTAAATGTCTATCCCGGTACTATTGGTGGCCGGGAATGACAGGCGACGTGCGCAGGTATATTAGGTCTTGTCCGGAGTGCCGTAAATGCACACCTGAGAAACGGACGAAGACAAAGATATCCTTAGAGGTTGGAGACCGAGTTCTAGTACTCCTCCCAATCGAGGGGAACGAATTCGAAATCGGGTGGCAGGGCCCATTCCTAGTGGATAAAGTGGGGCTCCACAAGCACTATGGAGTGGTGATCTTGGGAAAGTCTACTACTTTCCATTCCAGTCTCCTCATGCGCTATGAGGGGAAGCCCGATGATAAGTCCACCAGCCCAAGGGCGCAGAGATTCGCTGAAATAACGGTTCGGGGTTCAGGTCAGGTAGCGGAAAGCCTGTCACACCATAGGAAGTCCTATATATATGTGCAGGTACCTTCTTCGGTTCAGCCCGGTGCTCGGGGGAACATGACCGGCCAAAGGAACACCCGCAGTGCTAGCTACACTGAGAACCGTGGTAGGAAGAGGTGGGTTGTGTCGGAACGGACACAGACCCTTGGTCCCTCAATCCGACCGACTGCAGTCCAGCTGGGTCCTCGAAAGGGGAAGCTGGAGTTGCAGAAGTCCAGTAAACTCTGGCAGGAACGATCGTTAAATCAGATCGAGACGGGAGCTCTGGTCCGCAAGATACTGCGAGATGCCCGATCGCAGTAGCGGAGTAGGCGTTGATCACCCGTGATACTGAATAGCTTGTCACCCCACCGAATGTGGTAAAAGTATTCTATACAATATTGACGGGTTAGACTTCCTCACCCGCCATCCGGTCTCTTAGAAAGAAGAACGAACGACATAGACAGCTTCTGCGTAGAAGTGGAACGACGGGGTCGATCCTCTTAAAGTGGGGGCCTATGTGACGAAACGCGTTTATCTGTCTTGGGTCGTCCAGATCCCGCACTATTTTGGCGCGTCATCGGGGACTTTCCCAGCTAAAAATAGACTGAGGGAAGCCGATGGAGGACTTATTATCTAGAATCGTCTCGAAACACCGGAATTCGAGTAACCCGTGATGTTGGGTATCGCTCTAAATTCTCGTGCAGAGAGATCTAGAAAATCTAGGCGGGGAATGACGGTTTCCCGAGAAAGTATCTTTTCTCAAGAAGCACTCGCTTCTTGTGCGCATTGAGTTGGCACGAAGCGGGAAATTGGCTAAAGCAGTCATTCACTTACTTTTGTTCGAAGAGAACAGACGCAGGCCTGATGTGAGCCATTTTTGTGTTGCATCTCACCTCAACCATGATTCGGCTGACTGTTATGAAAAGGAAGCTGAGAAGCCCTTGAACAGTTCAGAAGCTGACTGGAGAGCTGGTTTCACCATCCAGGAGTTTGCCTGTTGAGGAACCAGTCAACTATAATTGTTGTTGGCAGAAAACCACTTCGTGTGACAGAGCGAAGGGTTCAGTTCTTTACTTATCACGCCAGACTCCACCACACCAGGTACCCAATGTGATTCACCATGTGTGAAGTTTGCTTCAAGACATACAACTGCCCTGAAGGTGCACGTGTGGGAAGTGATGGTTTGTGATCGGTTAAAATAGAAGATACTCTGTTTTTGCCAGGAACATTTCAGCATGTTGAGTAATCATGCTCGACAGGGAACACCGGTCCGTCTGGTTTGACGGGGGTTCTGCCTAAACGCAGAAGTAACTAATCTTCAGACACTTGAATGGTTCTTTGGACAGCTCTAGTGGCAGGTCTTGAGAAGAACGACACCAGTATTGACGTGTGTCAAGTGTAACCCGGTGGAAGGGACTATGGATTATAGTCCAACCTGAATTGTTTCCGTAAAATAGATGTCTGATTCTATTAATGTACTGTTACCGTATCCAGATTATCAACTGTGTTCTAGAAGGACTCAGTAACTTTTCCGTAGCCATATCTGATCCTACAAAGTGTGACTGTAAGAGACCATTGAATTGGTCAATGACAGATCGGTTCTGCAGTGGGACTGTGCTATGAGTGACAGACCATTCGATTGGTCAGTGACTATTTAGTTCATCGAAGTAACCAATTCTTGGAGCCAAGTCCAGGAAGATTGTCTCCAACCCGGTAGTGTTCGAGAACTGTATTACCAGTGACTCCGTGGGAGTGTTATAGATGCAGTTGGTCCAGTGAAGTGTGGTCCAGCAGTGACTCTATTGTTGTGGTTCCACGTTCGGGAGACGGAGTGGTCTCCCAGGTTCTAGTCATCTCACTGGAAGGAAGCCGGGTGAGTGGCGGACCGACTGGACGGGACATCTGCATCCACTCTACTTCTCAACTCGATGAAGACACCTACATCTCTAATTCTGTCTCTACTCTATCTTCTATTTGTGTAAATAGATTCTTCTATCAGGATGTTCATTTCAGTTCTATATTCTCAAGGGTAGAATAAACTTTATGTAAGTTGACTTGCTCTTTGTATAATGATTGAGTGTGGTCTCGGACGATGCCTAAGTGTTCATTGTGCAACAGGTGTAGGTAGTTAGTGGGGGTCTAGAATCTGGAGGGGCTTGTAGACGTAATTAACTAACATGAGATCAACCACAGAGTAAAAATGTGTATCTGCTCGTCCAACCCCTGGGGCTAGAATACACGGGAGTGCCAGAGACACCTCGGGTGTGGTTCACTCTCACTACCCAAGGTGAACCCGAAACACTCCGTTACAGAGTAACCTTTATATTGGTTACTGCTTGCCTTAACTCTGGACATTCAAAACAAAATGTATTTAAAAATAATACTATGTGTCTCTTCTGATCAAATATAAGCTTCCTGCAGCTACTGTGGAACCTAAATGACTTGTTTTTCTAATACCCTGTAATCCTACACTAAAAAGAACATTTCATCATGTGTCACCTGTAATCTGAATATAAACACAAAGGAACACAATATACAGAGTCAACAAAACATTGTTATCTCCATAATATCCCATACCAGCATCCAGTCGATTGAGGATTCCTGTATGAACATAACCTGAAGTCAAATATGTCCACATCATACTTGAACCTTGCAGTTTGATTCCTTGCTGGATAGGTGGTATGGCAGCACCACATCACCTAAAAAGCCACCCTTTCCATCTGGTCTTCATGGTGTTCTTACACTCTAAAAGAAAAACATGTTATCACATGACACCATCCACCTGCAATTATAATACACAAAAACAGCAAAACACAATTGCTAATTAATTAACCAAGGTTATCAATCCAGAAGACTGGGATTCCTAAGTTGCTGAAAACTGTAACATCATAGTCTCTAGTTATCACAATAATGTCTAATGGGCATAGTTAATTGCTGGTGTTCTCCCGCCATCTTCTTTTACCACAAAATCACGAGTCGTCATATCCGTATGCAGAATATTTTGGCTCATATCCGTCACAACACACTGACCACCTGTTACATTACCCTGACAACTTGTCACATTCCTAACACCCTCTAACTGTTCGACCACACTGATCCAAGGAGACCTCCATCGTCTCCTCTTTCTCCGCCTCTTGCTGCGAAAGAAATGTCCCTTGTTGCCACGAATAACTTTGATCTATCTATCCGAAGTTGATACTGCACCCATCGGGACTGTTAGGGCTGATCCTTTAGAAGGCTCAACCAGGAGCGGACTCTGTTGTCGCTTAAGGCCCAGCTGGTCTTGGTGGCTTAAACTTGAGAACACTTTCCCACAATTCACCCCAGAGGAGTTCTGAAAAGCACTAACCCCTCTCTTCGGACACCCGTTCTGAAGGTGGGCGCGGCTTCTACAAACATTGCAACTCTTGCGTCGTACCTTGGGCTGCAGCAATGAATCAACTAATTCTCTCATCCGACTTAGCTTAGCTCGAAGCTCCTCCACCACCACATCATCATGCTGGACCTCTTGACACTTACCACTGACATTAGGCCACATCTCTGCACTGTCATCTTTCGGTACTACATATTGGCATGCACAGACTTTTGGAGGTAATGACGCACCTGCCCATCGCACAACTAAGTCTCTAACACAGAGAAAAGTCACTGAAGGATCTTGAGATATCCTCTCCTCTACCATTCTCCTGCTGAGGACATTATGTAACCGTGACACAAACCAGTCTCCCAGGATAACGGGATCCCAAGCAACCATGTCTCTCTTTCTCTGTGCCTCCAGCACCAAACAAAAGGCTTTGTAGACCCGGTGAGAGAAATCCATGATGGATTTCCCGGCATCTTGTTTGATCTTGAAAAAAAAAAAAAAAACTGCAGCCAGCTCCACCATGCTGCGCTGCTCTCCATACACCTGCTGAATGGTCTGCAGCATCTCCTCAGGTTCATCACAAGCTGCCCTAAGTTCATGCTCCGCCCACACATTTGGAGTAACACTCTCCCAGATGATGTCAACTTTATCCTCATCACATACTGCACCAGCCCTCTATGCAGATTTCACCTTCCTCACATACTCTTCAACAGTTGGCCCACCTTGCCGGCCAAAACAAGGTACTTCTGTCTTTACAGGTACCACTATGTTCCTGACTTTACCAGTGGGCCCTGTGACGTCAGGGGCACCAACCGGGAGGGGAACTACGGTCCCTAACGATGGAGGTAGAACCATCTTTGCTCTGGATGAGGTAGAGTGAAAGATTAATAGGAGGCAACCTATCATAGCCCACTTACCATACAGGGAACTCCTCTCTTGTGCAGCACTGCCCGGGGGTGTCAGTAGCAAACCTAGGCTTAGTGTCACAACTCAAAGACAATGGACACCACAAACATAAACACTGACCTATCACACAAAACAATCACTAGATACTAAAACAGTCCTAACTGAAAAATTTAAAGGCTGTCACTAGTTAGTGTCAGCAGGCCTGGGTTGATGGTGGTGTAGTAATTTGTGTCACAACTCTTTTGTTTATGTCGCGTCTTAGGATGTATGTTGTGTAACTATTGGAGAGAACAATAATGGAGGGGTGTATGCCTGGGAAGAGAGGAATAGGAAGGCCAAGGAGAAGATGGGTGCAGGATGTGGCGGATGATCTCCAGATGGGTGTATCGGACTCGGGACATCTTGCTTATGATCGAGAAGTTTTTCGGAAGGTTGTTATGGGAGCGACGTTCTGCAAAGGACATGCTACTGTATGAATGAATGAATCCATTCTTTGCTTTTGGCTAACATCAAAGTGTAGTATCAGCACTTGATCTTGCCAGGGCCACCAGCATAGGCAGTCATCCGAATGACACACGGGGATGCTGGGACCTGATGGGGCGGTTCTGGCCATTGTGGGAACAGCCAGCTCTTATTTAAAAAAACAAAATCTCTAAATCTAGATTTCTTCCACTTTAAACAATTCACCGTGTCACTCAACAAGTGTCCCATTTTATTAATTAGATTGAAACAAGTATGTGTGTCTTCTGAGAGAGAGAGAGAGAGAGAGAGAGAGAGAGAGAGAGAGACAGAGAGAGAGAGGAGAGAGAAGAGAGGAGAGTGAGGAGGGAGACAGAGAGAGGAGAAGAAAGGAGAGAAGAGAGAGAGACAGAGAGAGAGAGGAGAAGAAAGGAGAGAAGAGAGAGAGACAGAGAGAGAGAGAGAGGAGAGAGAGAGAGGAGAGACAAGAGAGGAGAGTGAGGAGTGAGACAGAGAGAGAGAGGAGATGAAAGGAGAGGGGAGAGAGAGACAGAGAGAGACAGATAGATAGAGAGAGAGAGAGAGAGAGATAGAGAGAGAGAGAGAGAGAGAGAGAGAGAGAGAGAGAGAGAGAGATCAAAATGACGTAAAACAATCAAAAGTGCTGAAAATTAAGAATCTATTTTAGGAGTCGTGTTTCCAAAGGGGGTCAGAGGCGTCCATGTCACTGCGTCATTCGGATGACCGCCTCTGCATGTGGCCCTGGCAAGATCAAGAGCAGATTCTACACTTCTACTTTAGCCAAGGGGTTCGAGAGGTGATATTATGGATGTTTGGCCTTTGACAGGCCGGACAAAAATTTTTCTCATCCAGCTAGTATTCATAGCTACAATTGAAAGCTCAAAATATTTAATGTAACATGGACTTAGATTACAACAATGCATTATGAAATTCTCATTCTTATAAAACAAAGCAATTACTTTTACACAAATTTTAAACGGGACTTAAAATTCTTATCTAACTTTTATGGCGTGTAAATATTTAAAAATTACTATAAAATTTTTATAGGTTATTATAAAGACTGCAGTTATTTAAATCAGATAATAATAGAATTATGATTCTTTTAGTAATGTCCCTTTCAATATTAGTTGATATAGTGTTATGTCCCTCCAACATTTTAATTACATATGTTCCTTTTAACGTGGTTTTTTTATTTTTTTTTTATTTGTTTTTAAAAATAACTTTTCTTTACTCGAGAATTTTTTAAATATTTTTAAAAAATAAAGGCTCACTGTTTCCCCAAGTACCAGAAGGACCCCATCAGGTCCCCACTTCGCTGTATGTCATTCGGATGACTGCCTCTGCTAGTGGCCCTGGCAAGATCAAGTGCAGATACGACACTTTCTTCTTCTGCGTTCATCCGTGGTGTGTTTTTTTCCAGACAGAATTGCATTGTATCGAAGCTCCAACAGGCGGACAGTTACAGCGTTGCTTTGCTGATCCGGCAGTTTCTGCAGCTTGTCTTGTTCCAGATGTATAGTTGTTACCTTTCCTCTGGAGTGGACTAGGAAGGCCGAGAGAGGGACCAAATAGAATACCAAAGGACATCTTTTTTGGTGAATTACAGATGGGTAAGAGATCTCAGGGTCGGCCTCCACTACGATACAAAGATGTGTGTAAGCGGGACATGATTGATACAGGCATTGATAATGCACAGTGGGAGCAAGTCGCCGCTGAACGTGTTGCATGGAGGGTAAGCATCATAAATGGAATAAAGACAAAGGAGAAAATTATTGCAGATAAGTCACACACCGAGCGTGTGAGACGTAAGATGGTGCATGATGGTAGAAATTACCACGTGTTCACATGCACCCACTGTTGACGAACATTTACAACTCGAATTTGCCTTATCAGTCACATTTGCTACCGCCATGTGTAATAGTTATTATGACTTTTTGAAGCACAAACAATCGTCTTTCAAGATGGCAACGTGCTAATGAGATGAGAATTGCGTTGTGCCTGTTTACAGCAGAGCTGATTTACTTGCGCCTTTAGGCTGACACATCCGACTTCTGTGGGCATTTGTTGGCCCGGTTGACCTTCCCGGGTGTTTCGAAAGAATTCCACTCTCACTCTGAGACGGACATTGAACTCTCACTGTTGTGGTTTCATCTACATCCCAGCTGGCCAAGTTAGAGCGGCCGAAGACATCCCGGTCATCCCGCAAGGGTAGGCGGGGATAGACCTTGGGCATTCCCAGCCATCCAAGGAGGCCTTCATAATTGCAGAGCCGACACATAGCGCTCTGGTTCTGGTACTAGGCTCACCAAAGGAATCGGCCTGTACATGGCTGCTTAGCCTCACTTCCGTATGTTGGTCATTTCGTTCGCCACAGGCCGCCCCCACGAAAACCAGGAGAGGTCAGTCTGCAGATGACATCCACTCAGAGAGTTTTCGGTTCGGAATTCCACGAAATGGGTTTGCTAGCCAACCAGTATTCGCACTCGTGCTTCTGGGTACCTTTCTCGACTCTTATTGTTGTGATGTTATCCCTATCCCAGCTGACACACTTAGAACAGCTGGAGACATACCGGTCAGCACTCAAGGGAAGGTAGGGGCAGATCATGGGCATTCTCCGCTATCCAAGGTGGCTTCCATAATTGCAGAGTCGACACATATTCCTCTGGTACTGGGCTCATCCAAGGAATCGTCACGTCCTTCACATGGCTGCTTAACCTCACTTCCGTATATTGGGCCTCCCGTTCACAACAGGCTACTCCTCCGAAGACCAGGAGGGACCAGTATGCAGACGACATCCACACAGCAATATTTCGTTTCGGACTTACACGTAATGAATTTGCTAGCCAAGCAATATTATATTTCGTGTCAATTGGATGCTTTTCCACCTTTGATAACGCTCACTCTATGAGCTTTAGATACTGACTGGGACGCTTTCTCACCATTAATGGTTATACAGTAGTGACACTTTCCGTCTTTACAGACGTAAGGCACAAGGTAAGCTGCAGATGCTGCTGGCTCAGCATCTCACCTCCATGCAGCAGAGGATGAGTAACGGACAGGCCTCCACAACCGGGGAATATTGACTTAGAAGCGTTCAGCCATATTCCTCAGCTTAGAGCCGTAGAAAAAGAGTCTGGACCAAGCATGTAGTGGCACCTTCCAAATGATTCGGACTTTATACGCAATAGATTTGCTAGTCAAGGTATATTCCATTTTGTTTCAGTTTCGCTTCAATTCAACTGGGGTTGCTAGTCGGCATCGTTTATGGTCGGAGCTATGACGGTATCTGATCGTCTTCGCGCCTCTGATTTTTGTTCTTGATTAGTGAAAACATTCTTTACAAATGCTTTCGTAGTAGTTCGTCTTGCGGCGATCCAAGAATATCACCTATAACGCCGCATTACGATTTGTCCCTCGTTTGTCACTGTTAATCATTACCTCCAGTTCTGAAAACAACAAAAATAGAACCGAGGTCCTATTCCATTATTCCATGCACCATTATTCAGCCAGCTCTGGCCTGCTTTGTACACTCTAATTTTTTCAATGTAAACGCACAGGTCACCCGGGACGCTCAGCGAATTGCACCCACGGGAGAGAGCCTGCAGACCATAGGGCAGGAACAACGGGCAGTAAACAGGCGCGAGCCGGACCTCCCGCCTGCATCAGAGATCCATCTATGCGCTTTTTAACTGCAACAACTTTAATTTCCGCTATTGGGGCTGGAATTACCGCGGCTGCTGACACCGGACTTGCCCTCCAATAGATCCTCGTGAAAGGGTTTAATGTGTACTCATTCCAATTACGGGGCCTCGATAGAGTCCCGTATTGTTATTTTTCATCACTACCTCTCCGTGCCGGGAGTGGGTAAGTTGCGCGCCTTTTGCCTTCCTTGGATGTGGTAGCTGTTTCTCATGCTCTCTCTCCAAAATCGAACCCTGAGACCCCATTACCCGTTACCAACAGGGTAGGAAAGACACGTGCTATAGATATATGATAGGGCAGACATTTGAAAGATATTTTGCCGGCATGTAAGGCCATGCGACCAACACAGAGTTATTCAGAGTCACCAGTGGGAACGCCATGCCCCGCGGAGGACAACAGTAATCGGTTTTGAATTAAAACTTTCCGCGAGGGTCGGAGATTGGTAAGCATGTATTAGCTCTAGAATTGCCGCATTTATTCGAGTAGGATCGTGTCATCTAAGGAACCCCGACTGATTTAATGAGACATTCGTAGTTTCAGCATTATATAGTATGAACTTAGAGATGCATTGTGTCACACGTCGTTTTCTTGATGATATCAAGAAGTTCTTACGATGATATGCTCATGATATTATTGTGTGATGGTCGTTGTCTAGGTAACGATACTCATGGTGTGTCAATGGAGATATATGTCTTGCAATGTAACTCACCCTCGCAGTGCATATTCACCAGTTATGAAACAAGATTCAGTTTTACGCACATAATCCTTTATTACAGAAATAACACAGACTCACGGAACATATGTATATATCCAGAAACAATGTAATCCATAGATTATAAATATCCTCCTCACAATTTAACCAGCACACATCAATGCCTTCTCACGGCCTGCTTCTTATCACATCCACAAGACAGGTAATCCAGCTACTATCCACGGCTGGATCTCCCACAATACAACCCACACATTGGGTTGGAGCCACTGCTCAACTATGCAACCCACTCTGAGTTTAGGCCTACACTCGCTACAGAACCCACTCTGGGTTCAGGCCTGGCTTCACAACTAGCAGAACACCACAACACGGAGATCTCTCTTAAACGACCTGACCCGCAGTCGGTCTCTTCTCTCACTCAGACTACCGATCAGTTCGGCATCTACACATCAACTCCCCTGAAGTCACTTGACTTCACACAAAACTAGCCTGTCCTTCCCCCATCCCCTGGGGTCCACACTCACCCTTCCAATTATTTCTAAGGACTGGCTGTTTACTCATAGCCAGGTCAGTCACTTTACTGTCTCCCACTTTCATCTCCATTCTTTCTCATGCCCGGACACTCAACTCAATGTCAATGACCCAGGCTTATGTCATCACCCCCCCCCCTCTTAAAAGAAAACTTCGTTTTCAAATATTGGGAGACTAAAACTTACTAAACATGTGACCCAGACATATAGCCTGGGTAGCCCTAAGTATGGCTGCACCTTACTCCAGCTACCACCCTAAATAATACACCAAATGCTCATAGTACACTCCCATATTCCCCACACATAAATACATCACGTAATAATAATACATCATAGGAAAGCTTTATACTCATGTACCCACAGGTCTCTTACTACTTTACGACCACACAATACTATTTGTGTACCGACCCTATATCAGGTGGTTCTGTTCTTGCATTAACCCTCCTCTGATTCCTGTCGATGCTGTGTCTACCTTTCATGTACCCATGACTCATGGTACCTCTACAATTACAACATCTGTTTGCTATCCCTAGCCCTGGGTCAGTAATGTCGCGAACACTCTTTTGACCTGACTCAACTTTCCTCTCTGCATATTGCAGCGTTACACTTGAGTCTCTGTTTAGTCTGAACTCTTTATTCAATCTTGGCCCATATACCTGGCACCTTGCTTTCTGCTGCATACGCCTTATGCCTATGTGCCCTGCACATGCACTATCCTGAGCTGTTCTACTATATCGGTCTCTATGTGCTAAAGGTACTGCTCCTTGCCCACGTGCAGTTCCACTATCTGAAAAGCGGCGAGTGAGAACATTGTTCTTCCTCTCGAAGCACCATCTACCTTTCTTTGACTGCCTATGTTCTACTCTCCTACACCCTTGGGAACATTTGTTCAGAGTAGTATCTTGCATCTGCGATTCACTAGCACTATATTTGGGATCCATTCTCATCTGCTCCGCTGTACTATCCTTGTCCTGAGTTCCTGTGTCTACTTCAAGTGCCTCTTCTACCTCAGCTATACTCTCTAATTTAGGTTCTCTTGTGGTAACTACCTCGTTACTGCTTACACTATATTTTCGGTCCCAATAAACTACTTCCTCTTCTGTACAATCTTTAACTCCTATAACATTTCCTATGATCAAATCAGCCACTGGTGAGTCCAAAACACACGCTGTCACTCTTCCAGTGATATATGGTGTTTTTACTGTTATTATGGCTACTGGGTAGAACTCTACTATGCCGTTGAATGTTATGCATCTAATCTTTTTCCCTGTATAATCCGAGGGATCTATTAAACTTCTCCTCACTCCGATAGATGTACATCCGGAATCCCTAATTGTTAACGCTGGTCTATCATTGACGAATCCCTGATGCAGCTTCAGGCTTCCTCCTTCATGTACTGCTGATCCTGCTTTCACTGTATGACCACATATTAGGACTGGCTGGCTGTCTTTTTCAAAAAGAGGTTTGCACCCACTACAATCTTCATTGTTCAGCGTCTCAATTACTTGCGCTGCATTTGAGTGCTCTGTTTCTCTCATCCTACATTGATGGCTGACATGCCCATTCTTTCCACATTTGAAACAAGTAATCTCCCTTTTAGTGTTGTTCGTTGGTCCCTCTGATGGTTGTGCATCACACTGTGCTGCCTTGTGTCTCCAGCTCCCACAATTCCAACATCCGGCATAATTTTGACGTCTCTGGAAGTTCCCTCTTCTATACGGGTACCGTCCTACTCTACCAACATTGTTTCCTCGGAAACCATTATCTTGAAGTTCTTGCTGCTCACCTTTCTGTGCTAAATCCACACTTTTCGCCCTTGGTCTGATGACTGGATTCTGGTCCTGTTTAGTGTACGCTGCACAGACTATTTCCTCACTCATTAGTTTCCCAATAGATACGTTAGGATGTGCAGTCATGTAGTTTTGCCCTAACTTAGACATTGTGTCTATGTCCTTTGGCTTACGTTCCTCAAAGAAAGCTACTAAGTTAGAATTGCATGCAGATACTACCTTGTCTCTTAACATTAGATCTACTAATTTATTAAAATCTTTCCCTACTTCTGCAAGCTCCATCCATTTGTTAAATGTATTCTTTACAGTGTTAACAAAATCTGTGAAATCTTGATTTGTCTCTGGCCCTAACTGTCTAAACTTTGTCCTATATCCATGCTCAGTTATTTGGAACTTTGTCAGCAAATGTTGACGTAAGATAGTGTAGTTGTTTCTTTCTTCTACAGGTAAATTGAACATGGTGTCTAGTGCCTTGCCCGTTAGAAGCTCCCCTAGTCTAATAGCATACTGTTCTTCGGGGATGCCTAACACTTTCGCTGATGCCTGATATCTGTCAAGATAAGCTTCAAGGTTGTCTCGGTCCGTAAAGTATGGCAGTTTTAGTCTCTGTGACGACTGCGACGGTTTTCTACTTTCCTCACTTTGACCCTTCGATGCAAATTCTAACTTTTTAATAGCAATTTCCGCTTCCATCTTAATCTTCTCTTTCTCAATTTCCATTCTCATGTGTGTCTCTCTCTCTTCCTGTAGACGCTTGGCTTCCATTTCAGCCTGTCTTTGTTCTCTTTCGGCTTGTCTCTGGTCTCTTTCAATCTGTTGTTGTTCTTTTACTTCGGCATACTCTTGTAACTCTTTACCCTTCAGGCCTATTCGTTCACCTGCTTCAATATATTCCATTAAAGTAGGCATCTTGTACTTGTGGACACGTTGCTGTCTGTCAGCCAACTATACATGTGAAGACTCTGCTGTTAGTCTTTGTGTCACTTCCCTACGTACACCACAACTCCCTGTGTACGTAAATTCGTAGTGCTAAAATATCACTCTGTACTCACCCAGTCACTCTATAAGCACTAGGTAGTGAGGGGGGAAGTATCACCTATACTCTCTTATATCTATATATCTATGACCAATAGTTGTATAACATTTCTGGAAATATTGTTACACATACATATACATACATATACAAAACGAATGAATGATAACACTAAATGTTGTCTATAAAAACGTTAGACTCACAAGCCAAGTACACGGAGACGGTGATCACACAGAAATAAACCACAGTAACAACCACAAGCTTGTGTAAGGACACCCACAGTGCGCGTAAAATATAAACTGACTCAGACCACTAGATAGTAGATACGACGAAAGATCACAATAATAATATATATCCGAACACAGCAAATATCATGTGCAAATATTATGAAAAGAAAGAGAAACAAAAACAATTTATAGCATCAACATATACACAAATCTGACGTCAGACAACTCGGCTCTAGATATTGGTTAAGACTATTCCAATGCCACTGCACGACCCGTTAACTCATTAACGTTTTCCTTACAAACATATCGTAAGCACCAGAAAGAAAAATAAATTTTTGTGCTGTATCCCGACTCTCGAGAAACACCCAAAAATCCCCTACACCTGACAAACACCGGACCACAAACAAGTAATAGTTTAACAACCGAAAACAATATTTATAAGACAATGAGCAGCAAACAGAACGTACAATTCGTTGGCCGACAAATATGTGCCTATTAATGATAATCCGTGGCCACAAGTTCGGTTTTTTTTTTTTAAGAATTTTTCACAATATGTTCGGAATGTATATTGGTAAATGTTCCGAAATGTCTACGATATTCCACATTTGTTGCGTGGTGACTTAAATTTACGTGGTGATAACAAGTTCAAACCGTCGAAAATAATTGAAGATGATGATTGCTTATCCACAATGTTCTGTCTCGACCCAGTCCGTCACGTTATTGTACTTTCCTTGGACGTGGTCTAATAATCCAAAAGTCATTTCTACCTTCGTTGCGAAGATGCCGCTTTGCTTTATCATAAATGTTATAGATTTCCCTAACAGAAAAGACCAAAATAATGACAGTAAATGATCAACGCTTTCACTCTGTACCGTCAGTTCTTTTTGGCAACTGTATGCAACTATGTTCGCGGAGCCGACACGTCATCATTCGTTGTCAAAATGTTTGCTGATTATAAAGTAATGAACACAAAGGGCTTTTAACAAAGACGAACAATCAAGTCTGGTTTCAAACAAAACGCCTTGTTTTGTTCATTCACAATGAGTCAGCTTGACCACCATAGGTCGTGGAAATTCCCGAGTATCTTTCCTCCTTCCACCCCCAACTCACAATGTCACCTCAATTTCTCTATATCACTCTCAGTGAAAAATTCCTCCGTAAAATAGTTTTCACACAACTTGACAGCCCCACCTGGCTGCTATTTTAACTCCGTGGAAAGTCACACTTAATCTGTCTGTAAAATGCCCGGAACTTTTCCGCCATACACAAACACTTTCCACTTCTGCCCCCGCACCTGTGGTAGGGTTAACGTTAATACCCCTTTCCAGCTGTCCTCGTAAACAGCGCTGACCCTCTCTCAACCCGGCCTATTAACTGCGTCGACAAATCTTGACCAGTCAACTTGCAACAACACAGTGCGCTTGCCTTCGCACACACACACTTGTCAAATATCTTTGGTTCCCAATCCTGTCATTATCACCGCCAGCGATGTCCTACACACACACACACGCTGCCCTCGCCACTCTGGATTCAACACTGGTCTTTCATCGCCGCGTCTACTAGTTTCAGCACTCCTGCCTGGTATCAAATTTACCTGTCACCGTAATGGACTCTCCCGGTCGATTTGTACTGCGTTATTTCTCTGACACCCCCACTCGCTTTAGCGATATGGTTGGTTCCAATTCACCTGTAGTGGACTTGACGTGAACTGTCTGTAGCCAGTTCCCGGACGGAGAAAAACTCAGTGTTTATACGGTGGACACACTCCGCTGTCTACCCTCTCTCAGCGAGGAGCCCACAAATATCTCATAATGACAACACTGTCTATAATGCTCTTGACCGTACGTAGCCTTCCAGACACTCCTTACTAAGCGACGAGACCCCAGATGTCACACGTCGTTTTCTTGATGATATTACGAAGTTCTTACGATTATATGCTCATGATATTATTGTGTGATGGTCGTTGTCTAGGTAACGATACTCATGGTGTGTCAATGGAGATATCTGTCTTGCAATGTAACTCACCCCCGCAGTGCATATTCACCAGTTATGAAACAAGATTCAGTTGGCGCACATAATCCTTTATTACAGAAATAACACAGACTCACGGAACATATGTATATATCCAGAAACAATGTAATCCATAGATTATAAATATCCTCCTCACAATTTAACCAGCACACATCAATGCCTTCTCACGGCCTGCTTCTTATCACATCCACAAGACAGGTAATACAGCTACTATCCATGGCTGGATCTCCCACAATACAACCCACACATTGGGTTGGAGCCACTGCTCAACTATGCAACCCACTCTGGGTTTAGGCCTACACTCGCTACAGAACCCACTCTGGGTTCAGGCCTGTCTTCACAACTAGCAGAACACCACAACACGGAGATCTTTCTTAAACGACCTGACCCGCAGTCGGTCTCTTCTCTCACTCAGACTACCGATCAGTTCGGCATCTACACATCAACTCCCCTGAAGTCCCTTGACTTCACACAAAACTAACCTGTCCTTCCCCCATCCCCTGGGGTCCACACTCACCCTTCCCATTATTTCTAAGGACTGGCTGTTTACTCATAGCCAGGTCAGTCACTTTACTGTCTCCCACTTTCATCTCCATTCTTTCTCATGCCCGGTCACTCAACTCAATGTCAATGACCCAGGCTTATGTCACATTGCTTCATCTTTGAGACAAGCATATTACTACTGGCAGGACTCGTTCCTCTTAACGTTTGTGCAAACAGAATAATTTTATTTTGAATTTGTGATTTCTGTGGGAATATAATTAATGTTCCACGTTCGAACAATATCTGTAACTATGTGTTTTAAGTGTTTCAGCCTAAGTATTCTTGATTTATTCACTTCATGTGATGTATAACCTTGCAGTATGCACCCGATGAGATGCAGCGAAATATTCCAAGTCATAAACCGTGCAACCCATTTGATGTGGCTTCTGTGTTTAAATCCCCGAAGAGAATACATTGCATTGAACATATACACTGTCTGTTGTTGGCAGGTTTTCTAGTTTCAATTTTACACGGAGAGTCTCCCGTCTACTCTTCGTCACTTCTATCTCCTGGGGATCTTAATGTGTGTCACATGCACACAGTACCTTGCGGAGTAGTGGTAGCGTTGTGGCAAGCATACATGTCTGCTGGCCTGGTGTAAATGTGTTTGAATCCTCATCGATACGGAGCATTTATTTAATGGCCGGAACTCAGCCTAAAACCTCATCGAGTGTTCTATTACTTATTGTGATAGGTTGCTGTAAACAAAGTGGACATAATATATATGCGGCCCCCAATAGCTTTCCATTTGTCAATGTGGGCCTACGCACAAAATGTTTGCCCACCCCTGCTTTACAGTACAAATCACTCATTCAACACTTTATTGAAAATAGGGGCTGACTGCTGTCAATCAGCTGCTGAAAAACCAGTAAACATAAAATGTAACTAGGTATATCCGAGTGGTAGATCAGATGTCTAGTTTTCCCAGATCAGGGCGACAGTTAGGAGTACCTGTGTGTACCTTAGGAGCGTTAAAAATACCTCGAAAGTTGGAGGTCGAAAAGGGAGGGCCGGAGGCAGCTCAAGTAATATATGGAAAGCTATCCACAAAATTCAATATTTACACATCTGGTTGTTATATAAACACACATGTGGGTCCTAGGTGTTGGTACGGAGTTCGTGCACTGTGCTCGGATTCCTCTTCTGGGGGGAGAAAAAGGAGGGAACTGTAGTATTTTCCGGATATCCTTGTGTCGTGAACATAATTATTCACTAATAATGTATCTACTACTGATCTGTTCGAGACAAACCACCACAATTATCACAATCATTACCACCGCCGTCACTACTATTACTCCTGTTACTGTTGTTTGTCCATCAAGAATGAGGATGACCATTCATTTCATCCAGTGGGGTTGAAAA
The DNA here is from genome assembly GCA_963921405.1 of Cepaea hortensis. NCBI lineage: Eukaryota > Metazoa > Mollusca > Gastropoda > Stylommatophora > Helicidae > Cepaea > Cepaea hortensis. The sequence goes on from OY992896.1 coordinate 51,785,115, forward strand.
GTATGGAGCCGTGAGTTCTAAGATGGCTGATAAGGCCTATTTTGGCTCGAAATGTTCTTTGACAATGTAGGCAAACAATGCTTGACGATCAAGAGGAGGATCTCCTGAAGTGGTTTTTTTTTTCTTTCTGTCCAGCCCTTTCTTTACAGCTCTTGCAGTCCTGGTTGCTTCACAAGTGACTGTACCCTTATGTAATAATGTACGCCACGAATTACGGTCTTTAGCAGCAGTCTCCCATGTGTCAAGATGTATTCCACAACCTTTTAGTGAGATTTTCACAGTGTCTTTAAAGCGTTTCCTCTGGCCGCCTTGGGGGAGTTTGCCACAACGCAGCTCGCCGTAAAAAAATTTTTTTAGGGAGCCTGTGATCGGGCATACGAGTTAAGAGACCAGCCCAGCGAATCTGATTTTTCATTAGTAGAGTGTTGGTACTGGGCATGAACGCTCTTTCTAGAACTTCAATGTCTGCGATCTTGTCTTGCCATTTAATCTTCAATAGCTTTCTAAGGCAGACTGTGTGGAAGTGGTTTAATTTCCTAGCATGACCTTGATAAACAGTCCATGCTTCAAAGCATGTAGCAGTGTGGATAAAACAACTGCTTTATATGCTTTCAGCTTTGTTTGCAGGCTTATTCCATTTCTGTCCCATGCATTCTTGTACAGTCTGCCAAAGGCCGCGCTGACCTTGGAGATTCTTGCATTCACTTCATCATCAATTGTGTCAGTTTGTGACAAAGTACTGTCAAGATAGGTGAATTTGTCCACAACACTTAGTCTATACCGTTTACCTTGATACTCGGCACGGTGTGATTATTCCCTGGAGCTGACTGATACATAACTACAGTCTTCTCCAAGTTGATATTGAGCCCAAAGTTGGCACAGGTATATGCGAAAGCTGAAACATTGTGTTGCATGTCTACCTCTGTTAGTTAGTTAGTTAGTCGACAGATCATCCTCATTGCACATCGAACCATTCAAGTCCATAAGTGCTTGGATCCCCTCCTCAGCAAATCCCGCAACGTGTAGCGGCTAACGACGCCAGTTCTGTGTTGGTTTATCAATCTTCTTTGGCTTCCTGCGTAGTGTTCTTGTTTGGCCACCCCTCTTTTAATTTGCTGCTCTCGCAGTCTGGCCATTGTTGTAGATTCACAGTCATCACTTGGTTCTCGCAAAAGTCTTACTTCTCGTAGAGCATTCAGGATGTCGGCCTGGTCCATGGCGCGTCCGCCCTCCACAGTAGCCTCACCTGCGAGCTTGTCAGCCCGCTCATTTCCTTGTACTCCCGCATGCCCTGGCACGAAGATGAAACTAATCTTTGCCAGTCGAGACCGCTCCAGAGGCAGCAACCATTCTCTTCGGATCGATCCCTCCTCTATCCTCTTGATCATGTTCATTGAGTCGCTGAGGAAACAAGCCCTAGTGAATGTCTGTGTCTCGAGCCATGTTATTGCTTTACTTACTGCCATGACTTCCATGGTCAGGCTACTTGTGGTTTCAGTGAAAGCACCAGAGTCCTCCTTCACAATTCTCCCTCCGGCCCGAGCTGTAAAGGCCCATGAGCTTCTCACATGTCGGACGACCGACCCATCTGTGTAGATGACCGCGTCACCGTCTAGCGAATTCTCGAAAATCAACGCTTGTACTTCAGCCTCAACAGCAGCCGGATTTTCTTGTCTGCATTTTCTATCTAGTTGGATGCAAACTGAAAAGGATGTGCAGAAGTCTGTTGGCACTTGCACCCACTCCTCGCCAGGTTCTAAGTCCTCAAGTGAACACACCTGTTGAAGAATGTCTTCGGCTTGACCCATCCACGACCTTCCTCTTTTTAACCTGCTGCCCTTCACCTTCCTAATTTCACTATGCAGTGGATGTTGTGTGTTTGCGTTAATTCTGAGGTAGGCGCGTGCCCTGCAACCTTGTATTCTCTCTTCAATGGTTGGAAAATCAAGAAGGTCTACCTCTGTGTTGGCATATAGAGCGCAATCATTAGCAAACAGCAGTTCAATGACGGTGTCGCTGTTAGTTTTGGTTTTTGCTATCAGCCTGCTGGGATTGAACAACTTTCCATCCATGCGGTAGTTGATTTATATTCCAATGTCATTATTCTCGAAGGCATTCGTCAGCATAGCTGAAAACATTAGGCTGAACAGTGTTGGTGCCAGGACACATCCTTGCTTCACCCCATTGTTGACAGGAAAGGGCTCAGACAGTTCACCATTTTCTTGTATTCTTGCCTGCATACCATCATGGAATAGCCACACTATTTGGACAATCTTTTGTGGACAGCCATATTTCGCCATAATCTTCCACAGTCCTTCTCTGCTGACTGTATCAAAAGCTTTGGTAAAGTCATTGAAAGTGGAGAACATTTCGGAGTTCTGTTCCTGACACTTCTCTTGCAGCTGCCTTGCAGCGAAAATCATGTTAACAGTTCCTCGTTCTTTTCTGAAGCCACATTGACTCTCAGGAAGAAGACCTTGATCAAGTTGGGCCGTGAGGCGATTGAGAAGCATTCTGGCGAGTATCTTCCCTGCGATTCAGAGCAAGGAGGTGCCTCGGTGGTTGTCACAGGATTGGCGGTTTCCTTTACGTTTGTAAAGGTGGACTATTGACGCGCCCTTGAAATCTTGTGGCATGGTCTCGTTCACCCATATGTTTGTAAAGACGGTAAAGCTGCTCTATTAGGACCGGCCCAACTGCCTTGTATATCTCTACTGGGATGGCGTCAGGACCAGGCACCTTTCCACTGGAAAGTTGCTGAATGGCTTTGTTTAGTTCTACTATGGTTGTCTGGTTGTGGGATGTGGATTTTAATTTCTGAGAATATTTTGTTAAGATGTCTAGGGGTTTTTATTGATTCTCTGGTCACTGGTTAGAATGCAGGGTGATCAGGGATATTTACCACAAACCCCAGGAGAAAAGAATTCAATCCTTGAAACAATGGCATCTGTGTGTAGGTTTCCCTTCCCACTTCATCACCCTTTAAATTTACTATAGTGCTAGAAGGATATTGATTGCTCACAACATATAAACAACCACTATTGGACACATTTACTTGATGTACACAACACTTTAGGACAAACAGTTCAGGTATTAACTCAAAATCTGCAGTTACATATATATGTGTAATAAACACTATGCATTTTCAGACAGGCATGGGAATATTTTGCATTATAACAATATAGTACCCAGTGACCCCAGAAAAAAAAAAACAAGGTTATTACAAACAACACAACAACCACAAATTGGGCCTACTTTCATTTGCCCTCATAATTAAGGCAAACAAAGATCTAATTAAATAGACCCCAACATATCAACATTGGTTTCTGACACCTTTTACAATTTACTCATTTTTAAAAATAAGGAGTTGGTGTCAAAATACTATACATATATACCATAACATAACCTTTTAGTTGTACACCATTACCAAATAAAACACTCTTTATACATGGCATAAAAAAACACCCACATAAAAGCAGTTGATACTAATAATTAAATTAATTAATTATAGTGTTCATTTAGGCATTGCGGGTGGATATTCCTCTCCAGTGCTAAGCTGTTAATGTCCATAATTATCCGGGACAGCAATAAATACTCACAGTCATGTTTTATGTCCACTGAAGTTTGTTGCGGAACGACTTATAATCCCTATTAGGAAATAAATTCACCACATATACATATCTCCTCCATGGAGCTGAATTCAAGAATACTCTGTTGCCATTGAATTGTGTTCCAAATGAAATTGGTACCTAGGTCGGTCATACTTTCAGGAGGTGCAATTTAAGCTCTTGCAGAAGGTTCTTCCCTATATCATCTTATCGATGAAAAGATGACGACTGTCCAACAGCTCGGTTTACGTTAACCGTTTCCCAATTTAGTTCAAGAGGTTTTGTCACATACTCGGTTCATGTTGATAGGCCATCCCATACTTGATGATGGGGCAGTTAGGCCGACATGGGACCAGCATAGAGTTCTGATTCATTACTTACTTTCAGTGTAGACACACAATTCTGCTTGTTATTCATTTGGTTCATCTGGAATTAATTCCAGGATTCTGCTGCAGGCATGAGACTGAAGAATATTATTCCACCACATATCCAGGGTTGCAGGCCATCAGGAGATTCTTGTGGTTGCAGGCGTAGAGGCATTTACTCCGCTAACTGCTTTCATGTGGTCTTTTTTTATGTGTTCAGCTTTTGGAACCTTGAGGTAATCTGGTGTAGTTCAGAGGTTCTGAAGTTGCTTGTATTGGTTGTTTTGGCTTATTGTTGTTTCAGTGTCTATTCCCCATTTGTTCGAGTTGGTGTTCATAGCTAGAACTTGGCGGTGAATGGCTGAATTCCATGTTTGACTGTTGCAGCTGTGAGACATTCTTTCGAAGACTTATCCATTGTTGGATATTAACTTGGTAATCCAACCAACAGTTGCAGGTTACTCACTGTTGTTAGTTTTAGTGACTTGTAGAAGGATTATCCCATAGTTTCACTGACTTGGTTGAATGATGAGGCCATAGGTGATACTTCTCAGACGTAAAGCAGACGATACACTGTTGTCAGTTACTCTGTTGATCTTCATCTTTGTAGATTATTAGATCTTGAAGTCCATCCTATATATTCCTACTAAAATAGGACTTAATCACTCACCCAGTCAGTGGTCTTCGAATTTATCTGTTGCTCGCTATGGAGCTATTGAGCGCAGCAGTAACCATGGGTATTTATAGATGCAGACTATGGTTAAGCCATTTAGTCCTGACTCACCTTCACCAGGCTTTTAACCCAGGATCCTGATGATAGTTATGGAATGCAGTTCCACCAAAACCACCACTCGCTTCTCTTCTATAGAAAAGGGATGACAAAGAATACAACACGAGCATTAACCTACTGTGATGTGTTAACTTTCACAAGACAATTACAAACAAAAATACAAAACAACAAGGGGAGAAGGGGAAAGGAGTGTGTGTCCACGTTCCACTGTCCCTCATTGCTGAGTAGAGCCATACTGACTCTTAATAGTGAGTAAGGTATTTTCTCACTTATATTTTGTTCTGTTGTTACTGGGACTATTAGATGAGTGAAGTCATTCTGTCCATCCAACATGTTCACATTGTATCTCTCATTCTTGAAGAGAATAGCCTATACAGAATCTCTGTGGTTTCTAATGCCGCTTCTTCCTTTCGGCACTATAATCATCACTAGGCCAAGGCTATTCAACATTGACTTTTTAAGTACTGACATACACATGGATTCTTCTATCAACATCCTCTAATCCCCAGGTGCAACATTAAAATGTATATTCCCACAGTAAAAAGTAACAATCAGAACAGAGAAAATTCTCATACCAGAAAAAAAACAACATCCCTGTACATTTCTCTGATATTAAGTACATGATAATCATACATAATTAATCATAATGATGATGCAGGGAGCCTAGATTTTTGAATTTTCTTCAGGGGTTAATCCATAACTAAAACATCCATTGTTTTCCCCCACTGCTTACAGCACATGAGGATAGTAATCGCTGTGATATATTTTGTCAATGACTGCTATTATTCGGAGTGTATTTATTAGAATAACTTATGCCGCACGGTCCAGCCTTCTGAATATTGCAAGCAATTTATTCACATCAATCTTCGCTTTTGTTCCTACTACAGTGAGGTGATGTGGATTGCATCCTATCCGAACATGCCTTTACATCACGCGTTTACTTTAATTGTTGTTGAATATTATATTTTCAAACATGGCAAGCCCTAGCAATATTTAATGAAATGATTACATGTCCCTCCTCATATGGAGTGGTTACTAATCTGTTAACCAAAGGATGGTACTAAAATTTAGCACTATAGTTCCAAGTTACAGATTATGAATTAGGAAAACAATTTATTCAAAATGAACTGACTCCATGATATGCGTACTCATGTGTATGTCTCCTCATGGATAACAATTTCCTTTCTATAGTACATAGATTATTTGCAGATTTCTAAGCACAGATAGTGAGATATAGTTCACCTGCATAGAAGTTTTAACATAGGAATATGAAATTGACAGACACGAGTTCTCTACTGAAGTATGAATCAGGAGTCTGCTTCTACATTGAGAAAGTGCCTAGAATGTGTTTTTGACCTGAGTTTGATACTCTACTCTTACCTGTTCTGGTCCCCCAAGCGGATTAGCCTTGGGTGGTGACCGAACATCACAACTGGCCTGGTGTGTCAGTTATATACATATTATCATTGCCTTGTATCCCATATCCCACACATCTCCGAGTCTCAATCAACAGCTATACACCTTCTCTTCCATCAATCATCCAAGCACTCACGCACTTAGGATCATCAAGAAAAAGTCATAAGGCTTAAAAAGTCGCTTAAAAGTCGACAGGGTCGACTTCATTGCACCGGGTTTTATCCCATATAGCTCGGTCTCTTTCCGCAGCACGGAAAGCGTCGCACAAAGCACGAACTCCGTAGCTTTTAGCGACGACCCACAGTAGTCTCCGAAACTTTTAACTCGTAAACCGAAGGACGCGGCCCGGAATCGAACCCACAACCTTCGGAGCACGAGTTAAACGGCTTGAGTCATAGGGCAGTGTATAATAATAATAATAATAATAATAATAATAATAATAATAATAATAAGTCTTTATTTTCAAAGGGTTAAGAATTGGGCACGCAGGCCCGTCTGACATTCTGCCCTTCTTCTCTATGTCCTCTCATACATTCTTTCATTCAACATCACTTATGAAGCAACTTTTGACAACAAAAGAACATTAAAACGCATGAAAAATAATCAATAACAAATGACTCACTGAAGCAGTGTTTAACATGGGCATTATAAATACCTAAGGAGGGTGTAACGTGCCATACATAAGGGAATGTTTTTTGGCTAGTTGTCGTTTGAGATAAGTTACCATTATTGTCTTTTTTGTGTTGTTTGTTATGGGGGCATGTAGTCTGTACTAAGGTAGTGTTCAAACAGGTTGCGAATGTATGTATCATGATTGGTGGTGTCTTTGATTTCTTGTGGAAGATTGTTCCACAACTGAGCGGCAGAGTATGCTAAGCTTGTTTTATATAAGTCTATCCTAGGTTTAGGGACATGAAGTATATTTAGTCGTTCGCTATGTCTAGCGTTATATTTAAACAATGGCCAAAGGTAGCTTGGAGCATTTTGAAATAGGATTTTGTGAATTAGTTTGGTTTTATTAAAAAGCAGGCGCTTGTGGAGTGGCAGTAACCGGAGACGTTTATATAGGTTAGAATTGTCGGTAAGCTTTTCACCATTAATTAAACGCACTGCCCTTTTCTGGAGTGAATATAGGCGTTTTGTTATTGATTTGGAGCATCCATCCCAGACTGTGGAGCAGTAATCAATATGTGTTTGTATATGAGAAGTATAGAATATCTTTCTTGTGTTTTCGTCAAGGAAATTTTTAATTTTGGCAAGTTGGTATACTTTTTTGGCTATTTGTTTAACTAGAGCATGAACATGTGAGTTAAAAGTTAGATTTTGATCTATGATAACACCCAGTGTCTTGTGCTCGGTGACACTTTCTACAGGCGTGCTGCCAATGTGCAGCTGAAGAGTTCTCTGCGAGTTTAGAGTGTGAAGTCTTTGCCTGGATCCTATTAACATAGACTTTGTTTTAGTAATGTTAATTTGCATGCGGTTTGCATGACTCCAGTTAACTACACTATTTATTTCCTGTTGCAAGGATAATTCTAGCACATTACGATCAACAGCGTTTGTATATACTGTGCAGTCATCAGCAAATAGATGGCAGGACGACGACAGATTTAATGGAAGATCATTTATATAAATGGCAAATAATAGAGGGCCAAGAATAGACCCCTGAGGTACTCCAATATTAATGGTAATGGCTTGAGATAAAACTTTATTGTGTGATACTACTTGCTTTCTGTCTAATAAGAATGATTTTATTAATGTCACTATATTAAAACTTACTTTCATTGTTTCTAGTTTTTTAATTAGAATAGTATGATCTATCATATCGAATGCTTTCCTAAAGTCAACTATCAGTTTATGGCGAACTAAGTGATCTAGTGTTGTTTTGTGGATGTGCTTTTCTAGCGGTTTGGATAATGAGGATAATATGGAAATTGGTCTATAATTACTCATGAGACGATCGTCTAGAGGACCAGCTTTTAAATGAGGATACACTTTAGCGATTTTAAAGGCTGATGGGAAGTGACCCCTGGTTAGACATTGATTATATATAAAAGTTAGTGACTCGCAGATCGCCGGTGCAACATGGCGAAGGATCCGACTACTAATTCCATCTAGTCCTGATGAGTTATTGTTTTTTAGATTACGGAGATGAGTAAATACTTCAGTTGTCGTCATTAGCGGTATGTTGGAGGAAATGTGTCCATAGCATTTGTTCTCACAGAATGATGATAATAAAGATATGTCATGAGGCGCATCTGGTATTGCAGCCTTCAGTTGGTTTATGTCGGACTGAAAGTATCTACTGAATTGATCACATGTAACCTGATTTCATGGTAATGATTGTGATGATTTGTGTTTGTTTGTCAAGGTATTAATTGCTTTCCATATATCTTTAGTGTTGGTTTTATCTATTACTATGTTCTTAAAATAGTTTTTCTTTTCCTTCCGAATAACATATTGAACTTTGTTTCTCAGACTACGGTACATAGTTAGATCTCTATTTGTGTGAGCCCTGTCGCGATCTCTCATAAGTTCAACTACCTCCTGTGTGATCCACGGGGGCTTTGTGTGATGTTTAACACGAACTTCCTTAAATGGAACATGTTTATCAAATATACTTAGAAAGGTCTTTAGCCAGTGGTCCAGAGCATCGTCTGGGTCAGGAAGCTGGTAAACATAATCTAGAGATGAGTTGACCAAATCTTGTAAGAAGACGTCTCGATTGAAATTTTTGTAATTTCTATATTTTATGCTTATATGTTTGTGTTTGGGAGTTTTGGTGCCCCTTTTCGACCACGTGCAACATACTGGATAGTGATCGCTCATTACATTGATAGGTACACTACATTCTGTGATGTTATCAGCACACGTAGTATAAATATGATCTATAAGTGTTGCAGATGATTTAGTGATTCTAGTGGCTTGTTTGACTAACTGATGTTTTGTTTGATTTGTTAGCGTCTATGTTGAAGTCACCTAGCAATATTATTTCCCTAGCATTACTAAAGACTACATCCATCATAGTGGTGAATTTTTCATACCAGATATTTCCTGCACTGGGGTTTCGATAAAGATAGCCAACTACTAGCGGTATGCAATTTTGAAGTTTAACCTCTATCCATACACACTCAATCTCACAGGTTTCAAAGTCTAGCCTGCGGTGGGCGTTAAGCGAGTTGGAAATATAAACTGCAATACCCGTCTCTTGTTTCTGATAGGGATCTCTTCTAATGGTTTTAAAACCTCTGATAGCGATGTCATCATCTGAGATGTTGCCATTTAATCGACTTTCGCTAACGCCAAACATGTGAAAATTTTGATTAAGTATAAGTGATAGTTCGGGCAGCTTCCCTAATAGATGGCATATGTTTACATTCCCGATTCTGAGCCCATTATTCCTGAGCCAGTGTTCGTACTTATTAGACATTTCAACAATGCGTAATCACAAGTTTAAAAGCAAAACACACACACACAAAGTGAATACAACTTACGTCCCTTATTACAAAAACACACTCTAAAGTACAGAGAAACAGTAATATCTCTGTAAATATATAAAAATACGTACACAGATCCGTAAGGAAGAGCAGTGAAGACCCCCTCACTCACCGTGAAAACACAATTAGAATTATTATAAAAGCTATACAGCTAAGTACTATCAATTAATATAAAGTCAAAACCAGTCAATGTTTGTAATAACTTATAACCTAATACGTTACTAGATCAAGTTATAACCAAATATGCAGATAAGCGTTTAAGGAGAGGCTCTTTCTTGTACCGAGATCCGGTGTAGCTTTGTCCTAAGTTGCTAGTAAATACCAGGTTGTGTTGGTTGTTGGTATAGCGACATTATAAGTGCTTGACGAAGTGTAGCTGGGCTATACCGTGTGAGGTGCAACCATTCTGGATTACAATTAAATGGGTACTGATGATGTCTAATGGGTATGTAATGACTACCAACTAGAGCCTCTGGTTGGTGGCTAACAGGAGGTTGTGCTGGCACGTCGTTGTTGCTGAGAGTCGGATCCTTTCTGGGGAGAATAGGAATCATATCTTCGTAATTATTACCCTCCTGTGTGAAAGACGACGTATTTAACGGACTTGGTGTTGTGGTAGTGTCCCGTCTGGCTTGGATTTCAGGTGCAGTGGTTATGAGTGGTCTGCACACTTCTGTCCTATTTGTACTTGATGTGACGGGAGTATGTCGTCTGGCTTGAGTTTCAGGAGTAGCTAAAAGTGTCCGGCGCGATCCCGTATTGGATGTATGGTATGTCCGTTCTGGATATTTTAAATTCTTGGCGAGAAAACTGGTGCCCAATGTAGATAAATGTATTTGATCCTTGTAAAGACTCTTTTTTGGTGCACCAGCCTGTGAAGTGAATGATGCTGTATTGTTGATGAATTGTATCTTGTTTTGAGAACAGAACTTCTGCAACATGTTGTTATTTATGTCAGCTAGACGGCGCTGGTGTCCATAACTCGGTGATATGATGGAGGAGAAGAAAATGGATGAGTTAGGAAAAGTGTGACGTAATCCGTTCAAGAGTGCCAGCAGTTGAGACCCTGTGATTTGTTGGTTGTTCATGGTGTCGGTGATGCCAATAAGTACGCTTGCCCTTCTGACGCTATGATTTACAGCCAACCTGCTAATCTTGTCTGTTAGCCGGTCTACACCAGCCCCAGGCAGTGGGATTATTGAAACAATGTCTTTGTCTGATGTGGCCATCCTGTCGCTGTATAAACCTTTCATTAAGGAATCGCCTAGTATAATATGTGTACAGTCAGGTCGTGCTGTCTGTACATGTTGGTTGTCAGCACGTCTCGACCGTTGTTTCATCCATTTCCGATTATCAGCAGTCTTTATGTCTCCATGTGGTTCTCCCGATGTATCTTGTTGGCTTGTCTTGCCCGTTTGCAGCATGTTAAAGCACTGTAATTTTTCTGGTGACTTTTCTTGAAGTACTTCAAATCTATTGCTTATTTTGACGTCAATGGGGTAGACTGCTTGTTGTTGTTTATCTTCGTCTGCACATTGAGGTGTTTGTTGTTTTTTTATCTTCCTCTGCGCGTTGAGTTGTTTTCATAGTGATTATCTGTTCTGGGTGGGATTGAGCTTCCCCAAGATTTCCCAAGGATGAAGCGGTTGCTTGAGAATTACATGCTTCATCGGTTTGGTTTGTAGAGGACGCATTCTGTAAGATTTGAACTGTATTTCTCAGCAGCAAATTTTCGTCTCGTATGAGTGCGACTTCTGTCTTGAGAGCATTGTAATCACTGCTTATCTTGTTGTTTGCTTCAATGTTGGTTGAAACAGTGACAATGAGCGCCTTTAGTGATTGTTCTAGTTCCTCAATGCGCTGTTTACAGTCGCACGAATGTCCATTGATAGTTAAGATGCTATTGTTATCTGAGGCAGGTACTTCTTCAACAATGTCAACATTGGGTTCTATGTTGTTTTGGATACGCTCCATTAGGTATTCAATAGCCAAGAGCGCTGGTGGGTTGGCAGGCCTCGTGTTGATGTTGTCATGTACACTCATCGTATGAGTAGATTCGGTGAATGTCTGTGTCGAGTTTTCAAGTTCAACAAAATCTACTTTTAGCCAGGAATTAATGTTTTCATTACTGCCCTGTGTCATGAGTTTATTTTTACTGCGGTACAAATGTATCGTAATCACTGGCGTCGTAATCAGATCCTCAACGTGGGCCCCGTGCTTATCTTGCCTGTGTTCAATTAGTTCAAGCCTGTAGTAGTTGAGTAGGCAAGTTCGGAATGCCTCATAATAGAGTGTGTTGTTGAAGGAAATAGTAACACACTGTCCTGAGTTGGTGTGTTTGACGACTAGGCCGTTGGGATTTATGCACTTGGATAGCTTATTCTTCACGGCCCTCTCTTTGTTTAGTGTGTAAGTTTTATTGACAGCCGATCGTAAACCCGAGCGAGTCCTTTCACCATTCACTTCCAATACGGAGCACTCTCCTTCCCCTGACATTATTGCATAATATTACGACTAACTAAACTTGAAGAACGCAGCAATCGCATTGTTATCTAGCCACGCCGCGGGCAATTTGAGGTCCCGTGGTTGTATCTGACACGCCTCATGCACTTGATTGGTTGAAATTTAATAGTGTTCAACTATCACTCGAAATGAATATTAGATATAACCCACATTTTTGCGATAATAAACACTTGTATTAATCTAAAAACTATTTCACCACATCCTCAGAATCACAACGAGCACATTGATATAAACTATTCAGACGAATTGCAGGCCCTAAACATTACAGCATCAGCACAACGGCAATGGCAACAGTTTGTATTCCACAATGATGAATTTTCAATTCTGCAATCCCTCAGCGGTGACAAACAACTGGTATTGAGAAAAAAAAAAAAACACACACACACACTAAACGCATTGAATACCAACAGAAGAGTAATATTGCGGTGGAAACTGACATATTGTGGCAGAACAAGAAACGTGAGAGCACACACGTTGTCAAATTAGGGGACAACACACGTGCATACGAATCAATCTATAAACTTCAATGAAAAGAGGACCAACATCTTGGTCGTTAAGAAGAAAACCCACTACAGAGACACTGACAACTATTTTCATAGTGCAAAACAGGTAGTCATGTTCCGTCTCTGAACGGTAAACAGCAGAGTAGACAATCTTTCACGAAGACTCAAAGCGGGTATGTCACCCATGTGTACGTGTGAACAAACTACACAGACAGCTGAACAGATCTTTAAAATTTGACACATGATGATTAAATTGCGGTATCATTTCCGGTCACTCCATATACACATTAACGCACAGCTATTGGAAGCTTTCACGAACTCAATATAAAAAGCTAAATACATCCTAGTAACACGAATACTTGTGTACACATTATTAACCAGCAGCTGAAGAAACAAGAAGGAAATAAAAAATAAGGTAAGAAATATATTCCTTCTACTTTCCTGTCAATTTACACATTATTTACTCCATGCCTCTGTAAATTCTGTTTCTTTACTAATATTACACATTGCACCCCTCTCGGGAGTCTCCGTGGTGAAGTGGTCAAGCCGTCTGACTCGGGCTCCGAAGGCTATATGTTCGATTCCGGACTGCGTCCTTCATTTCACGAGTGCATTTTTTCGGAGACTCCCGAGGGTCGTCGCTGGAGCTACGGAGTTCGTGCTTTGTGCGACGCTTTCCGCGCTGCGTGCGGAAAGAGACTGGGCCATATGTAATAAAATCCCGGTGCAATGCAGTCGACCCTGTCGACTTTTAAGCTACTTTTTTATTGCACCCACTCCCATACGGCCCTCCTCCCTGGCCGAGGTGTTAGAAGCTTTCTCCGTAAACCCAAATACTTTCGTGGTTGACGTGAGCGCACGAGAATTGGAAGCGGTTCAAGTAGCGCCAGTGACTTATGAGAGTATGGAGCCGGTCGTTCAGAAAGCAATGGCAAACTACTGAGCGTAATCTTGCCAAGAAATCAACCAAGGGAAGAATTAACAGAAGAAAGTAACTTAGAAGGCCCACCTATTCTAAAAGAAGAAGTCGCTGATGCTATGAAACATATGAAGAAAGGAAAAACAGCTGGGCCAGATGAAATCACAGTAGAAGAATTAGATGTATTGGGAGAATTTGGGGTAGATATATTAACCAAAATGCTAAATGATATTTACAACAGTGGATATTTACGAAGCGATATGGTAAAATCTGTATTTATAGCAATACCAAAAAGACCAGGAGCAATTGAATGTGAAGATTTTCGTACAATTAACCTCATAAACCATGTCACTAAGTTTCTACTCAGAATTATAATGAGAAGAACAAGAAAGAAAATAAAAATGGAAATTAGTGAAGAACAGTATGGTTTTATGGAAGGAAAGGGTACAAACAATGCAATATATATATATTACGAACACTAAAAGAAAGGTCAATAGAGAAACAGAGGGACACATATTTATGCTTCATAGATTATACTAAAGCATTTGACAAAGTAAAACATGATGAGCTGATTAAAATGTTGGAAGATATCAACATTGATGGGAAAGATTTAAGAATAATAAAGAATATATACTGGAACCAAGTAGCAGCAATTAAAATGGGAAATAACGAGGGTAGTTACGAACAGATAAAGCTAGGAGTACGACAGGCGTGTGTCTTGTCACCCGATCTCTTCTCCCTATATAGCGAAGTAATAATGAGAGAGATCAAAGAGAAGCCAGGAATATTAATCGGAGGACATAATATAAACAATAATCGCTATGCAGATGACACAGTATTGGTGGCGGATAATGCAACAGACCTACAGCAATTATTGGACATTGTAGTATCAGAGAGTGCACAGAAAAGACTCTCCTTGAATATCAAGAAAACAGTAACAATGGTGATACCAATGAAAATGTTACCAGAAAATGTGACATAGAAATAGAAGGGGAAATTCTCAACCAAGTGGATAATTTTAAATACCTAGGGGCACTTATAACATCGGATGGAAGATGTAGAACAGAGATTAAGAGCAGAATAGGGCAGGAAAAAGCCGCATTTCAGAAAATGAAGAGTATCTTATGCTATAAGTCGCTATCAATGAATATAAGAAAGAGAGTGCTAAAATGCTATATACAAATAGTTTTGCTGTATGGCAGCGAATCTTGGAATGTAAATGAACACATTAGGAAGAACTTAGAAGCAACAGAGATGTGGTTTTTAAGACGAATGTTGCGAATTCCTTGGACTGCCAGAGTAACTAACAACGATTGCCTGAAAGAGGCTAATGAAACTATAACACTATATACAACAGTAAGAAAGAGACAAACAGCTTTCTTTGGTCATGTGATGAGAAGAGAGGCATTGGAGAACATCGTGACAACTGGAAAGATCGAGGGGAAGAGCGGCAGAGGCAGACCAAGAGAAATGATGCTGGACGGATTGAGACGGTGGCATGGAGGAATATCATCAGCAGAGTTGATCCAGAACACCAAAAGACCGAGATCTGTGGAGAGCCACGAACGCCTACGCCAGCCGGTACGGCACTTGATGATGATGATGATGATGATGATGTGTTGTTTTTATTTTTACAAGTAATAGAAAGAGCGGGCAGTTTTCGACAAGAGTTTGATATGTTCTTTCTTTTTCGCTTCTGCAGCAGCATTGAAAGACATATGGCTGATGTTGCTTATTATTACATAAATAATGTAGTCAGCGTGGATAAACAATGGCTACGATAACAACAATGATAACGATAACAGTGATGACATAGCGATGATAACGATAGTAGTAATAATAAGGAATAAAATTCCTCTATATTATTTTCAATACATTCTCCTGTTTAGAAATATATTTGAATGGCGTTTATTTTAAAAAGACTGCCGATTAATTTTACCAATACTACCCTGTCTGACACAGCCCAATATCCTTGAACAGATTCTCGCACTAGAACACTAGAAACGTTTGCTTGTAGGTTCTGACAAAAATCACGTAATGTTTGAATGGGACACCTATTATGTCTATTGAAATCAATTTATGAATGCTATCATTTCTCGGACTTTTGGCTAAGATCAAAGTGTAGTATCTACACTTGATCTTGCCAGGGCCACCAGCAGAGGCAGACATCCGAATGACACACAGGGACGTGGGGACCTGATGGGGCGGCTCTGGGTTCTTGGGGGAACAGCGAGCCCTTATTTAAAAACAAACAAACAAACAAACAAATTCTTGATTAACGAAAAGTAATTTTAAAAAAAATTTAACAAACAAACCCACATGAAAAGAAACACGTGTAATTAAAATAGTGGAAAGGGATGTAACATTATAACAGTTATTTTTTATGGGACATTACTCACAGCGGCATAATTGTATTGTGTTATTTCAATAAATGTAGTATTTGTAATAATTTTTATCAGGCGTATATAGAAATTATTTACAGTTATTGACGCCATAAATGGTGGAATAAGAAATTTAAATTATCATAAAGTGTTTATAAACATAACGGCTTTATTTTGCAAGCATGAGAATGTAGAAACGCATTTTTCTATTTTCCCTCGATATTTCATTAAATGTGTTGTGCTTTCAATGATTCATATTCCCATATAGTATCTTTCAAACTATTTTTGCCAGGCTTGTAAACGGCCTAACATCCTTAATATCGCCACTTGGCTTAGAATGAAGTGTAGAATCTGCGTTTGATTTTGCTATGGCCACATGCAGAGGTGGTCACCCGAATGACACGACGTGGGACTTTTATGAGCCGGCTCTGACCCCGTTTGGAACCGCGAGCGTATTAAAAAAACAGAACGATCCTCAATATTCAGCACTTCTTATTGTTTCAGCGACAATTTGATCTCTCTCTCTCTCTCTGTCTCTCTCTCTCTCTCTCTCTCTCTCTCTCTCTCTCTCTCTCTCTCTCTCTCTCTCTCTCTCTATCTATCTATCTCCCTCTTTCTATCTCCCTACCTCTCCCCTCTCTCCCTCGTCTCTCAGTTCTCTCCTCTCTCTCTACCCCTCTCCCTCCCTCCCCTCTCTCTCTTCCTCAATCTCTCTCTCTCTCTCTCTCTCTCTCTCTCTCTCTGTGGGTGTATATGAACACGTGGTTATTTCCACCATCATGCACCATCTTACGTCTCTTACGCTGTGTGTGTGCTTTATCTGCAATCATTTTCTCCTTTGTCTTTATTCCATTTCTGATACTTGCCCTCCATGCAACACGTTCAGCGGCGACTTGCTCCCAATGTGCATTATTAATGCCTGTATCAATCATGGTCCGCTTACACACATCTTTGTATCATAGTAGAGGCCGACCCTGACATCTCTTACCCATCTGTAATTCACCCAAAAATATGTCCTTTGGTATTCTACCATCATCCATCCTCCTAAGATTTCCTACCCATCTAATTCTACGAAGACTGAGCATGGCATAAACCGTCACACAACCTGATCTTTCCAATACTTCAATATTTGT
Source organism: Cepaea hortensis (assembly GCA_963921405.1). Classification (NCBI taxonomy): domain Eukaryota; kingdom Metazoa; phylum Mollusca; class Gastropoda; order Stylommatophora; family Helicidae; genus Cepaea; species Cepaea hortensis. The sequence goes on from OY992896.1 coordinate 51,802,250, forward strand.
GATTTTGTCTTGCCACTTAATACCAAAACTTCTTTGCAGACATTGCATATGAAAGCTGTTCAAACTTTTCTCTTGGTGTGAGTAAGTTGTCCAGGTTTCACTGCCATAAAGAAGAGTACTAAGGACACAGGCTTGATAGACAAGGACTTTTGCTTTGGCAGTAAGCTTCCTGTTCTCCCAGAATCTTTTTCTTAACCTGTTTATTGTTGTTGCTGCGTTATCAATCCGGATGTTGATATCCTGATCTAGGGATAATTTGCTATTTACCACTGATCCTAGATATATAAAATGGTCTACCATTTCTAGTTCGACGTCGTTAATAAAGATTGATGGTACCCCATTTGCACCTTGTGACTTACTTTTGCTAATTGTTAAACCAAATTCAGAACAAGCATTGGAGAATGCAGATAGTAGACATTGTAATTCTTCCTCAGAGTTCGTCGTAACTGCAGCATCATCTGCAAAAAGCAACTCTCTGATCAGTACCCTCCTAATTTTGGTCTTGGTCTTCAATCTCTGAGCATAGCAGAGTCCGCCATCTGAGCGTGAGTGAATGTATATACCACCATCCTGATCATGAAAGGCAAATTTTAGTAGAAGTGAAAAGTATATTCCAACGAGGGATGGAGCTAGTACACAACCTTGCTTAACTCCACTCTTGATTTCAAACTCTTCAGAAGTTGCACCATCAAACTTGATTATACCCTTCATGCCTGTGTGGAACGATTCCACAATGGACAGAACGGTTAGTGGGCAGCCAATCTTCTTTAGTGCCTTGAATAGACACTCACGCCTGACCAAATCAAATGCCTTTGTGAGGTCGATGAAGGCCATAAACAGTGGTTGATGCTGTTCACGGCATTTTTATTGCATTTGTCGCAATGAGAATATCATATCAATAGTAAACCGGTTCTGTCGAAAGCCACACTGTGATTCGGGGTAGACTTAATCTCCTAGGACTTGAAGTCTGCGCAGAACAGTTCTGGCAAAAACTTTTCCAACAAAACACAGAAGTGAGATACCCCTATAGTTGCTGCAGTCGCTCCGATCGCCCTTGCTCTTGTACAGTGTTACGATGCTTGAATATTTGAAATCCTGTGGGACTTGTCCTTCTCGCCAGCATAGCACTATTAGCTGGTGGATCTGTAGAGTGAGTGTGTCTTGTCCACTCCTGATAACCTCTATTGGAATCCTATCCTTACCTGGAGCCTTGCCAGATGCAAGTTCATTTATAGCACACTTAACTTCTGTTATGGTGGGAAGTGTGTCCAGATGGTCAAGAATTGGTAGGGCCTCAATGGCGTTGAGGGCATCATCCGCTAGTTTGGTCTCACTTGAGTAAAGCTCCAAATAGTGCTCTACCCATCTGTCCATCTGCTGTTTCTTATCAGTGATGATTTCTCCAGTCAAAGTTTTCAATGGTGCACTTCTTTTGATCATTGGATCAGAGGCGTTCTTTATCACTTCATACATGCTTCAGATGTTTCCCTTATCACTTGCGATTTGAATGGACTCGCATAACTTGATCAAATAATCATTTGCACACTGCATGACAGCCTTTTGCACATCCTTCCTAGCTTGCCTCAACTCACTCAGAGTTTACGCGTTGGTCTGTCCTTGTTTCTTAAGAGAGCTATCTTCTTCTTATCAATCAAGGGCTGCTGAATCTGGCTGTTTGCCGCAAACAGTAATGCCTCTTATGACCCACTGTGCTGTAAACCCATACGGCAGTTTTATAAAGAGTTTCCTTAAGTTGACCCCACTTTTCATTTACTGCACAATTCTCTGGTGTATCAGTGAAAGCATCATCAAGTTGCTGTTGAAACTGAAAGCACTTTTTAGGATCGTGAGTGTTAATAACATTAATACTGGGGCTAGATTTATGTTCAGCTGTATAGATTCTCTTTGGTCTCAGTCTAACCCTTGCAACAACCAAAGAGTAATCCGTATCACAGTCAGCACTGTGGTAACTTCGAGTCAATGATATATGGTTCAGATGTTGTCTCAGTGTAATGATGAAGTCCAGCTGGTGCCAATGGCCGGACCTTGGATGTTTCCATGTGACCTTATGCTGTTCTTTTGTTTTAAAAAATTAGTTTGAAATACATAGGTCATTTCTGGTGCAATGCTCCAGCAGCCTTTGCCTATTTTCATTCATGCGACCCATGTTGTATTTTCCAAGGCACACTGGCGATGAACTCGAGTCCTTCTCTACACGAGCATTGAAATCACCGAGCATATAAATGTAGTCAGATTTTGGAACTGCCTTGATTACGGAGTCTAACTCCTCATAGAACGAATCCTTCATATCATCAGAGGAATAGAGTGTCGGTGCATATGAAGTAATAAGGGTGGCAAAACCACAAGAGGTTGCCAAGCGCAGGGATAATAGTCTTTCATTTCCTCATGCTGGAATTTCAATCATTCCCAGTAGCGAATTCTTCACTGCAAAGCCCACACCGTGGTGTCTTTTTTCCGCCTGCCCTCTACCCTTCCAAACAAAGGTGTAATTGATTTCCCTGAGTGACCCTTCCTAAGCGAGGCGAGTCTCCTGCAGGCCAGCAATATCAATGCTAAGACAATTGAGTTCGGCATCAATCATAGCTGTTTTTCTTACATCGTTAATATTGGTCAAGTCAGTAGAAAATCCTGGACACATGGTTCTCGCGTTCCAGGTTGCAAGCCGTAGCTTGAGGTTTCTATTTTTCTTTTTATTAGTACCTTGTGCATTGGTTTTACAGCCTGCGATTCAGATTTTGTCCTTGCCCCAAGCACCCATTGAAGCAGGCAGGCTGTGGCGGATCAGCACCCAATTGGCTTGAGGATGGCGGTAGCTGATCAGTGACACCTGTAGGTTTCTCCCACCGTCAGAGGCAACTCGTGGCGTCCCATGTCTACGCCAACTGACAGGTACTTATAACCCGTAACAGTTGCCTCTCGCTTTGATTCCGAGAAAGGTTAAAACCAGGGATAGAGTTATTGCTTCTCCATAGCACAAAGCCTGTGCTAAAATATAGAGATCATATGTTGCCCATGCAGAATGATCCCTCTCTCGGCCTGCCTAGTTCACTCCAGAGGAAAGGTACCACCTCTACATCTGGAACAAGACAAGCTGCAGAAGCTGCCGGATCAGCAAAGCAATGCTCTAACTGTCCGCTTGTCGGTGTTTCGATCCTAGACCAACGCCAACCAAGGCTTCGGGCCTGGTCTGCCCTGCCATGACATGTTGTCTTTAGGTTGCATTTCCTCACACCAGGGTAAGGCTTGTACCCTCCCAATTGCGCTCTTCCGTCCGAAGCCGTTGGCACAATGTGGGGTGTCGGGTTTGGTAAGCGCCGCCCAACAGAAAGCAGGTAGTACCGGCTACTGTTATACAGTAGCTCAGTCATATCTGACTAAGACCTGACACCAAATAGTAAGTATAAAGTAAGTATTCACTTATCACCGATAGTAAGTATTCACCCTATAAAGAAATCCTCTGCCTACTGTTACGATCTTGAGACTATAACCAACAACTACCTGTCGGTTGTACTCCAGATCAATGCACCACCTATTAAGTGGTTTCACGTTCATAATCATCACAGGAATTGCCTATAAACGTGGACTTTTTATGTTATCCTGCAAGTAGGCTCATCGGGTACTCCACCTTTCCCACAGGTGACTCATAAGTTAGCGGGTGAAAGGAGATACCTAACTTCAAAATGTGCAGATATCGCAGCTCGGGGTTAAACAGGGGCAACGAAATTGTGTCAACAACAACAACGATGACGACGACGCCCACGCGTCGACGACAACAACAACAACAACAACAACAACAACAACAACAACAACAACAACAACAACATAGGCGAAGAAAGAAGAAGACCTAAACATGAATCAGTAACAATGTTACATTTCCTTTACATGACATAGCCATCAACCCCAGGTTGATTGTCTCTACAATTTAACGATCAGTAGTTTGCCATCGCTTTGCGAAAGAGAAGTCAATGTTAAAATGCAACTTAATGGCAGTTTAGAGATTGAACGCCTAACCTCGGTATCAGTGCATCGGAAGTTTAAGAGCGAACACTCTTGACTTTTTAGCCCCGCCTGCTTATGAATAAGTAGTGCATTAATTAGAAAATACAACTCTTAGAATTGCTTTAGCACAAAATGGAATACTGCTTGGATAGTACATCCATTAAGTGGAAAGTCCGAATCGAAAGCACATTGTGTGGGCGTCATCAAAGTTGTCCTAGTGGCACGAAATGGAATATTGCTTGGATAGCAAATCCATTATGTGGAAAGTCCGAATCGAAAGCTCACTGTGTGGATGCCATCTGGAGACTGCATTCTTCTGGATTCCGGAGGAACAGCCTGTGGTGAACGGAAGGTCCAATATACGCAAGTGAGGTTAATTAAGCAGCCATGTGCAGGACGTGACGATTCCTTGGGTGAGCCTAGTACCAGAGCGCTATGTGTCGGCTCTGCAATTATGGAAGCCTCCTTGGATGGCGGGGAATGCCCATGGTCTGCCCCTGCCTTCCCTTGACGGCTGACAGGGATGTCTTCGGCTGTTCTATATGGGCCAGCTGGGATGGGGGATAACACCACAACAGTGAGAGTCAAACGTCCTATGAAGCATAACGTCCTAACGAAGGTTAACGAAGGAGAAGTCGGATGTGTCGGACTGACGGCGCAAGAACGCAGCTCTGCTGTAAACAGGCAGGACGAAATAACGTCCGAAAAAAAAACTGTCCAGATGAACGCAGAAGAATACGAAGAAGCTTTATTCATATGGTAAAACATACAATATTATGAAATGACCATCAAACATCACACAAGTATAAAACATTGTAGCTAAATGGAAAGAGAACTAATCTGCAAAACATACACATTAAATGAGATGTCTTGTCTTGCGTATCCTTGTCTATATTCTTCTCTTCTGATGTCTTTTCTCTAGTCTTATTTACGCTAGTCTTGTCTAGCATTGTCTTTTCTATAGTTTTATCTTCTATTGTTATTTTTCCCTGGACTTGTCTTTCATCGTCTTTTCTCTGGTCTTATCTTACATTGTCTTTCCTCTAGTCTTGTCTTGCATTGATTTTTCTCTGGTTTTGACCTCGGGTGTCTGTTCTCTAGTTTTATCTTCTATTGTCTTTGTCTTGTCTTGTTTTATATACGCATGTCTTCCATTAAATTTTCCCTAGTTTTGTTTTTGATACTTTTGTCTTGCATTGTCTTTTCTTCACTCTTGTCTTTTCTTTGGACTTGTCTTTCATTGTCTTTTCTCTACTATAGTCTTCCATTGTCTTTTCTCTGGACTTGTCTTTCATTGTCTTTTTTATACTATAGTATTAAATTGTATTTTCTCTAGTCTTGTCTTCCGCTGTCTTTTCTCTTGTTTTGCCTTCCATTGTCTTTTATCTAGTCTGGTCTTCCATTGTCTTTCTGTAGTCTTGTCTTCCATTGTCTTTTCTCTAGTCTTGTCTAGCCATGGCTCCACTGATCCATCCGCCAGCGATGTAGCTAACTACGTCGTTTTCCTCAGATCGGTAAGGACAAGTAAAGAACCCTCGATCAGGTTTTAGGCTGAGCTCATTAAAGAAATGGTATGTATCGATGGGGTTTCAAACACATGTACACCAGGCCACCAGACATGTATTCTAGCCACAGCGCTACCACCACACAGCAAGGTATTGTGTGCATGTGGCACATATTAAGACCATCAGGAGCTAGAAGTGACGAAGAGTAGACGGGAGACTCTCCTTCGTGTAAAATTGAAACTAGAAAGCCCGCCCACAACAGACTGTGTATATGTCAAAGATCTATAAATAGAGTTTACAGAGCTAAGAATATATATAATAGAGCTAAGACAGACACTATTGAAGGACACCAGACAGGAGAGACACCAGCGCTATAAATAGCTTCACAACGGGACACACTTGTGTCAACCAAGAGGGCATTGAGTACCCGTGAGCGAGGGTTTCCCAAAACACTAGGAAACTAACCGCCTCGACGAGTAACCCTGGAGTACAGGTTACTCGAGTGAACTGACCAGCGTGCTGGGACACCACGCACGCAAGACCTATCAGTGCACGGAGGATCCAACGTCCGTGTTTGAACACGCAACTAAAACCGTGAGGACAGACGGGGACTGAGACAGCTAGAGAACAGACGTGTTCCTTATGAACACTATAAGTTTATAGACAATAGTGATTGTTAGGCTTTAAATTCCATTCAGTGATTATTAGTATCATTATCACCTCTTCATTGTATCTGTGTAACGTACCATGATGTTTATTGTCAATGAAGTATTCCGCTCGCAGAGCTTGTTTGTAATCAGCTCTAAATAAATTGTACCTTTTGCAAACGACACGAGTTATTATTTCGTGTAGTGCAAAAGTAGGGGCGTCCTGAAATACCTGTCGCAAGCAAGTCGCTGACAGGCAGGACCCCATTTGGTGTCAGAAGTCCCTGAACCAACGTCAACAGCAACAATGGGCATTATTTCTGTGTTAAAAATATCTAAAATTTAACGTGAATTAGTTACCATAGAATGTCAGAAATAATTTTGTTTTGTGAATTAACGTGAGTGATTAACACCATTACTACGTCATAATTAATAGGTTACCATTTGTGGAGCTTGAACCACAATGAAGAAAGATTAATCTACAAGTTTTGTTATTCTACGGAAATTAATAGGAAATGTGTATGAATTTGTGGTAATGAAAATGTATACAAGTATGAATTTAAATTATCAAGCAAACCATCGTGTACATTTCATTTTGTGTGATACAGCCATTAATGTCACCATTCATCACATTCATTTAGATATTTGTGCAAAATAAGTTCTTTTTGCACAAAGAAAGATATTAGCTACTGAAAGGAAGCCTTAGATCGTAGTTATACCAAACAAGATAGGAAAGTGAAGACAAGACGACAGTGACTTTCATATGACCAATCACTTACGAATCATGACGATCATTGATACTATCATAACATTCATTCATTAACATAATTTATCATTATCTAAATAACATTATGATTCATCAGCCACATGAAATATAAACATGTATTTATATCATACGCATGTTTCTAAAGTATTGATGCTCTACTAAACAGAAGCATCCGATCTGTTGTCAAGTCCATCATTTTTGTGTGTCCGGAAAACAGCGGTGGAACATCCCAAGGGCCGTATTTTCCGACGTATTAGATGAGTATATTTTCGAAATATTTTGATATACACTATGTTAACCATGCATCTCTATGTTCAGGGAGAATGTAAATAACTAACACATAACTACAAACCATTGTGTAAAACTATTGTGATATCAGTGTAAAATAACATAAAGCCACAAAATGGCATCATTAAGTGAGTGCATCCAGGCGGGCAAAGAAATGGGCCATACTGGAGAGAAATTAGAGAAATGGGCGGATCAAAAATACAAAGAGGAAACAGAGAGAAAAACTGCTTTAGAGAGAGACGAAAGAGCATTAGAAAGACAACATCAAAAAGAAATGAAAGAAGTCTAGGAAGCTACCAAACAGAAGCAGATACAGATAGAGGCAGAAACTAAATTAAAGATGAAAGAAATGGAGATAGATTCAAACATCCAAATAGCCTCGAGTAAACAAAAGAGCCAAGAAGAACAAAATAAGTTTAGCAAATATAAAGGCCTGATCAAACCATATAGCGTAGGCGATTCAATCTCAGCATGGACTGAGAATATAGAGTTTCAACTTAAGACTCAGAAAATACCTTTGGATGACTGGGCAATGATCTACATGAGAAATCTCAGTGGGGAGCCATTAAAGGTGATAGAATCAATACCTACAGAACTAAGGAACAATTATCAGTACATCCACGATAGGATCATGCAGCATTTCCTTCTGGATGCTACGGGTTATCAAATTCAGTTTTCCCAAATAAAACCTAAGCCAACTGAAACCTTCCTAGATTACATCTCTAACGTGCAAAGTACATTTAATAAATGGATTAAAGCAGCGAAAGTGGGCAAAAACTTTGATAAATTACAAGATCTCATGGTAATGGACAAGGTAATATCCACTGTCCCTACCCCTTTTGCGAAGTTTCTCCAACAATCAGATATAGAATCCATTGAGTAACTAGAAAAACGGGGGTCGGCATATTTTTCTTCTAATCGTGACATATTTAAGTCCACCACACATGATACAGAGATCACTGCTTTTGTAAAGAACGAACCCAGTAGATCTTATAATCAGAAAGAGTACCATAAGAAAGAGAAACCGTACCAGAAGCCACCTCAATGTGGATATTGTAAATTGTTTCATCCTAGCTACTCTATGTGCGATAAGAACCCGGCATATCCCTCACACTTAGAAACAGTAATAAAGAAGCAGGAAGGTAGACGAAATTCATTTAGACGGGCTATTAAATGTTATTTTTGTTCCAGCTATGGCCATTATTCTGCAAAGTGTCTTGGTAGGCAACGAATGAAGGCAAATAATGCTGTGCTCATCGATACGTCATCAGACGATGATAGCGTAATTGACTCCGATCTTGTAAATGTATTACCAGAGAGTGAATGTGAAAGTGTGGCATTAGTTACAGATATATTAGACTTTAAGAGATGTCAGACATTGTGACAAAACGTCAGTGGCCCATGTCCTCAGGCCTTCTTTTATTTTGGGTGGGCAGGGGGAGGCGGCTTTCGGGAGCTCTCGGTTCTCTTGTTCGCTCAATCACCATGAAAGATGGTTCTTTGGGTTACTTTCATAACACGATTTTTTCATGGAGCGATTAGATATATGTCTTTCCTTTCGGGTAGACCTGATGAAGCGCCTTGCGCCAAATGAGCACTGGTGCGACTTCTTGTGCAATTCATGTCCGTTTCTAAAGTTATCGTTACCCACTGCCTAATGTCAAGATGTCAAGTTGAAGATTGGGACATTTTAAAGGCAGAATACGGATGATGTATGAAAGGTAAATTTAGGTTGTAATTAGTCCTGCACTTATAAATCTCTATTGTCTTAACTACTGAGATGAGTTGGCGAAAAGGCAGTCTTGCCATGTTGGGAGGGGGGGACCGTTGGCCAGTCTGGCTGAGCGTCTTGGTCTTGGCATGGCAGGGGAACAAATCTGAACAATAAATATTTCCCAAATGATATCGCTGGTTCTTGGCAGCCGATAGACGAGTGCTATCTTTCCTTCTACGGCCTGAACTGGGCATACTGTCATCTTTCTGTAGAATATAATCATTGGATGGTTACGGTATGCCGGAAGGAGGGAAGGGCTCCTTGGGGATGGGGTCAACCAATCTATGATCTATCTTCTTGAGTCGGAAGAGGCTATCCACAGTGCTATCTCTTTCGTCTTTTGGTCGATAGGATGATGTCGGGAAGATAATGGACTTCTCTATCTCACTGAGAGAACCTGAACTCATCTGAATCTATGGGTTATTTGAGGCACTGCCGGTACATTGCGGCGTCAGCTCAGACAAGAGCAGCGGCCGGAAGGAGTAGTATTTTTGTTTCCTATTCTTGCTGGGAATGGGGAACGACACTTCTTTACATACACATAATTACCCACACAACACCACAAGAGCTTTGTCGTGAGAAAGGCAGGGTTTGCAAGTGAGAGATAAGCCTTGAAATGAATGTGCCCAATAATAATAAAGGCTTGGTATGAGTGTGGAGAGTGAGTCCTGTAGGCAAAAAGTTCCTGGGGTGGACAACCGGACGTCTACAAGCTGGAGGTCTACTCAAGCTCGGACGTAGCCAATCCAGGGGCTACCTGACAGGGCAGGCCCATTCATTCGGGTCTCTTATCTAATGTATTGGGTAGGGAACCTATATGTCAAATGTAGTAACTGAGGACCTATTGCTCCTCAGGATTGTGGTACTTGAGTCAGCCTAGTCGTTCACTGATTTCTGTCATCTCCAGGGTCCTCCTTGATTTGAAGGGAGCATAAGAGATCTGCAAGGCCACGAGAGTATCACCTTAAGACATTCTCAGGTGAACCATGGACTTTCAGGACGGCCACAGGCTAATGACTCCAATCAAGGAATCAATGTCTGATTAGTCCTGATCTAGTGGCATCCTTCGGTACCCGCTCATTAAAAATCCCATCGTCAATAGTGGAGTGATTGAACCTATGTTCCTGAATGGACCTACAGCTCATTCTCGGTTCTACTCATCCGTATCAGTGACATTGAAAAACCCATACCCATTCCACATTCACGAACCATTACTATTATGTGAAATCTTACCCAGCCTGGTCAGTGACATTAAAACACCCATACACCTTTTCCCTGTCAAGAACTGTTCCCATTGTGACAAATGATGTATTCCTGTACCATTGGGCTACAACGAACACAAGACTCATTGTGTAGAGAGGACCACTGGAACTAGTACGACTGGTTCTACAGGCGCCTGTTGTTTGTACAACCGATCCGGAAGGAGGTAAATACCGGCGGACCAAATCGGTGAGGCAGATGTCGACTGACGGGACTTTGTAGTACTCTTCGGTCTATGAGGGAAAGCCATGAGGCTCTCTGCCTGAACTTTATCCTTGTTGTGTCTGTTTAGAACTATCTGTTTTAACTGCCTTGATGTTTTCCTGTGCTGTTCTTTATTAATTTAATAAATCACGTTTTAGTTTACTCCAACGTTCACTGTGTTATATATATATGGATCAGCCAGAAATACACTTTAGAGATTAGGTCCCGAGGTCGAAAGAGAGAGTGACAGTGAGTCCAGAGAACGGAGGAGGGTTGGCAAGCAAAGACCTATCCCAGCCAGGGCTATAGAATAATATTGAAATATTGTTACATGGTTACTTGGGACCCTCCACGTAGCTTGTTACAATTTCTGGGGGCACGTCGCGGGATATTTTAAATCCTGGTGGAGTTCTGGCTGATATAGTGATAGGGGACAGATATTCTTGTCTACTATCAATAGGTTCTGCCTACCGTACCTGGCTATTGTCTATACTCTTCCTCACACGGACTGACCGACATACGACGTGTTGTGGTCAGGTAAAATAACCAGTTGTGTACTTGAGATTGAAATTTAATATACAATTACCTCTTCCCTTACCCTCTGAATGTAAGATGGCATCCGCTAAATTTAATGTTGCCGAAGTACAGGCTACAGGGCGTGAGATGGGTTATGATGGGGCGGAGTTACAGAAATATGTTCAGGAAGTGGAAAGAGACTTCAGACAAGCTGTGCGCGAAGCTAAGAAAATTGAGGCCGAGGCTGAGGCTATGAAGATGGAGGCTGAGGCTAGGAAGATGGAGGCCGAGCAGGCTGTCAGAGACCATGAGTTCCGTATGAGGGAGTTGGAGCTGAAAGCTCAAACTGCCAAGGAAAGCGATGGTGCAGTGGGAGGCGCAGTTCTGCCTGACTCAACAACTTCTAGTGGTGGTCCATACCAGGCAATGAAGATCCCATTACTCCCGTTCGATGAACACAAAGATAAGATCGACCAGTATCTTCACAGATTTCAGTCGATGGCTTTGGCTATGGGATTGGAACGTGGGAAATGGAACTTGAAACTCTCACAGGGCCTGAGGGGGACAGCGTACGAGGTCTACTCAAGGTTGCCACCTGGTATGGAGAATGACTATGAGGCCCTGGAAAAAGCATTATTGAAAAGGTTCCAGATGACGGCCCATACATACCAACAGCAGTTCAGAAAGTCAAAGAGAGAGCCAGGGGAGATGTTCGCAGCCTACAGCATTAGACTTAAGTCTTACCTTTTGAAGTGGATGTCATTAGCTGGATTTGCTAACGACTATGAAAGTTTAGAAGAATTAGTGGTCGTGGACCAAATGAAGAGAATGATGCCTAAGCCATTGCAAACCTTCTTGCTTGAAAATGGGGCAGAAAGGTTAGACGTAGTAAACACATTAGCGGAAAGGTATGTGCTAGCTCATGGGGATAATGGGGAACTGTCACAACCCAATCCCCGACCACCAGACACATGGCCTGGAAAGAAGAAGAACCCTAAAACAGCTCACACCAAGAAGGAGGATCCTTTCGATAAAGTTCCAATTAAGAAACCCTCTGGTAAGAGTCCACCTGGATCTCCTAGAAGAAAGTGGAGTGAAAAGTGGTGCGCCTACTGCAAATCTCCCACCCACAATACGGCCGATTGCAGGCGCAAACAGAAAGACTCTCACTATGCTGCCTGTCTTGTAGAAACCGGGGAAGGGTCTAACAAGGAGGTAGAAGGGAGGGGTCTTGAGAACAAAGATTCAGAGAAACCACCAGTAGTAGAGACGATACTTGTGAACGGACAACCAGTCGAGTGTCTCTATGACACCGGTTTGCAGTTTGAGGCCGTAATTTCCTCACACTTAGTGAGCCCAGAGCAGCTAACGGGGAGTCTATTGAGATTCAAACGGCGACCAAGAGTGCAGTAGCGATGTCTCTTCCGATTGCGAAGGTAGACATCAAATCAAAATATGTTACCGGCACTATCCAGGCAGCCGGTCTGCTAGATCCGATCTTCCCAATGATCTTGGGTTGTCGCTACGTCTTTCTAGGGATCCCAACAGAACCCATGTACGTAGGGGCAATGCAAACCAGATCTCAATCGGGAGATGAGCAGACACCGGCCTTGATCGTGAATCCCTTGCCTGGGGAGTTAAGAGCTGCTCAAAGCCAGGATGCTACATTGCAACCTTGCTTTAACCAGTTGCCAAAAAGTTCTGACCCACCAAGACGGGGTCAGTATTATATGAAGAATCGGTTACTGTACCGAAGAACCGGAGTGGAGGAACGCCAGCATGGACAGCTGGTAGTTCCTAAGGTCTATCGGGAACAGATTCTTCATATGGGACACACCATTTCATTCAGTGGACATATGGGTGTCGGGGCAACACTCCAGCGCATTTCCTGCCATTACTACTGGCCAGGGATGACTGGAGACGTGCGTCGGTACGTCAAGTCGTGCCCAGAGTGCCAGCGTGTGGCACCAAAACACTGGACGGCTCCAGTATTCCTGGGCGACATGCCCATTATGAACTCTCCTTTCGAGAGAGTTGCCATCGATCTTGTTGGTCCTCTTCTTCGGACTAGGAAGAGGAATATGTATATTCTTACGATGGTGGATTGCTGTTCCATGTGGGGTGAGGCGATACCGTTGGCCACAATCGACTCTAAGCGAGTGGCTGATGCACTGATGGAGACCTTTACTCGGTTGGGATTTCCAAACCAGATCCTAACGGACAATGGGTCTCAGTTCTGTGGTAAGCTGATGGAGGAAGTCTTCCGTATCTTCCAGACTAACCACATTCACACAAGCCCATACCACCCTCAGTCGAATGGGCAAGTAGAGAGGTTTAATGGTACCTTGATGACCATGCTTCGGAAGCTGGCTCAAGAGAAACCAGACAGATGGGATGAGTATATCCCAGCCGCCTTGTTCGCCTATCGGGAGGTTCCGCATGGGTCGACCGGGTTGCCACCAGCCACTCTACTATTCGGGAGGCCAATCAAGGGTCCCTTAGAAGCCCTATTGAGATGTTGGACAGAGGAGGAAACTTCCGAAGAAGTTGTATCCTCATATAAATACGTCGAAGAGTTAAAGAAGAAACTCCAGACGGGTTGGGCTTTGGCAGCTCAGAATCTGAGGGCGGCCAGAAGGAGACACGCGGCCTACTACAATAGAAGGACGAAAGATAGGTCTCTTAAAGTGGGGGGTCGGTTTCTGTTGTTACTTCCAGTAGGTTCCAATAAACTCGAGATTGGTTGGCAGGGGCCTTTCCCGGTGGAAAGGGTTGTGTCCCGCACCAACTATGCCATCCGGATCAGGGGAAAATCCAAAATCTTCCACATAAACCTCCTCAAAAAGTACGAAGAACGATCTGATGGTACTTCTCTCCCACTCATGACGATGGCGGTCGCGATGGAAACTGAATCGGGAGAAGACGCGGATAGGGAGTATCCTTTACACCCTGGGGAAACCTATAGGGATGTACATATAAATCCTGATCTGTCGGCTGAAGAAACAGACCGGGTCATCCGTTTGTTGGAGTCCCATCAGCAGATTCTTACCGATCGGCCAGGGCGGACAGGGTTGGTCGAGTTTGATATGACTCTGACTACCCAAGACCCCGTTCGCCAAAAAATATATCCAGTGCCCTTTTCGAAAGAGAAGGCCCTGGAAGCCGAAATCCAGAAACTTCTGGACGATGACATCATCACTCCTTCGACTTCTCCTTATAATGCCGGGGTGGTCTTGTTGAGGAAGCCCAGTGGGGAGCACCGCCTATGTATTGATTACAGGTAATTAAACAGTTGTACGACATTCCAAGTTGAACCGTTACCGAACACAAATCAACTGTTTGCCAGACTAAATAAGGCAAAGTACTTTTCAAAGATTGATCTAAGCCGGGGATATTATCAGATCCCTGTGAAACCCGAGGTTCGCCCCTTGCTCGCCTTCAGTACTCCGAGCGGGCATTACGAATTCAAGGTGATGCCATTTGGGCTGAGCAATGCGCCCAGTGTGTTCACCCGCATGATGAGAATGTTATTAGAGCCTTTAAAGGATCCCTCTGTCGTCTCGTTTATGAATGATATTCTCATTGCGTCTGACAATCTGAAAGATCACCTGAAGTTCTTGGGACAGATTTTCACAAGGTTAAAAGAGGAAGGGTTAACCGCCCGTCCAGCCAAATGCATGATTGGCTATCAATCCTTGGAATTTCTGGGACATACTATTACCCCAGGGGGACTGGTACCGGAAGAAAAGAATATTGAGAAGGTCAGACTCGCACCCCGTCCTAAGTCCAAAAAGGATGTTAGGTCTTTCTTGTCTCTGTGTGGGTTTTACCAGAAATTTATTCCGCGGTTCAACGAAATTGGGGCGCCGTTAACAGAAACCCTGAAGAAAGGATCACCAGATCCTATAGTCTGGACCCCGAGCTGTGAAGAAGCTTATGGGAAGTTGAAACAGGCTTTGGTGGACAGGTCAGTCCTGCAACTCCCAAATTTGGAGAAAACGTTTGTTCTAAGAACCGACGCGAGTAACATAGGGATTGGGGCAACTCTGTTGCAGGAAGGGCGAGATGATCCTTCGGTGCTATGTCCGGTGGCGTATGCCAGTAGAAAACTGTTACTCGCGGAACGGAATTACTCCACCGTCGAACGGGAATGTCTAGCTCTAGTATGGGCGGTACAGAAATTTCAACCTTATCTGTATGGAGTACCGTTCAAAGTACAATCCGACCATCAACCTCTGACGTTTTTGGCATCTTCTAAGAAACTGAACGCGAGGTTAATGAGATGGTCATTGCTCCTACAACCGTATCAGTTCACGGTCGAATACATCCCCGGAAGGGAGAATGTGGGAGCGGATTTTCTATCACGGCATCCTATGGTTGAATGTGAAGGTGGGGCCATTCGAACAGAACCTCTGGCAGTAGAAAGTTCGTAGGGTTCGACTTTCTTAAGATGGGGCCTATGTGACAAAACGTCAGTGGCCCATGTCCTCAGGCCTTCTTTTATTTTGGGTGGGCAGGGGGAGGCAGCTTTCGGGAGCTCTCGGTTCTCTTGTTCGCTCAATCACCATGAAAGATGGTTCTTTGGGTTACTTTCATAACACGATTTTTTCATATAGCGATTAGATATATGTCTTTCCTTTCGGGTAGACCCGATGGAGCGCCTTGCGCCAAATGCGCACTGGTGCGACTTCTTGTGCAATTCATGTCCGTTTCTAAAGTTATCGTTACCCACTGCCTAATGTCAAGATGTCAAGTTGAAGATTGGGACATTTTAAAGGCAGAATACTGATGATGTATGAAAGGTAAATTTAGGTTGTAATTAGTCCTGCACTTATAAATCTCTATTGTCTTAACTACTGAGATGAGTTGGCGAAAAGGCAGTCTTGCCATGTTGGGAGGGGGTGACCGTTGGCCAGTCTGGCTGAGCGTCTTGGTCTTGGCATGGCAGGGGAACAAATCTGAACAATAAATATTTCCCAAATGATATCGCTGGTTCTTGGCAGCCGATAGACGAGTGCTATCTGTCCTTCTACGGCCTGAAATGGGCATACTGTCATCTTTCTGTAGAATATAATCATTGGATGGTTACGGTATGCCGGAAGGAGGGAAGGGCTCCTTGGGGATGGTGTCAACCAATCTATGATCTATCTTCTTGAGTCGGAAGAGGCTATCCACAGTGCTATCTCTTTCTTCTTTTAGTCGATAGGATGATGTCGGGAAGATAATGGACTTCTCTATCTCACTGAGAGAACCTGAACTCATCTGAATCTATGGGTTATTTGAGGCACTGCCGGTACATTGCGGCGACAGCTCAGACAAGAGCAGCGGCCGGATGGAGTAGTATTTTTGTTTCCTATTCTTGCTGGGAATGGGGAACGACACTTCTTTACATACACATAATTACCCACACAACACCACAAGAGCTTTGTCGTGAGAAAGGCATGGTTTGCAAGTGAGAGATAAGCCGGGAAATGAATGTGCCCTTTAATAATAACGGCTTGGTATGAGTGTGGAGAGTGAGTCCTGTAGGCAAAAAGTTCCTGGGGTGGACAACCGGACGTCTACAAGCTGGAGGTCTACTCAAGCTCGGACGTAGCCAATCCAGGGGCTACCTGACAGGGCAGGCCCATTCATTCGGGTCTCTTATCTAATGTATTGGGTAGGGAACCTATATGTCAAATGTAGTAACTGAGGCCCTATTGCTCCTCAGGATTGTGGTACTTGAGTCAGCCTAGTCGTTCACTGATTTCTGTCATCTCCAGGGTCCTCCTTGAATTGAAGGGAGCATAAGAGATCTGCAAGGCCACGAGAGTATCACCTTAAGACATTCTCAGGTGAACCATGGACTTTCAGGACGGCCACAGGCTAATGACTCCAATCAAGGAATCAATGTCTGATTAGTCCTGATCTAGTGGCATCCTTCGGTACCCGCTCAGTACAAATCCCATCGTCAATAGTGGAGTGATTGAACCTATGTTCCTGAATGGACCTACAGCTCATTCTCGGTCCTACTCATCCGTATCAGTGACATTGAAAAACCCATACCCATTCCACATTCACGAACCATTACCATTATGTGAAATCTTACCCAGCCTGGTCAGTGACATTACAACACCCATACACCTGTTCCCTGTCAAGAACTGTTCCCATTGTGACAAATGATGTATTCCTGTACCATTGGGCTACAACGAACACAAGACTCATTGTGTAGAGAGGACCACTGGAACTAGTACGACTGGTTCTACAGGCGCCTGTTGTTTGTACAACCGATCGGGAAGGAGGAAAATACCGGCGGACCAAATCGGTGAGGCAGATGTCGACTGACGGGACTTTGTAGTACTCTTCGGTCTATGAGGGAAAGCCATGAGGCTCTCTGCCTGAACTTTATCCTTGTTGTGTCTGTTTAGAACTATCTGTTTTAACTGCCTTGATGTTTTCCTGTGCTGTTCTTTATTAATTTAATAAATCACGTTTTAGTTTACTCCAACGTTCACTGTGTTATATATATATGGATCAGCCAGAAATACACTTTAGAGATTAGGTCCCGAGGTCGAAAGAGAGAGTGACAGTGAGTCCAGGGAACGGAGGAGGGTTGGCAAGCAAAGACCTATCCCAGCCAGGGCTATAGAATAATATTGAAATATTGTTACATAGTTACTTGGGACCCTCCACGTAGCTTGTTACAGACATGTCACCAATTTCATGTGGATGGAAAATTGAAATGTGGTCACGTCATACCATTTTCAAACGAAGATGCCAACGCAGCTAGTGCCTCCAGAGGTAAACTGAAGTTCTACGATGCACTGGTCAATAATCAACCATGCCATTGTTTACTGGATAGCGGCAGTACTTTACTTGGTTTAAGAAAAGAGCTTGTCAGACCAGAAGATTACACGGATGAATTTGTCAAATGCCGTACTTTCTCAGGAACCATTGAGAAATAACCACTGGCAAAAGCGCATATTAATACCCCGTTCCTTACCGGCACATTTACTTGCGCAATCCTGCAAGATCCCTGTACGGATCTGATTTTAGGCTGTTTAGCTTCATTGATGCAATGTACTGACGACGACATATTAGCCTGGAAACATACAAACATGGCTAATGCTGTAACAAGGTCAGATACTGAAACACACTAAACTGACCTACAAAACGAGATTTTACAGCTGTTAACACCCAGCGGTGCCGATAACAACACTACTCTACAATAATTTATCGAGGCACAACGCACAGATCAAACTATCGCACCTTATTTTAAATTGTTAGGTGAGCGAGCGAAAGTGACTAAAAATGCATCTTGGTATTTTAGAATATTCAACGGAATTCAATGCGTTATTACACAAATAATAACCATGAAATTCAGCAGACGGTGTTACCTGTAACATATCGACAAAATGTGCTAAAGATCGCACATGAGTCACCGTTTGCTGGACATTTGGCGTATGACAAAACCAGAGCCAGAATTTTGTCACACTTCTACTGGCCTAAATTCTGTACTGATATAAAATTGTTCTGTCGTTCATGTACTATTTGTCAACATCTTGTAAGAAAGGGAAAGCATGTGACGGCCGAAGTTCAACGGTCATTATTAGCATCTAGACCATTCGAGTGTGTAGCGGTCGATATTGTTGGACCCCTAAATCAGGTGTCGAGCAAAGGAAACCGATTCATACTTACTCTCGTGGATCTATGTACCAGGTGGATCGAAGCTATTCCACTAAAATACATCACCTCCAAAGATGTGGCGACTGTATTTTTGCACTTATTTTGTCGTTTTGGCTTTCCACGAACGATTCTATCGGATCGCGGAACGCAGTTTATTTCGGCTGCTACGCAATCCTTAACAAAATTGTTAGGGATATGTCACAGCCTCACATTAAGGGCGGTACCAACATAAACGTAAGAGATACTGGCGAAGGGAGAGAACTCCAACTAAAGGGAAAGAACCGAGTCACTCGAAGGCTCGAATAACCCAGAGCCTTCTCGAAGGACCGGTCAGTGTGTCCACAGCCACGTGGACACTGATGGGGCCCGCCGATTGCGGGGTCCACGAGAAACTCAGAGAGAGTTACCACCCGTGTCGGATTGCGACACGTGTGGAAGGACAGACACGGACTGGACATCGAGGAAGCAAGGGGACTTGATAGTAGACCCAATTGTATTTAGGGGTCTTATACATATGTTTAGATAGCTGCTAGAGTTATTGTGTTAATCATGTTCATTGTAAACTCCTGTGATACGCAACGCGCTGATTGCTGGCTTGTGAAAACTCGCTTCGCCAGCGTACTGTAATATACATGTAAATAAATGATGCTAGATTGTATCTGAACGGAGTTTGTTGCCTGTATGAGCCCGAGTTTCAATCCCCTAGAGATCTAGGACGGTGACAGGCTATTTGGGGGCTCGTCCGGGATTTGGCAATCATAAGCAGTACTTTTCAGAACAGCTCTTGGTTTTGCCAAGTAAAAAAAAATGTATCAACTTTAACACATGACAAAGTTAGAAACTTTGCAGCTATCTGTGAATGAGCTATTATAGTCCCTCTACAAAAATATTTCAAATGATAATAATGTTTATGAAATTTGACATGACTGTGACAATTACAATGACAGTTACTAATTTTTTTTTGATTCCAACATCAGATTGTTCCGCGAAATATCGTGTATGTAACCTGTACACCAGCAGTGGCGAGAAAACAAGACTACAGTCGAGAGCTCAGGGAAAAGAAGATGAGTTTCATTTCATGCTCATTACATCCCTAAGCGATACTCCTCATCCTCATTCATTGATGTAACATTTTTCTATGTATTGATTTTTTATGTATATGCTAATCTTATAACCAAGTAAACCTGTTCAGATAAATTTGCTCAGGTAAACATTAAGGGAGATAACCAATTTTTGTACACCCTGATTTAATTTCAAGAAAGTAAACAATAACTAAAATACAAGTTGTCAACATTAGAACAGTGCATTGAATTAGGTATTAGGTTAGGATGTAAAGAAGAAAAACTTTCAGAATGGGCACAAAAGACACATTCAGAAAATATTGCACGAGAAGAAAGAGCAATGGAAAGAGAAGAGAAAAAGATACAAGCAGAAAGAGAAGAGAAAAAGATACAGATGCAAATCGAGGCAGAAGAGAAAAAGATGCAAGCAGAAAGAGAGGAGAGAAAAATGCAAATTGAGGCGGAAGAGAAAAAGATGCAGATGCAAATGGAAGCTCAAGAGAAGAAAATACAGATGGAGCTTGAGGCGGCGACCAAGCAAGCCCAATTAAATGCAGAGACACAGATGAAACTAAAACAAATGGAAATTGACTCCAACTTAGAAATGTCAGTGAACAAAATTAGAAGTAAAGAAGATGAACAAAAATACAACAAATACAAAGTCCTTGTCAAAGCGTTTTGTTCAGGAGATTCTATAAGCGCATACTTAGAGAACTTCGAGTGTTTGATGACTTACCATAAGGTCGCAAAAGTCGACTGGTCATTTATTCTCATGAGAAATTTAGCATTAGAGCCCTTAAAAGTGATAGAAACAGTTCCACAAGATATGAGGAAAGATTATGATTATTTAAAGCAAAGAATACTCCAACATTTCTCACTAGATACAGCAGGCTATCAACTTCAGTTCTCAAAATTAGTCCCTCTACCTAATCAAACTTTCATTGACTACGTGTCTACAGTTCAGGATATTTGTACAAAATGGATAACCTCAGCAAAAACAAATAACAACCATGATAAACTGAAAGAACTAATTATAATTGATAAGATTATTACTACAATTCCAACACCTTTTTCTAAATTTTTGAGACAAATGGATTGTAAAACTATCCAAGAAATAGAAACCAAGGGGAACGCATATTTTACAACGAACCGCGATATTTTCAAGTTAAATATGAGCCAAAATGAAACAGCTGCGGTTACAAACACCAAATACTCAAAACCAAATGAATATAAGTTCAAACAACGCTCTAAGTTCACAAAACCAGTCAAATGTCAGTATTGTCATCTGACACACGAAGAGTACGCGATGTGCGACAAATCACCAAATTATCCACATCATCTCCAAATGGTAGTGGAAAAAGAAAAGAACAAAAGGAACGCATATCAGAGAGCGGTTAAATGTTTTTTTTTGCTCGAGCTATGGCCATTATTCAAAACTTTGTGATGGGAGAAAGATGATGAAGCAGGCCAATGCCGCATTAATAGACACATCCTCAGATGAAGAAATTGAACAACAGAACGAATGTGACATCCAGAATGAAAGTGCGAGTGAGTCAGGTAATGCAGTAGACATCATTAATGCCATCACTGATAACAAATGTAACACCTGTAGAAAATTTCAACTTGATACAACTTTGTTATGTGGCCACACAATCCCAGTTTCTAACGAAATGGCCAACGCAGCCTTAACACCAACAGGCAAGTTAAATTATTCAACAGGTTTTGTTAACAACAAACAATGTACATTAATACGAGATTCCGTAGCGACTCTTTGTGGAATTAAGAGAACATTAGTTAACGACAAAGACTACACACACAAATACGTAACGTGTCGCACATTCGCAGGCACGATCGAAAGATACCCCCTAGCACTGGCCGAAATTCGGACACCTTTTATATCAGGACAAGTGCTATGTGCAGTACTAGAAAATCCTGCCGCTGAAATCATCCTTGGGAATCTTCCCAACATAAGATCTTGCTCTGAAAAGGAAATCAGAGAATGGGAACATAAATACTGTATCCAAAAACCAAACAGCGAGTCCAAAGTGAAAAACCACGCGTGCTTGTCTCAAACTGCCAAAAGCACAAGGGAGACAACCGATGACGTAATTCAAATTGAATTCACAGAGGTGAAGAATACAGGGGCGGTTGACTCTTTCAATGATACCATCAAATTAACACCTCGAACTGAGGACGCCATCGATTCACAAAGTACTGAGCCTGTAAATGTGCAACAACACACACAACACACTAACATAGTAACAAGACAAACGACACACAAAACCCAGACTGACCAACTTCAGGAAGCACTACAAATCATGTCACCTAATATTACCACCACCGAGTTGATAGAAGAACAAAAAGCAGATCCAACTCTTTCACAATATTTTCGGCTAGTAGGATTAAAGCCAAAATTAACTAAAAACGCTTCTTGAATAACAATGTTCTAACAAGATTATATACCAGAGATCAAACCACTGCTCGTAGAAAAAACTAAGAAGTATATAAAAAGTGGTTGCAGAGCAAACAGGAATGTGATTACAGAGAATACAGAATAGCGAGAAGACATGTGAGTAGAATAGTAAAGAGGGAAAAACAGAAAGACTGGGAAGAGTATGGGGAAACCCTAAATAAAAACTACAAGGAGGCAACTATAAACTTCTACAAAAAGATAAGTGCAATGCGAACCAGAGGAGAACCCTTTGACCCAACTGAAATAATTAACAGCGAAAATGGAGAACCAATAAGTGAACAAAAACAGATCCTAATAAGATGGAAGCAGTATTTCGAACAACTTCTCAACATCCCATCAGATGTCACAGGAATTCAAGAGACTTACACAGATGTCACCGAGGAACTAGAACCAGACATACTAAAAGAAGAAATTATAGAAGCCATCAGATTAGCCCCATTGAACAAATCACCAGGACCGGATGAAATACCAAATGAACTAATTAAAGCAGCAAGGGAAGTAGGAACAGCTTGGCTACATAGACTATTCAACCATGTTTGGGTAGAACAACAGACACCACGAGACTGGGGAAACGCCATAATTATCCCAATTTGGAAAAACAAAGGCAGCAAAAGAGATTGCACACAATACAGAGGCATTTCACTGTTGAGTCATACTGGGAAAATATTTTGCAAAACTCTTGAAAAAAGATTACGAACTACTTTAGAACCCCAGCTAAGCGAAACGCAGCTTGGATTTAGGAAAAACAAAGGATGCACAGACGCCATTTTTGCTCTTAGACAACTTATAGAAAAATCAATTGAATTCAATAAAACACTCTACTTAGCCTTTGTTGACCAAGAAAAGGCATTTGATAGGGTAGATAGAAACAAGCTGTGGGAAATCCTTACACAATATGGAGTGAGTACACATCTAACAAACTTATGTAGAAGTTTATACAACAACAGTGAATGCATAGTGAGAGCAACTGGAGGACACTCAGAACCCTTCACCATAAGATCTGGAGTACGACAAGGTTGTGTCCTGTCCCCTCTCTTGTTCATAACATATATAGACAACATATGTAAAGAAACCAGCTAAGCAGAGACAGCAAGAATACCGCATGACGAGAACACAGAAGAAGAACCATCTGCAAATCTAACCATTAGAGAACTCCTGTTTGCGGACGACCAAGCACTAATAGCAAAATCAGAAGCTGAATTACAAGACCACATGAATAGTCAAAACGAAATGTGTAGGGAACATAACATGAAAATTAGCACAAGCAAAACAGAGGTAATGACTATAACTAAAGAAGAACAAACAGCAACAATTCACCTAAACGAACATCCCTTGAAACCAGTAAAGAGCTTCAAGTACCTAGGAAGTATAATATCATCAAATGGCAGATCAGAAGACGAGATCGAAAATAGGTGCAATAAGGCAAATCAACTCATTGGACAAATGGCACCAATACTAAAGAACAAACATGTATCAATAACTACTAAGAAAGCACTTTACAACACAATCTTCCTACCAACTCTGTGCTACCAATGCCAAACCTGGACAATGACAGAAAAAGAGAAAAGAAAAATCACAACAACAGAAATGAGGTTCCTGAGAAGAATACTCAACGTATCAAGAAGAGATAAGATCAGAAATGAAGAAATCAGGACTAAAGTGGGGGTTAAAGCTGCTCTAGATTTTATTAGAAAGCAGCAAGTCAAATGGTTTGGCCATGCAAGTAGGCTACCAGTCAACAGTATGCCACAACAAGCAATGATATACAGACCAGATGGAAACAGAGGAAGAGGCCGACCACGTAAACGTTGGACGGAGGGAATAACAGAATCCATGGGAATGTCGATATACGAAGCCCATAACCGGGCACTCTCACGAAGTTTATACTTCACCTCGACACCGCAAGGTACAAGAGGAACATGATGAGATGAGATGAGAGATCAAACCACGATACAGCAAGTGGTTCTACCTCAGGCACATCGCGAAAAAGTGCTACATATAGCCCATGACTCACCTTTCGGAGGTCATATGGGTTACGAAAAAACCAGGGCCAGAGTCCTGAGCCAATTGTATTGGCCTAAATTTTGCCGAGACATAAAAACCCATTGTAAATCATGTGATACCTGTCATAAACTAATCAAAAAGGGAAAAAACCCTACGGCAGAAATTCAATCAACCACAACTGCCTCGAGACCATTTCAAATCGTGGCGGTTGATTTAGTAGGTCCTTTGAACCACATCTCAAACAAAGGAAATAGATATATTTTTACACTTGCTGATTTATGTTCAAGATGGGCAGAAATGATTCCATTAAAATCTATCTCCTCTAAGGATGTGACGGACGTATTATTACAGATATTCTCCCGTTTTGGCTTTCCGGAGAAGATAATATCAGATAGAGGAACGCAATTCATATCTAATGCCACCCAATCGGTAACTAAGTTACTAGGCATAAAACAATGTTTTACAAGTCCCTATCGACCGGCCGCGAACGGAATTTGCGAAAAATTAAATGGGGACCTAAAACATATGTTATACAAAGTGACAGCTGAAAATCCAGCCGATTGGGATATACTTCTCCCAACGGTGCTGTTCGCATACAGAGAAGTCCCACAATCAAGTACGGGGTTCTCTCCGTTTGAATTAATATATGGAGCGAACCCAAGAGGACCTCTCACTATTTACAAAGATATAATATCACAACCTGTAAACACCCAATTACCAGTTTCCACCTATGATTTGGTCACTGATACCAGAGACAAAATCATTAGGTCCTGTATACTGGCCAGAACATCATTACAGGAGAAAGGTTTTAGGAACAGGCAGTACGCCAACAAAGGGGCAAGAACGATTGTATTACAACCAAATCAAGATATTTTACTATTACTACCTGACAAGAGAGATTTACTATCAACCTCTTGGCAGGGACCATTTAAAGTTGTGAGAAGGATTTCGGAAGTTGATTACGAAATTTCTTTGAATGGAAAGTTGAAAATATTCCATGTAAATATGTTAAAACCATACTATTCTAGAAATGACAGGGACACGAACAAGCAGACGCAGATAACAGATGACAATAACCAGACGGACAAGAATGACAACAGAAACGAAACGACAATTACCCAACTGATTGACACCTCGACAAACGAAGCATCGTTAACGACTCATTCTTAAGACAACGAAGACGACGAAAACATATTCACAGTACCGACAATATGGGATAACGACAAGTACGACCAAGTTAACGACACATTGACAACTATTAGTCTCGACGACGACGACAATGACATTGAAGACAATTTACAAACAGTAGCATCAGTAATAAATCAGACGGACGTAGACAATACTGAAATTCCAGTACCAATTATGAACGACGACAGCACTATGAAGGACATACAAATCTCTGACACTTTGACACAACAGCAGCGACAAGACATTTTGTCTCTTCGGAACGACTATAGAACTATCTTCTCAAACAAACCTGGACGGACTGACAAAATAACACATTCAATTGTGGTGACGGATCTGACACCGATCAAATGTAGACCATATTCGATTCCTTTGCATTATAGAGCAAATTTAGATAAAGAAATTTTGGACTTAGAGAAAAATAGAATAATACAGAAATCTGTGTCCCAGTATTCTTCGCCAATTGTCCTGGTTAAAAAGAAGGACCAAACCATTCGTTTGTGCATAGACTATAGACAAGTAAATACCATAACCACGACAGATGCTGAGCCAATGAACAGCTGTGAAGACCTCATCTTGAATATGTCTCAATCATCCTTATTTTCTAAGCTTGATTTAGCGAAAGGTTACTGGCAAGTGCCACTAGAACCCTCTTCAAGGCATATAACAGCATTCGCTACACCCCTTGGGCGATACGAATGGAGATATCTTCCGTTTGGTCACAAGAACGTTCCCGCCACATTTGTCAGGTTAACCAGACTTCTATTGCACGGCATCAAGGACGTGCAATCTTATATTGATGATATATGTATCCATTCTTCAAACATGACTTCTCACTTACTTACACTCCAACAAGTCTTTAACCAAATCTTTCTCTTTGGACTTACTATCAAACTTTCCAAGGTTGAAATTGGCTATAAACAGATAGACTTCCTAGGTCATAGGATTTCCGAAGGCAAACTGTTGACAGATGATAAAATCGTATCAAAAATTCTCAACCTAGAAGTTCCAACTACAAAGAAACAAGTTAGAAGCCTATTAGGTCTCATAAACTATTATGCCAAGTTTATACCAAACTGGGCAGAACGCACATCAGTTTTTTTTCTAATCTGTTGACAAAAGATCATCCAGAAAAATTTTGTAAGAGTATCCGCTTAGAGGATGCAATGTGCAAATTGAAATCCATTTTTTCTAACCCACCAGTATTAAGATTACCAAACATAGATATACCTTTTATTTTGACCACAGATGCCAGTGCTATCGTAATTGGAGGATGCCTGATGCAAGAATATCAGGGCTTGAGACATCCGATACTCTACGTCAGCCGCAAGCTGAAAAAGGCAGAGATCCATTACTCCACAGTTGAGCTGGAGGCATTAAGTTTACTTTTTTGTATGCGTTGATTATCTAAGTTCCTCTTAGGTTCGCATTTTGTTGTTTTACCCGATAATTCGCCGCTGCTGGTACTTAAGCAAGGTGTTCCAAAGAACCATCGGTTGGAAAGATGGTGTCTTCTTCTTCAAGATTTCGACTTTGAAATCCGCCATATCAAGGGCACTGATAACATTATTACTGACTTTTTATCACGGCAAACTAATGCACCTGCAGACGAACACTAAGCACATTAATTATTCGCCATATAAGAAGCTGTGATATTTTAGTCTGTTGCATAGAACAGTGTACCTCTACACCTACTAGAGAACTTTCATTCAGAAGTAACAACGCCCAAGTGAATAAGTTACGTATAACACCCACGAACATGACACTTTGAGAACCCTATTTTACCAATTGCCAAGGTGTTAAAAACAATCCGAGCGATATATATAATATCTGTGAAATGATTTCAACCAGTGAAATGACAGTCATCTGTAAAGATTAAGAACACTGCATACTCGCTATTGCTAAGAAACTTCGCAAACAGCCGGAATAGAACTACTTCGATTACGACATGCAAGTGACAGCTATATTAACTGTTAACATTGATGGCACGACATACGGACAACAGGAGGACAACACACACAGCGTCGTTGGATTTAGTTAGTTAGTTAATTAGTTATTGATTAGTTAATATATATTACACTTGTATTTAATTATGTATATAAAATATGTCAACCTATAACTTGTATATTTTCTACCATAATAGTACAAGTATTTCCACTCATAGGTGAAATATTTTCCCTATACAATTTTTTTTTATATATAAGTTATAAACCATTTTTCGATTACACGTACAAAAAGTACTTGTTACCTTAAAGGGAACATATCGCCTAATCCATTTTTCTAAGGGCAATAAGACTTACCTCAACTTGATCTATATATTTTAACAAAATACTATTTTGTATGAAAGATGTATGGATGACAGAGTGAATGAATTAAATGAGAGAGCGATATACTGAGCGGACAAATTGTACGCAAAACGTATTTATTTTAATTTGTCTGAGTCTTTCATGAAAAATGTATTACCTGTCTAATTGTTGATACATGTTTAGTATTTAATACACTACATCTAAGCGCCACTGCTTGGAATGCCCGATCATGCATTACACACATTGGGGTAATTCATGACAAAGGATATCCCAACTCGTGACGCTTGGAGATAAACCACACAGTGAGCACACACTTTATACAAACTCAAAACTGAACACTAACAATTAAAATACAGTCACTTTATTAGAAACAGCAACATATCAGTCAATACACGAACAAGCCAACAGGAACACGTAGTCAGATGTGATAAAACAACAGCATAACTACATATTCAGCATTATACAACATACGGAAGTAAAAATGTATTGAAATACACACACAAGACGAGATTTGCAGGTGCACTTAAATAGCCAAGACATTTGTCTTGTTAGAACTCTCTTACACAGAGTTTTAATATCTTGGTATCATATGGATACTTGAGAAGGGCGCGGTTGTAAAAACAACTGGGAAACGTTACGGAACTTCGGTCAGATAAGCATGTTTAAGAACATAGAAGAGAGAAACCTCTTCAGCAATCATCTTAAAGTGGTGTATGGGAGAATACATGAGTTGGTGATGCAGATATGTAAGTTGCCAAGTTACTATCCGCCAAACTACAAACACCGACTTTATGTGATCCTGTGACAGAATTAGTACAGAACTAATTACCATATAAGAACCCATCAAAGCAGGGGGGAGGGGGACTCCTGTCACAGCCTCACATTAAGGGCGGTACCAACATAAACGTAAGAGATACTGGCGAAGGGAGAGAACTCCAACTAAAGGGAAAGAACCGAGTCACTCGAAGGCTCGAATAACCCAGAGCCTTCTCGAAGGACCGGTCAGTGTGTCCACAGCCACGTGGACACTGATGGGGCCCGCCGATTGCGGGGTCCACGAGAAACTCAGAGAGAGTTACCACCCGTGTCGGATTGCGACACGTGTGGAAGGACAGACACGGACTGGACATCGAGGAAGCAACAGGGCTTACCTTAAGGGGACTTGATAGTAGACCCAATTGTATTTAGGGGTCTTATACATATGTTTAGATAGCTGCTAGAGTTATTGTGTTAATCATGTTCATTGTAAACTCCTGTGATACGCAACGCGCTGATTGCTGGCTTGTGAAAACTCGCTTCGCCAGCGTACTGTAATATACATGTAAATAAATGATCTAGATTGTATCTGAACGGAGTTTGTTGCCTGTATGAGCTCGAGTTTCAATCCCCTAGAGATCTAGGACGGTGACAGGCTAGAACAACAATTCTGTACTTCGTACTACCCAAAGAGCAACGGGATCATAGAAAAAATTAACGGGGATCTCAAACACAGGCTGGCGAAAGTAACAGTAGAAAACCCATCTGATTGGGACACGCTATTGCCAACAGTGCTATTTGCCCATCGAGAAATACCGCACTCGAGTACGGGTTTCTCACCTTTTGAATTAGTCTATGGGGCGAACCCTCGAGGACACCTAACAATATACCATCAGCTAATTACTAGCTTACCAGAAAACCCAACATCAGTAACACCGTATGAGATGGTAACAGAGACACGCGACAGAATAATGAAAGCGTGTGAAATAGCCAAATCATCTTTGGAGAGGAAAGGACAGATGTACCGCGACTATGCAAATAAGGGTGCTAAAACAATTCATCTTGAACCGAATCGGAAGGTTCTGCTTTTACTACCGGATAAACGTAATTTGTTACTAACATCATGGCAAGGGCCATTCAACGTTGAACGGAAAATATCAGATGTCGATTATGAAATATAGATAAAGGGAAAATTAAAGATATTTCATATCAACATGCTGAAACCATACTTCTCACGACAAGAACTACCGACAGACGAACAAGATGCACCCACACCAATTAATCGGACGACAGACGTACACAACACAACTACACTAGCTAGGGCGACGCAGGACAACGACATTGCAAACACACTTAGCCAGGTAACAGCACACACAGCTAGTACAACAACAGTACTGAACGAGACAGACGACGACGGAATAGAATTACCAGTCCCTACAGTAGACAAGACTGTGACCATTGAGAGCATACGGATAGAAAGCAAACTTACAGACGAGCAACGACGACAGATGATAGAATTAGTGACGGAGTACAGAGACATTTTCTCCGACATCCCAGGAAAGACAGACAGAATACAGCACTCCATTATTCTGACTGATAACACCCCAATCAAGTGTCGACCTTATTCCATCCCACTGAATTATAGGGCTAATCTCGACAAAGAACTACTATCTCTTGAGTCGAGTGGAATGATTCGGAAATCTCAGTCAGAATATTCTTTCCCTATCGTCCTTGTCGCCAAAAAGGACTCAACAATTCGACTCTGCGTCGATTATCGGCGTTTAAACAGAGTGACAAACATTGATGCTGAACCAATCCCAGCATGCGAGGACTTGATCCTTGATATGTCTACATCTCGCATCTTTTCCAAACTCAATCTCACGAAAGGATATTGGCAAGTTCCGATGGAAGAAAACTCCATTCCTTTAACAGCTTTTCCCACACCTTTAGGTCTCTATGAGTGGCGTTTTCTTCCTTTTGGCCTTCGTAACGCTCCAGCGACTTTCGTCCGTCTAACTAGGGATCTTCTCCACGGGGTGACCAATACATCTACATACATTGATGACATATGTATTCATACTGTAGACTGGACATCACACCTACAGAAACTACGACATGTCTTCGATAGGTTGAAATTATTCGGGCTTACAGTCAAGCCCACTAAAGTAGAGTTGGGCATGGAAGAGATTGACTTCCTAGGCCATACCATCTGCAGGGGCCAACTTAGAACAGATGAAAAGATTGTGACCAAGATTCTCAATTTGACTATGCCAACGACCATAAAACAGGTCCGAAGTCTACTTGGTCTTGTGAATTATTATAGTAAATTTATTCCCAATCTGGCGGAAATCACCAGTGTTTTTTCCAATATTTTGAAAGCTTCGGCAAAATTGGATATTGAAGATGCACGGTTAATTAGTGCCTTATCAAAATTGAAATATTTATTCAGCGTTCCACCTATATTGCGTTTGCCTAACCAAAATCTTACCTACTTTTTACGTACAGACGCAAGTGCCAATTCCTTATCGGGAATCCTAGGCCAGTTTTACGAAGGGAAGTTCCACCCAGTGATGTACGTAAGTCGTAAGATCAGCCCAGCTGAATCGAGATACTCAGCATCAGAATTGGAGGGCCTCAGCATAATCTATTGTGTTTGAAAACTTCATAGGTTTCTGGCAGGAGCACAGTTTGTGATCCAGACCGACAATTCTCCGCTTTCTGTGATGGAGTCTGGAATTCCCCATAACAATAGGGTCTACAGATGGGCCTTGATACTGCAGAACTATGCATTTACCATCCAGCATTTAAAGGGGAGTTTGAACTCTTTGGCAGACACTTTGAGTCGACCGTCAAACATTGAAATACCTGATGTACAGGAAGAGATCGACCAGAGATCACCAGAAACAGTGACACTGTAATTGCTATTTAGATCAGTGCCGTATGAGGTGAAAAAGTTACACTGTAAGTGCGTTATCATCGCCAAGCGTATAAACTGTGTGTGTAACATTGCCATTATGAGGAGAACGAACAGACGCATAAGTAGTATGTCCTCAGCGCTAACACATACATAAGCCATTTTACATTGAAGTGTTAGATGTGAACCTACATAGACTAGTAGGGAACTATATATATATATATATATATATATATATATATATATATACACTATCCATGAAGGAGAGCATATAAGACTTTGGCTAAATGAACTATGTTATGAAAATAGTCTACAAAGAACAGTGCTCCAACATCAAACCCGAAAGGACGACATTAGTTAGTGTAATGATATAGACACGTAATTGTGATATGTACATAACATTGTTTTATAAACAGTACGCATAACTTTTTTTTTTGTAGTAATAATTGTATTGCAAAATGTTCAAGTTCATATATAACTTTATTTATGTCATGCAATAGTATAAATCACCTACATGTAGTTAATAACCCATTTAAGTTAACACCTATATTAGAAATGCAATTGTTAAATATTACTTTACTTTATGACCGCGCAAACATAATCATTTAGAAGTTCGTTTATTTAAAATATCATTTCGAAACTAACCCAACCATTTAGGAATTAACATCATTTCATGTACCAATAACACTTTAAGGTAATTAACCCATTTTTCTTAAATGTAATTAATTAGTTAGATTATTTCCCTTTGGATAAATTTAGAACAGCACACCAAATTACATTAGTTAGTATTAGGGGATCGGTAACAAACCAACCTCACAAACATGTATATTTTGTATAGGCAGGACCCCATTTGCATAATCATGACACGTGCAAAGAAACGGCACAGTCATTTGGCGTGAAGACGTGTATAATTCAGCCAATCATTTAGTGTAAATATGTAATGTTCATTTACTTGATATTATGAACCAGATTTTAATGACGAATGAATGTTTTAACAAGAACGATGGTATAAAAGTGGATAAAAGATGTGTAGATGAGAGGAGAGAATGAATACGATAGTAAACATTGAACGAGAGAGAAAGAGAGAGAGAGGTAGCGGCAATTTTTTTTTCACCGCTTAAAACGTCTTGTTGTGACTTGTCTGTGTCAATCTGTGTAACCAATGTGTTGACAAGTTTTTAAGTGTGTTATTGCCATACTTTAGTAGTAGTAGATATAGAAAATACTTTGAGCCTCTTAAAACGAAATTGTGGTCATAAATAAGAATAACAGACATTTTTTGCCACAATAAACCGATTTACGGCGCTCGAAGGGATACACACATGTAGCATAGAAACGCATACACATGTTAGCAAATTAAGTACATTGCAGTTTATTAGAAAACACGCAAACAAACAGGAAAACGAACACATAAAAGTTGCATACACCATTTGTTTCAAAGAACAGTAACTCAAATCAGGGGACACAATAACTTCTTAAAAACCTTAATGTAACATTGAAAATATTTTTTCACAAGCGGAAGCTAGATGGTGAAGAGTAGAACTTGATATATACGAGTTGGAGTTGATATTATTGGGAACATGAACATTTTATGCTCATGTGTTGTAATCATAACAGAGTCAACTTGTATTGGGTTGTCATTTTGGGCAATTTGAGGACAGGTCGAAAGACATAAGTCAACGGACGGAAGTCAGAGGACATAGGGTCATAAGACGGAAGTCAGGGCATAAGTCATAAGACAACGGTTCCGGATCAAAACAATTCCCAAGAAGATCTATAGCCAACTGTACTGATACGAGGGGCTACTCAATTAGCCGAGTGAATTAGTAGATCAGTGTGAATAAGGAAAGAAGAGAGTTTGTTTTATCCTCAGAAGAGAGATTTACAACTTATAAGATCTTTGTCAAAATTGGACAGCCAATTTTTTTTGTGACCATACAACGTGTTACAAGCAATGAGTTAAAAGGTTGCAACAATCCACAGAGAGAGGAGGAGCCTGTCAAAGCTCTATAAATAGAGTTTACAGAGCTAAGAATATATGTAATAGAGCTAAGACAGACACTATTGAAGGACACCAGACAGGAGAGACACCAGCGCTATAAATAGCTTCACAACGGGACACACTTGTGTCAACCAAGAGGGCATTGAGTACCCGTGAGCGAGGGTTTCCCAAAACACTAGGAGTTATTATTTCGTGTATTGCAAAAGTAGGGGCGTCCTGAAATACCTGTTGCAAGCAAGTCGCTGACAGTATATGTTCAACACAATGTATTCACTTGGTGGATTTAAACACAGAAGCCACATCCAATAGGTTGCACGGTTTATCGCCTGGCATATTTCGCTGCATCTCGTCGGGTGCAAACTGCAGTGTTATAAATCACATGGAGTGAATAAATGAATAATACTTTGGCTGAACACTTAAAACACATAGCTACAGATATTGTTCGAATGTGGGACATTATTTATTCACACAGTTATCACACATTCAAATTGAAATAATTCCGTTTGCACAAAAGTTAAGAGGAACGAGTCAAAAAAACAACCCAGTTGCCGGGAATTTAAACAGTGTTAAAAAGAATTTTTTCGTCAGCTTATTCGGAACGCTGCAGCAAAGTTGCATTGTGTGTTTTGAAAAAAATAAATTGTCATCTGTCTTGTTGTTTGTTAATTTGTTGATGGTGTCCACATTTAACGTCAGGGTTAAACAAGGTGCAGTTTCTTCTTCAGGTCTACTTTGAGAGATCTAAGACCGCACTCGCTTGTCATTCGTCTCGGATGATGATTGACTCGGCGTTTCTATTTGCGACGCTAATGAAAATCTTTGGTGTCACAAAAAGAAAGAACTCTACCGCCGTATCCTTAGTTATACCATGTAGCTCCATCCATGTCCTCGTTATACTATTTATTTGTCTGTACTTTTCTTCTCCTTGCGTTGTTAGGTCTTCCTGCCCCCCTCACCAGCTCCTCCCACCTGTAAACTCCTGGGAAAAGACTGTCTAGATATATTTGTCTCAACTTTTCTAAATGTATGTGATCAAACATGGCATGTTTAAAGCTTGTACTGAAAAAAAAAAAATAGACACAACTTCTAGTGCATAGTGGAACATTCTAACAAAATATTCTTGTCAGTGAATTTCAGAACACGAAAATGTAGTAAACTATTGTGAGACGATCTAATAAAGGGATATCATATTATTGATAAATGAGAAATAACTCGCACTAGAAATGTTTTCTTGTAGGTTCTGACAAAAATCACTCAATGTCTGGCTAAGATCAAAGTGTAGTATCTGCAATTGATCTTGACACGGCCACCAGCAGACGCAGTCATCCGAATGACACACAAGGACGTGTGGACCTGATGGGGCGGCTCTGGCCCTTGGGGGAACAGCGAGCCCTTATTAAATTTTAAAAAAATTATGGATTAAAGAACAGTTATTTAACCCCCCTGTCATGGAACTGCTGAGAATTCACCTGGTAAAACTCCCAAACGTCCAATTCCCCTTTTCAGTCAGCCTGGAACAGTCGACCTAGTCTAAGGGATACAACCGAGGTAATAATGTAACCCACGCAAGGGCGATTGGTGGCCCTTGACTTCTAGACTATTCGGGTGAGTGATGCTCAACCCAACCAGATCCGCTAACGCATGCGCAATAACCTTCTCAGAACAAAGACAGGCTCAGTTGAGATCCGGCCTGGCTAGAAAGAAGTTGTGTTTAGACGACTGTGTTAATTCGTAAATGGGAAAGAGGAAGCCATTGTCTTGCTGATTGTCGAAGAAAACTGACATAATGTCCGGTGGTGGGACGGGAGTCCTCAATTCTGAATGCACAGTTTGTCTTAAGGTACGTTAACTCTTTCGCTACCAAACAAAAATTGGGCTGTGACCAAACATAAATTTATGGCAGAAAATTGGAAGTAGGGGTGTGTTACAATAATGATTTTAAAATGGTTAAAATGGTAGCAGATCTATTGTATTCATCATCATCATCAAGTGCCGTGCCAGCTGGCGTAGGCGTTCATGGCTCTCCATAGATCTCGGTCTTTGGTTTTCTGGATCAACTCTGCTGCTGATATTCCTCCATGCCACCGTATCAATCCATCCACTAACTCTGATATATGTTTTGCCATGAAGTATTACATATCACATTAAAGAGGATTGCACAAGGAACATGACAGTGTTAATAATTAATTGATAGGTTACAAATATTATGACAATAATGAGAGGTTTAATAATAACAACTGAAATTAAAGAGGTAAAAATTATTTTAAAAACTGCACTTTTAAGGTGTTTTCTACACTCCTATACTGCTAATCATGTTTAATTTACTGAATAATCAAACAAACACCACTTGTCTTCAAGAATATAAACAGTATTCCTCATTAAAATCACCCAAAAGGAAGTTTTGGTGCATATTCTGAACCATGTCTTTAAAAATAAAATGGAAAACAATTATGGCCGAAATCTGGAAGTTGCGGTATGTCACAATAATGTTATGAAAATGGTTAAAATTGTAGCAGCAATGTTGTATTATATATCAAAATAAAGGGGATTGCACAAGGAATATGTTGGTAATGGATTTATTGCTTAAGGTTGTAAATATAATAAAACAATAACATAATTTGTAAAATAATTGGACAAAAAGAGGTAAAAATAATGTAAACATTGCACTTATAAGGTGTTTTCTACACTCCTATACTGCTAATCATGTTTAATTTACTGAATAATCAAACAAACACCACTTGTCTTCAACAGTATAAACAGTATTGCTCATTAAAATTATCTAAAATGAAGTTTTGGTCTTTTTCACACAAAATTTAAAAAAATAATGGCAGAAAACTGTAAGTAGGGGAGTGTCACAACACTGTTATGAAAATGGTTAAAATTGTAGCAGAAATGTAAAGGGGATTGTACCAGGAATATGTTGGTATTGATCTCATATATAAACATAGTATATATTATATACTATAAAATAATTTTTAAAATAATTTGAAAAATAGAGGTAAGA
The DNA here is from genome assembly GCA_963921405.1 of Cepaea hortensis. NCBI lineage: Eukaryota > Metazoa > Mollusca > Gastropoda > Stylommatophora > Helicidae > Cepaea > Cepaea hortensis. Next base: position 51,838,600 of record OY992896.1, read on the forward strand.
ATGATGAAAACATTGCACTTACCAAGGGTCGTTGTTATCCTGATCACTGGTAGATCACTGCTAATCCTGTTGAATTTACTGAACAAACACCACTTTTCTAAAATATGAACACAATTGCTCTGAAAAGAAGTTTCAGGAATAATCTGAGCTGCTTCGCGATGTGCACTTTCAATTAAACTTTGCTTGAAATCCTTCAATGACAGATTTTTTCCTCCTTTCACTGTTTGGCATATTGAATGTAGGATGTTTATTTTTATTTGCAATATGTGGCAGTCTATTTGTGATAGGCTGCAAAGCAAACTTTGGGGCACAAGTGTGGTCTATTAGTGCATCCGGAGCAAACAAAAGATGATATGTGTCGTTTAGTTCGAGCGCTGCAAAAAAAAAAAAAACACAGTCTCTATTGACACCGATAAATTCTATTAAATCTTTTAGGAGTGCTCTGCATCAATATCTTTTTCTTATATTTGTTTACATTTTTAATTAAACGATCCACTATGTCATCATCAAAAATACTTTGAGAAAATCCATAGGTGTTTGTTTCCCCTTCTGAACATCTTGCCATGTCGATGATGATGGGATAAATGCATCACGCTCTACAGAAGCTTGTAAATTCAAGATTTTTTCCTCCAGTTTTATTCTTATTTTGTACTGTTTGCTTTCCTTTGCTCTGAGAAGTGATTGTGACACCCTGACATTCATTGTCAGATGGACATTGATTGTCAGACACCTCAGCTGAAGACGAAGTTCCACTACTAGTAATATCTTTATCACCACGTGCTAAAACTTTACATTTACATATAAAACTACTGTCTGAATCACTAATATCGGAATCACTATTGTTTAAAACAGTTATAAACAATAATCTAGCTTGATTTCAAGTCATACTACGTGGACGCAAACTGGTGGGCGTTTCCATTGTGAAAAACCAAAATAAACAACTTTAAAACTGAAAATTCACAAGAATCCAATATTAGCAAACGTTTGACAGGACAAAGATGGCGTAGCAATCTTTCGGCTGTGCGACTTTTCAAGTTACTGTAACTTAAAATTCCGAAACGGAGCAGAAATGAATCAAATAAACCACTGATCATTTTGTGGCAATAAAAGTACCAATTGCCACCACAGCGGATGCAATGTGGCACCATATGGGCCCGTGGTAGCGAAAGAGTTAAACATATTTAGATAAATAATGTGTGTCGATACCGCGTTGACCCGAAGCTGTTCGACCGCATGTCCCGCCCGGCGCACAAAGGTCAGTCAGGGGTGAACATGTGGGCTTGTGTTTTAATTCACACTGCAGGCTAGTTGAACACGATGGAGTGTAGGCTTGTTTTGTACGTTACAATTGTACAAGTGGGTGAATGCGTGTTATCGCCGCTACAAGTAGTTAGGGAAAATTAGGACAGGCCCAATAGTGTAAGTAGTCCGAGTTCACTCCTGGGCGGCCTTAGAACTCTAACGTAGTCGACACAACCGGACGTTGGCGAAGGCGTTGTAGAACATAGGTCAAGTGAGGTATCAGGGAACTCGGCCGAACTAGACGAAACCCATGCGATGGTCGCCGGACGTGTCGAAGGTCATTCGAAGGACATTGCGGGTGTCGAAGTTCGAATTCTTTGGTGTGGCGACCACTGGCTTTGCTGGGCTTTCCTCTTACTCTTTATGTTATTGGTTGCCGTAACGGAACACCATCTTAATAGGCAGTTGGTTCCCGAGAGGTTGACACTGGAGAAACTGGGGGGATGCGACAGAGCTGGTCACAGCCAGCTGAACACCGTTCCAAATGCTCTGACTTTAACTAGGGGAGGAGGGAACGGGATGTGGACTTCCGCTACAGGGGGATTTCAGTGTATAATCTATTAAATTCCTGGATCAAAGCTCGAGCTCCGGGAAACCTAGTGTATAGTGGGTAATCATAAAAGAGAACCAGGGAGAGGGGGCTACCTCCGAGGGAGGGGAATTGGGTTGCCACCGACCCTCCTTCAGGGGCATTATGTCTCTAGGTACTTTTAACCTACTAACCTGGTATATTGTGTCATTAGAAGTCTTTTTAGGACATAAGGATTTCGCAGACACCATGACCAGATACACAGCCCTACCCTAGACTGGTTCGAGACGGAGGACGTTTCAGCCAGCACTTGTTAGGATCCAGACCTAGTTCAGTTGGCAGTGGATCCTGGTCTGTGAGGCTGCCGGCCTGGTCATGGCGACACCGGCCTATGCTGAGTACACATAGGTAACGTGTACCCCTGGGGGTAAGTCGGTGTCACGATATTAACACATGGTGTTGTCTTTGGCAGGTTCTACTTTCTGAGAGACTTACGTTACGGGACCAGAGGAAGATGACTTGGTGAAGGCTGTTAAATGGCTGGCTTACCTACGTGACGTGAAGTGAGGCTTCTACACCACACCACGTGCCGGGAAGTCACTACGCCACAGTCCAGTCCCGACTCAACCGCTAAATGATCTTCAGTCAGTCCACCAAGTATTATGATGGCTACTCACGGGCGAGTAGCGTGTCCTCTTGTCTGTGATCATTTTTGACATTGTGACCCACTGGCCCAACAGGTAGAGCAGAACTACATTACCCTTTATTTCAGGATGGCCTGGTGTTCCGGGAACAGTCGACCATTTCGTAATAGGAACATTGGTGACATTCATTACAGGGTCACGCGCTACCCGTACTGACTTTGAGTGACAGAGTCCCCTTGAACTGTGCCAACTTTCTGTGCTTATAGGCCCAGTTATACCCATCCTGATCCCATTAGAGACCACCGTCTATTTCCAGAACTTTCTTTAACATATTTAAATGTGTGTTAAATGTTATGGTGGCTTTTTGAGAACGTTGTCTAGCACAGGCCTTACCAGTGAATCTTGAATGACTGGCCTTCAGAACTTCTAAAGGGATGTAAGTCCGAAGTCATCACGTACAAACGCAAATTGGAGTCACCACATTGACGTGTTAGTCATTCCAGTTGAGTCTACACCTCGGCAGAGACATTGCACGCTACGCGTGCAGATGAGTGACCTCTTTAACCTTGTGGTATCGTACACAGTGTACAGTGATGAGTGAGATGGCCTGAGACTAATCCAGATAGTCATTTCTTCTATCGCCTCGCGGTGGCCAGGATTCTCTCATGAACATTCCCCTTGTTGATAATCCTCTTGTACATTATATCGTCTAGGCATTATGTGTAGACACCAGAGTCGTGTCATCTGTTCTGGATGAGAGGTGAAAAGGGTATTGTCCAGCGTTTGATAGTGAGAGAGACAGGAATCCAAGGGCTGGTGGGGTCTGTAGACTGAGAGTAATCGTATTCCCAGAGGGCCTCTATCCCGTTATTAAGGTGTAATATTATGCTTCCCTCACCCCAGGAAATACTACGACATTTTTTGGGGGTTCGTCCGGGATATTGATGAGACAGCTCTGGTGATTATGGTTAGGACCTTTCATTCCTAGTATCTCTATTCAGGTCTACATAGGTCTTTGGTCCTGTTTCTTCTCTTGACAAAGACAGATTGACTTGTAGTGTGTTGTGACGTCATATATAGATTAGATAGATTAGATTGGTGTATTGCATATCTATATATTGCATTAATTATCTATCACTCACACTACTAACATATACTCTCTAATTATGGCATCCACCAAATTAAATGTGGATGACTTGCGGGCAACCGGCGAAGGAATGGGCCTTACCGGCACTGCACTATCAGAGTATATACAAGGGGTTGAGAGAGACTTCCGTCAGGAAGAGAGAGGGAAGCGGAGGATCGAAGGATGGCCTTGGAGTTAAAGAAGTTCGAAGCCGAACAAGCCGCTAGGAAGTTCGAAGCCGAACAAGCCGCTAGGAAGTTCGAAGCCGAACAAGAGGCTAAAATACGAGAGCATGAGTACCGCATGCGGGAACTCGAGCTCAGGGCACAATCAAGTAGGGATACGAAAGGAGCCGTAGGAGGGTCTTCACTCCCTGGTTCACCTACTTTAGGTCGACATGGTTATCATGCATGAAGTTTCCTCTACCGATTTTTGAGGAAGATAAGGAAAAGATCGACCAGTTCTTACAAAAGTTCGAGGCTATGTCTGTCGCCATGGGTCTCGATCGAGGCAAGTGGTGTCTGAAACTGTACCAGGGGTTGCGCGGAACCGCTTACGAGGTCTACTCGCGTTTACCGGCGGGACACGAGAATAATTATAACGAACTGAAGGCCGCTCTACTGAAACGTTTCGAGATGACGGCGCATACTTACCGCAAGAAGTTTCGAGCAGCGAAACGAGAGCCGGGTGAGTTATTTGCGGCGTACTCCGAACGTCTTAGATTTTACCTCCATAAATGGATGGACTTAGCCCAGTTCGCACACGATTACGACAGTCTCGAAGAACTGATGATCGTCGACCAGATTCGGAAGCATATGTCGAAACCGCTCAAAGAGTTCTTGGGAGAACAATGGGCGGAAAGATTAGAGGTAGTAGCCAAAATGGCAGAACGATTCGTCGAGGTGCATGGGGAAGGTGGGGAAACCCATCCCTCCATGGGTAAAAGTCAGGACAAGGCTGACAAAAAGAAACTGAAGAACTCTCATGCCAGGAAGGTAGAACCTAATGAGAAATCCTCTGACCAGAGTCCAGAGAAGTCGAAGGATGGGAGCAAGCGCCCACCTAACTCTCCACCGAAACGGAAATGGAGTGAGAAATGGTGTTCGCTTTGCCAGTCACATTCGCACAATACAAGGGACTGCAGATCGAAGGCTAAGCGCTCACACTTCGCGGCCTGCCTAGTGGCTCCAAAGGCTGTTGCCACCGAAAAGGTCGAGGTCATCGAAGAGACTCTGGATCAAGAGAGGCCACCTGTGGTCGAACTGATCGAAATCAATGGCCAGCCGGTTGAGTGTCTCTATGACACTGGCCTAGAAGGGGAAGCCGTCATTGCCTCCAGTCTGGTACGCCAAGAACAACTAACTGGGGAGAGCATCGAAATACGGCCAGCTATAAAGAATGTTGTAGCCTTGACGTTACCAATCGCTAACGTAGTGATTAGGTCAAGATACGTCACGGGCATCATTCCAGCCGCTGTATTACTCGATCCCCTATATCCCGTGATCCTGGGGAGTAAATATGCATTTCTAGGGTTGCCGAAGGAGCCAATCCACCTAGGCGGCATACATACCTGCCCCCACACGGGGAAATACGAGGCAAACGCAACCAGCTCGAAACCCCAGCTAGGGGATTTGCGCACGGCCCAGAGCGAAGACGCGACACTACGTCCTTGCTACAAGAAGCTGCAGAAAAGTGCTGACCCTCCGCAACGGGGCCAGTACTATCTTAAGAATCGGCTGCTCTACCGGAGAGCCGGGAGGGGAGATGAACAGCACGGGCAGTTGGTGGTCCCGCAGGACTACCGTCTCCCAATTCTTCAGAGGGGACACACCATATCCGGTAGTAATTTATCCGGGAGTGGACATATTTGTGTCAGAGCGACACTGCAGCAGATTGCCGGTCATTATTACTGGCCCGGAATGACTGGTGAGGTACGCCGGTTAGTAAAGTCTTGCCCAGAGTGCCAGAAGGCTGCACCCACGAAGTGGATTAAGACTAAATTAGGTCTTAAGGTGGGAGATAGAGTATTATTGTGGGGTCCAGGCAGGACCAATATGCTCGAGGTAGGATGGCAAGGACCTTATCCCGTGGTCAGGGTAGTGTCCAAGACCAACTACGAGATCCGGATCGGGGGAATTTTGAGAATTTGCCATGCAAATCTCCTGCGGAAAACCGAGGAGAGGTCCGGTGACAAATCTCAGCACCTGTCGGCGATATCAGTCACTAGTAACCCAGTTCGGAAGGGGTGGGTAATGACGGATTCGGCGAAAGATACCCTGGACTCCGACCGACGATCGGCTGACTGGCCCCGCTATCGAAAGAGATGGCCAGGGAAAACCGAGTCCAGAGGGTTTTGGGAAGACTATACAGTCCATCGAGGACGATACCGCAGATCCCGAGACATGTGTGTTGGGAGACATAACGGTAGTGACGACACTGGTACCGTCGGGAAGGGAAGATCCGTCGGTAGTGCACCCCGTTGCGTAAGCGAATCGGAAGGTCGTCCGGCCAAATGTAATGACTTGACGGGCAGGCGCTGTTGTCGATTACTGATATGAGACGGGCTGTCCTAGTTACCGCCCAAATTGATAGGGAGGTTGTATCATTGAGGGTACAGGCAGATAATCAACTATGGAGGGTCTTGGCCACCTCCCATAAGCTCAACGCGCGCTTGATGCATTGGTCGTTGTTGCTTCAGCCCTACACTTTTACGGTGGAATACATTCCCGGTAAGGAGAATGTTGGGGCTGACTTTCTGTCTAGGCATCCAGTCCCAGAGGCAGAGGACGAGTTTACTAGGAGTGAATCTCCAGCAGAAGACAGTCGACGCGGTCAACTCTCTTAAGAGGGGGCCTATGTCATGGAACTGCTGAGAATTCACCTGGTAAAACTCCCAAAGGTCCAATTCCCCTTTTCAGTCAGCCTGGAACAGCCGACCTAGTCTAAGGGATACAACCGAGGTAATAATGTACCCCACGCAAGGGCGATTGGTGGCCCTTGACTTCTAGACTATTCGGGTGAGTGATGCTCAACCCAACCAGATCCGCTAACGCATGCGCAATATCCTTTTCAGAACAAAGACAGGCTCAGTTGAGATCCGGCCTGGCTAGAAAGAAGTTGTGTTTGGACGAGTGTTAATTCGTAAATGGGAAAGAGGAAGCCGTTGTCTTGCTGTTTGTCGAAGAAAACTGACATAACGTCCAGTGTTGGGACGGGAGCTCCTCAATAAAGAATGCACAGTTTGTCTTAAGGTACGTTAAACATATTTAGATAAATAATGTGTGTCGATACCGCGTTGACCCGAAGCTGTTCGACCGCATGTCCAGCCCGGCGAACAAAGGTCAGTCAGGGGTGAACATGTGGGCTTGTGTTTTAATTCAGCACTGCAGGATAGTTGAACACGATGGAGTGTAGGCTTGTTTTGTACGTTACAATTGTACAAGTGGGTGAATGCGTGTTATCGCCACTACAAGTAGTTAGGGAAAATTAGGACAGGCCCAATAGTGTAAGTAGTCCGAGTTCACTCCTGGGCGGCATTTGAACTCTAACTTAGTCGACACAACCGAACGTTGGCGAAGGCGTTGTAGAACATAGGTCAAGTGAGGTATCAGGGAACTCGGCCGAACTAGACGAAACCCATGCAATGGTCGCCGGACGTGTCGAAGGTCATTCGAAGGACATTACGGGTGTCGAAGTTCGAATTCTTTGGTGTGGCGACCACTGGCTTTGCTGGGCTTTCCTCTTACTCTTTATGTTATTGGTTGCCGTAACGGAACACCATCTTAATAGGCAGTTGGTTCCCGAGAGGTTGACACTGGAGAGACTGGGGGGATGCGACAGAGCTGGTCATAGTCAGCTGAACACCGTTCCAAATGCTCTGACCCTAACTAGGGGCGGAGGGAACGGGATGTGGACTTCCGCTACAGGGGGATTTCCCTGTATAATCTATTAAATTCCTGGATCAAAGCTCGAGCTCCGGGAAACCTAGTGTATAGTGGGTAATCATAAAAGAGAACCAGGGAGAGGGGGCTACCTCCGAGGGAGGGGAATTGGGTTGCCACCGGCCCTCCTTCAAGGCCATTATGTCTCTAGGTACTTTTAACCTACTAACCTGGTAAATTGTGTCATTAGATGTCTTTTTAGGACAGAATGGTTTCGCAGACACCATGACCAGATACACAGCCCTACCCTAGACTGGTTCGAGACGGAGGACGTTTCAGCCAGCACTTGTTAGGACCCAGACCTAGTTCAGTTGGCATTTGATCCTGGTCTGTGAGGCTGCCGGCCTGGTCATGGCGACACCGGCCTATGCTGAGTACACATAAGTAACGTGTACCCGTGGGGGTAAGTCGGTGTCACGATATTCACACATGGTGTTGTCTTTGGCAGGTTCTACTTTCTGAGAGACTTACGTGACGGGACCAGAGGAAGATGACTTGGTGAAGGCTGCCAAATGCCTGGCTTACCTACGTGACGTGAAGTGATGTTTCGACACCACACCACATGCCGGGAAGTCACTACGCCACAGTCCAGTCCCGTCGCAACCGCTAAATGATCTTCAGTCAGTCCACCAAGTATTATGATGGCTACTCACGGGCGATTATCGTGTCCTCTTGTCTGTGATCATTTTTGACATTGTGACCCACTGGCCCAACAGGTAGAGCAGAACTACATTACCCTTTATTTCAGGATGGCCTGGTGTTCCGGGAACAGTCGACCATTTCGTAATAGGAACATTGGTGACATTCATTACAGGGTCACGCGCTACCCGTACTGACTTTGAGTGACAGAGTCCCCTTGAACTGTGCCAACTTTCTGTGCTTATAGGCCCAGTTATACCCATCCGGATCCCATTAGAGACCACCGTCTATTTCCAGAACTTTTACATTGTTAAATGTGAGTTAAATGTTATGGTGGCTTCTTGGGACCGTTGTCTAGCACAGGCCTTACCAGTGAATCTTGAATGACAAGCCTTCAGAACTTCTACAGGGATGTTAGTCCGAAGTCATCACGTACCAACGCAACTTGGAGTCACCACATTGACGTGTTAGTCATTCCAGTTGAGTCTACACCTCGGCAGAGACATTCCACGCTACGTGTGCAGATGAGTGACCTCTTTAACCTTGTGGTACCGTACACAGTGTACAGTGATGAGTGAGACGGCCGGAGACTAATGCAGATAGCCATTTCTTCTATCGCCTGGCGGTGGCCAGGATTCTCTCATGAACATTCCCCTTGTTGATAATCCTCTTGTACATTATATCATCTAGTCATTATGTGTAGACACCAGAGTCGTGTCATCTGTTCTGGATGAGAGGTGAGAGAATAACACCGATGATAGCGACAACATTGATGGTAATGACAAAACGAGTCTGAAGCTTATAACACTGATGGTAGCGACAACAGCGACTATAGAGATAATACCACCGAATATAACAACAGCGATTGTTTATTTGTTGTTTCGGGATTTGAGATTTTTAAATATTGAGCACAACCCACTACTGGCAACGCTGATCGCATTCTGGTATAAACCTAAGGCCTATCCACGTCAATGTGGAAGCGCTAGACTCGAGTTTCGCTCTCGTTTGAGCTCTTCAGTAATGCATATCCTTGACCGGACCCGGAAACAAACACTGGATCACTGGCGTGTGAAGCTGGTGTGTAAACACTAGACCACGCGGCATACGCTGGACACGGCCAAACTATCATAACAGAATACTACAACGTCACCCATCGTAGGCTGTAGCTTAAGATTTGCCCGATCGCCGCGACTGACGTCCGTCAATCGATTGACGTCTTCCATTACTTTGTCTCTAGTCTTGAGGTGCCATGTCTTGTGTCTAATCTTGTCTTGCAATGTCCTGTCTGTATTCTTGTCCTGCCATGCCTTCACTGATCTATTCGCAAGCCATGTAGCTAACTACGTCGTCTTCCTCAGCTCGGTATGTTCAAGTAGAGAACCCTCGATCAGGTTTTGGGGTTGAGCCCCGGGCATTAAAATAAATGCTCCGTATCGATGGGGATTCAAACACATGTACACCAAGTCAGCAGACATGTATGCTAGCTACAACGCTACCACCACTCCGCAAGGTACTGCGTGCAAGTGACACACATTAAGATCCCCAGGGGCTAGAAGTGACGAAGAGTAGACGGGAAACTCTCTCCTTCGTGTAAAATTAAAACTAGAAAACCTGCCCGCAAGAGACCATGTATATGTTCAACACATTGTATTCCCTTGGTAGATTTAAACACTGAAGCCACAGCATATAATATAGCTTGCACGATTTATTGCCTGGCATATTTCGCTGCGTCTCGTCGGGTGCATACTGCAGAGTTATATATCACATGATGTGATTAAAAAAACAATACTTTGGCTAAACACTTAAAACACATAGTTACAGATATTGTTCGAATGTGGAACATCAGTTATTCCCGGTTAACCCGGTCAACAAATGTCCGCAAAAGTCTGATGTGTCGGCCAAAAGACGCAAGCAAAATAGTTCTGCTGTAAACAGGCACAACACAATAACGTCAGAGTGAGAGTCTGGAAAACAAAAACAACTACGGATGAACGCATAAGAAGAAGACAGTGTAGTATCTACATTTGACCTTGCCAGGGCAACTAGTAGAGGCAGTCATCCGAATGACACATAGGGACGTGAGGATCTGATGGCGTGATTCTGCTACTTGAAGGTGCAGAGAGCCCTTATTTAAATAAAAAAAATTCTCTATTAAGAAAAAGTTTTTTTTTTTTTTTTAAATACCCACCTCAATAGGAACATATGTAATTAAAATGGCGGTAAGGGACATAACATTCTAACATTTATTGTTTACAGGGACGTTACTGAAAGCATCAAAAGTGTCTTATATGAGTTAAAGAACTTAATATTTATGATAATGTTTTTATAACTTGTTTTACATAATTAACTAGAGATATATAAGGCATAAGTAAATTAATATAAATTTACGGCGATTTTTCAAATTTTTAAAAATTCATGGCTTTGTTTTATAAGTATGAGAATTTAATAATGTATTTTCGTTGTCTATCTCAATGTTACATAAAATGTTTTGTTCTTTCAATGCCAGTCACTTATTGAAATATATGAAATTTTTGTCAGGCCTGTCAAAGGCTTTACACACTCAATATCACCTTTCGGTCCCCTTGGCTAAAGTAGAAGTGTAGAATATGCGCTTGATCTTGCCAGGACCATATGCAGATGCGGTCATCCGAATGACACAATGACATGGGACCTTGATGAGTGCCTCCGACCCCTTTCAGAACCACGACTCCTGTAACAAAAGATACTTAATTTTGAGCACTTGATTGTTTTACGACATTTTGATCTCTCTCTCGCTCTCTCTCTCTCTCTCTCTCTCTCTCTCTCTCTCTCTCTCTCTCTCTTTCTCTCTTCTCTCTTTCTCCCTCTTTGTCTCTCCCCCCCCCCCTCTCTCTCTCTTGCTCTCTCAGAAGACACACCTACCTGTTTCAGTCTAATTGGTAAAATGGGACGCTTGTTGGGTGATATACCGTGAATTGTTTAAACTGGAAGAAATTTAGTATTAGAGAAATTTTTTTTTTTTTTTAATAAGTACTCGCTGATCTCCCAAGGGCCAGAGCCGCCCAATTAGGTCCCCATGTCCCAATGTGTCATTGGGATTCTTATTCTCTTATCTTGGACGTATAATAACAGATGATGGCAGAAGTGAAATAGAAATCAAAAAGAGAATAGGAATGGCTAAAAATTCTTTCAGCGGCGTGAAATCAGTATTAACATCTAGAGAGGATAATAACGCATTGGTTCCAAATGTTGCTGTATGTAGCCGGGGCGCAGTGTTGGGGTGAGCGCCCAACATTGCTTAAATACCCCAATGGCTCGTAAATACATAACCTATGCAGCAAAAGTCCAACTCCTGGCCTTCACGTGGCGGAACTGTTTCTACTAACAGGAGAAGGGACGACGGCGAGTTTCTGGCGCCGAAAAATAACAAGTGTGCTCTAGATGTGTATACACATACATGCATGTGCAGACACGTGTGTGCGTGTGTACACATCTAAACTCGAGTGAGACCACAGTCTGCTCTAGCAAAGGAAAGGTGCTGAAGACGGAGGCAACCAGCCAGGAGACGCACCACAGAAATCAGGATGCCACGCAATTACGCAAAATGGAATATGTTGGACCCCCAGGCAGGTGCAGTGCCGGACCCTATGTCTCGAAAGGGTCCAACCCCAACTACTGGAGGTCCTTCTCAGATGTCCTGTGGAGCCAGGGGACATGAGAATAGAACGGCTGGCCATACTAAACAAAGACTTAAAATAATGCACTGGAATGCGGAGGGAGTCAGCAACAACAGAATAGAATTAGAAACCATCCTGGACCAAGAAAAAGTAAGCATATGTTGCTTTCAAGAAACTCACCTCAACTAAAATATAGGCTTCAAAATCAGAGGCTACCAGTGTTACCGATCTGACCGAAAGGACAGGCGAAAAGATGGGATACTTACCCTTGTAAAAAATAACATCACTGCTTCCCAAATCGAAGTCTACATGGAAGGGGTTGAGTATCAGACACTTAAACTTAAGACAGGCTATACAGACCTACATCTGATCAATTACTACTGTCCAAATGACCGTCCACAGGCACTGGACACACTACCATTAACAGAACAAATGATTGTGTGTGGCGATTTCAACAGCCAAACGCAGAGTTTGGGCTATGATCACATGGACCAGAGAGGAGAGAGACTAGAAGACTGGCAGGATGAGAATAGATTCATCTTGGTTAACAAGCCGTCCGACACATATACTTTCTACTCGAGATCATGGCACACTACAACTACACCTGACCTGGCTTTTCATTCACCAGACCTGGAGTGGAACATTACACGAATTGTTGGGAAACAACTTGGTGGCAGTGACCATCGGCCAGTCTTTCTAACTGTAGAAAATGAGCTTGTAAGTGAAAGCAGCTCCCTCTCAAGGTGGAACTAGAAGAAAGCAGACTGGGCAATGTACAAGAATCGCACCAGCATACTGGTTAGAAACCTGAACACTGAGAAAGACATAATTAAAGTAGTTGAAGAGTTTGGGAAATACATACTACAGGCAGTGCGAGAAACAGTACCAAGAGGAGCCCGTAAACAATATAAACCCTACTGGAGTAGTGAACTGGAACAGTTGCATAATGATGTGGAAGTGTGTAGAAAGCAAGCAGAAGCCACACCCAGCCAAGAGCACCACAATAAATTCCAGCACGCAAAAGCCAAATTTCAAAGGGTCAAGCTGCAGGCTAGACGGAAAAGCTGGCAGGAAAAAAACAGAGTCTCTGCACTTTGAAAGAGACACAAGGAAATTGTGGAAGCTAATAAAACAATTTAACAATGAGGGCACAGGGAGAAACTCAACAATTGCACTACATAAAGATGGAAACATCTTAACAAGAAAGCAAGCAGCTGACCATTTTGCGGACTCATTCGCACAAGATAATATCAAAATTAGTCCAGAGAAACAACAAGAGATTCGAGAGAAACGGCAACATACAGGACAGAAGGAAATAGTACATGAGGTTCTGGAGGCACCCATCACAATCAGCGAACTGGAGCTAGCCATATCAAAACTGAAAATAAGAAAGTCACCAGGAGCTGATGGTATCTCCAATGAAATGATCAGGAACCTAGGAGTAGAGGCCAAAGCAAAGCTGTTGCAAATCTTCAATAACAGTTGGACCTTAGGCAGTGTTCCACAAGCCTGGAGAGAAGCAATTATGATACCCCTCCTAAAATCAGGGAAAGATAGTTCCATTGCCTCTAGCTACAGACCAATTAGCCTCACCAGCTGTCTCTGCAAAACACTGGAGCGCATCATCAATCACAGACTGCAGTGGTACATTGAAAGTAAAAACATCCTTGTGCCATAGCAGGCTGGCTTTAGGCAGTGCTACTCTACGGAAGATCAGACAACCTACCTCTCTCAAGAAATTGAGGATGCATTCCAAGAGAAGAAGCTGGTGCTTGCGGCATGGATAGATTTGAATTAAGCCTTTGACAAAGTCTGGAAAGAAGGTCTGATGAATAAACTGAGAATCTGCAAAGTCAATGGAAGAATGTACAAATGGGTGAAAGCATACTTGCACAACAGAAGAGCCCGAGTACAGATAGACGGACTAAAGAGCAAGAAAGTACTACTGCGTTAGGGTGTTCCCCAGGGCGGAGTCTTGTCCCCCACACTTTTTCTCATCTTCATCAATGATCTCGTTGCTAATCTACCGCATGGAATTAAAGCGGCAATGTACGCCGATGACCTGGTTCTATGGAGCACAAATTAACATGCATCAGTGGCCACCAGATTGCTACAAAGAGCTGTAGATACATTTGTTGCACGGGCAAATAGATTGTGTGTCAGCATAAACACTGACAAGTGCAGCACCACCCTATTTACCCTCTCTCCAAAACAAAAGGCAGGGACCATCCAGATAAATGGAACACCCGTCAGAGAAGATAAAGAACCAACATACCTTGGAGTAACATTTGATGGCAGGCTGACATGGAGAAAGCACATCAACAAAGCAGTAGCAAAAGCCAAAAGGAAAATAGCCATTCTGAGAAAGCTAAGTGGAACCACATGGGGAGCCAGTGGGAAAATACTTAGCAAAGTTTATCAACAGAGCATACGACCACAGCGGGAATACGGGTCAACTGCGTGGTGTTCGGCATCAAAAACCACACTACAAGAGCTGGACAAAGTGCAAAATCAAGCACTTATAGTCACCACAGGAGGGATGAGATCAACCCCTATAGTGGAAATGGAGAAGATGGGGAGGACACACGCACTGGGTGAGCGCAGAGATACGAAAACGCTAATACAAGCAGAAAAGTTCCTCAGCTTGCCAGGCCACCCTTTGAAGAACAGATTTGAAAACCTAGCTATGGGGCGATTGAAAAGAAGTAGTTTTATCCACCAGGCCAAACGACTCTGCAGAGAAACCACCGATCTGCCCACAGTTGGTATCCCCCTAACAACTAATCCAGAGCGAACTCCATGTAAAGATGAGCATAGACTATTATTACAAATCCAGACAAAAGTGAGAGGAATACTTGACAAGGAAGAACAGAACAGTGTGCAGCGCAGAACAGCCACTCTCGGCTTCCTTGATGAAGAATACCCACAGGACCTCTGAATCCGAGTCTACACAGATGGGTCAGCACAAAATGCTGTTCGAAATGGAGGAGCGGGAGTGTACATAGAATACCCAAATAATACTAGGGACACAGCTAGAGTACCGACAGGAAAGTACTGCCATAACTACGATGCTGAAATTGAAGCAATCAAGATAGCAACAGAGAAATTATTAAATACCAGCAATGGTACATAACCTGTGGTGCTATTGACAGATGCAAAATCAGTACTCGAGGCGCTCCTGTCTGGAAAATTGCCAGTACTAAGGACACTACTTTCTGAACTTAGCAGTCAGCATAAGGTCACCATACAGTGGATACCATTCCACTGTGGAGTACCCGGAAACGACAGAGCTGATCAATTGGCTAATGAAGGAGCCAAAGAAGAACAGCCTGATGTGCCCGTTACATACCAACAAAAGAAAAGAATGATCAAATCAGTCAGAAAGCCACCAAAACCTGCTCAAGATGACTACCACGTTGTGGACAGACCAGAACAAGTCATTATTCTGCGCCTCAGAACAGGGCACAATAGGTTACGCAACCACATGTATACAAAATTCAAGATTGGTGAAACAGCCATGTGCACATGTGGATTGGCGTCGCAGACAGCAGAGCACATACTCCAAGACTGCCCAAAATATAACATATCTAGGCAAACCTACTGGCCTAGAGAGACGACAGTGGAAGATAAACTCTATGGACCGCTGTGTGAACTGAAAAAGACAGTTCAATTCATACAAGAGACAGAATTGCAGTTATAGACATATTTCAAGCGAACGAAAGAAGAAGAAGAAATAACGCGTTAAAAATGAGACGAATAGGTCGTATTTCATGGAAACAAAAACAATCAAATGCAGAGGTCCTAGAAAAACTGGGAATGAAGAGAGAGTTGATGAAAGAAATAAAGAGGAGACAAGTGAAATATTTTTTTTCCACGTAAAAAGACATGATACCCTTATAAAAACCATACTGGAAGGCAAGGTTGAGGGCAAGCGAGCAAGAGGTAGACAACGATACAAATGGGAGGATAACATCAAGAGATGGACGAACATCAGCCTGATAGAATGTACAGACAAGGCGAGAGACAGACTGTGTTGGAGATCCACTGCAGCCTACCTTCATTGCTGAGACGGCACTTGATTGATTGATTGATTGAGACAGGGATGTGTAATGTCTCCAGATCTGTTTTCCCTGCACAGTGAAAGTATTTTCAGAAGTATAGAAGGCATGGAAGGAATCATCATTGGGGGACATAACATCAATAATTTTAGATACGTGGATGGTACTGTATTGATTGCTGACAATGAGCAGGATCTGCAAGATTTAATAGATGCGATCGTTGCACGCAGTGAACAACTTGGGTTAGAATTACATTGTAAGAAGGCACAGATTATGGTCGTCACTGAGAAGAAGGAAATGTCACAATGTAATATACAAGTAAATGGGAATATGATTAAATAAATGAATCGGTACAATTATCTCGGAACAGTCATAACATCTGATGGGAGATGCCTTGAAGAGATTAGAACAAGAATCGCCATGGCGAAGGCAGTCTTGTACATGAAGAAAAACATACTGACCAATGAAATGATGTAATTTGCAACGAGAAAAAGAGTGTTGAGATTCTCCATAGAACCTGTGCTTTTGTATGGATGTGAAGCGTGGACATGGAGCAGACAAGCAGAATAAAATCTGATGGCTTTGGAAATGTGGTTTCTGAGGTGAATGCAAAGAATACCATGGGCAGACAGAAAAATTAATGACCAAGTTCTACAAGAAATAAATGAAAACTGAAAGCTAATTAGAGAAATTAGACGTAGACAGTCAAAAAGTTTTGGGCATGTTATGAGAAGAAATTACTTGGAAAACTTTGTGACAACTGGCAAGATCGATGGTAAGAGAACAAGCGGAGGGCAGAGAAATAAATACCTGGATGGCTTGGCCACGTTGTATGGTCGAGATAAGAACACTGAGCTGATCCACGACTCTGGAGATCGAGTGACATGGCCAAACGTGACCCTCCACGCTTTCCCGCAAGGCACATGATGGTGATGTTGCTCATTATTACATAAACAATGTAATCAGTGTGGATAAACAATGATTACGATAACAACAATGTTAACGATAACCGAGATGACTAGCAAGGTTAGCGACAATAACGACTGTAGCGATAATAACACCAATGGTAGCGACAACAATGACAATAGCGATAATAAACCGATGGTAGCGATAAAACTGACTGTAGCTTCTTCTTCTTCTTCTTCTTCTTCTTTTGTTCACTTGAAGTATGTCTATAACTGCGATGTTGTCTCTTGTATGAATCTAACAGTCTTGTTTAGTCCACTTTGCAGTCCATAGAGTTTATCTTCCACTGTAGCGATAATTACACTGATGGTTTCGTTCGACAACAACAATATTAACGACAACAGCGACTTTAGCGATAACACCGATATTAGCGACAGACAACAATGGTAACTACAACAACGACTGTAGCGATAAGACCGATGGTAGCGACACCATCGATGGTAACTACAACAACGACTGTAGCGATAATAAACCAATGGTAGCGAGAACAATGACTGTAGCTATAATAACACCAATGGTTTCGACGACAACGATGGTAACAACAACAGCAACTGTAGCGACAACACCGATATTAGCGACAGACAACGATGGTAACTACAACAACGACTGTAGCGACAACACTGATATTAGCGACAGACAACGATGGTAACTACAACAACGACTGTAGCGATAATAAACCGATGGTAGCGACAACAATGACTGTAGCTATAATAACACCAATGGTTTCGACAACAACGATGGTAACAACAACAGCGACTGTAGCGAAAATACCGATATTAGCGAAAGACAACGATGGTAACAACAACAACGACTGTAGCACAACACCGAATATTAACGATAACAGCGATGGTAACGATAATAGCGATAAGAACTGCTATAGTGTAACAACGAGTATTAATGATTTCTGTTTCAGGGGTCATGTGATATTCTGTGAGTTATCGGTTCACGGTGTGCTAGACATATGTAAATAAGGTAGTCAGTCAGTCATTGCTTTCCTTCTTGGAGGTCGGGGATAGTAGGTATTCACCCTATAAAGAAATCCTCTGCCTACAGTGGGGAACTTGAGACTATAACCAACAACTACCTGTCGGTTGAATTCCAGCTCATTGTACCACCTATTAAGTGATTTAATGTTCATCATCATCACATGAATTACCCATAAGCGTGGGCGTTTCACGCTGCCCTGCTATGTAGGCTTATGGGGTTTTCCATCTTGCTCAAAGGTGACCCATAGGCTAGCGGGGGAAAGGGTGTACCTACTATCAAAATGTGCAGATATTGCAGCCGTGATTTAAACAGGTGCAACATAATTATGTTAACAACAACAACAACAACAACAACAACAACATAAACAAACCTAGAAGACGACCGAAACATGAATCAGTAACAATGTTACATCTCCTTTACAGGACGTTGCCATCAACCCCCGAATGATTTTCTATAAAATTTTACGTTCAGTAGTTTGCCATTGGTTTGTGAAAGAAAAGTCAACATTGAAGTCCAACTTAATGCCAGTTTGGGAATTGAACGTCTTACATCGCCATCAGTGCAACGGAAGTTTAAGAGTGAGCGCACCGACTGCTTATGAATAAGTAGTGCATTAATGAGAAAATACAACTCTTAGAATGGCTCTATTCGTATGGTAAAACATAACACCATTGTGCAATGTCCATCAAACAACACACAATTATAAACATCGTAGCTGCATGACAACAACATTAATCTGCAAAACCTATACATCAAATGAGATGTCTTGTCTTGCGTATCCTTGTCTATATTCTTCTCTTACGCTGTCGGTTCTCTAGTCTTGTTTTCGCGAGTCTTGTCTTGCATTGTTTTTTTTTTTTGTTGTTGTTTTTTCCCCTAGTCTTGTCTTGCATTGTCTTTTCTCTAGTTTTGACATGTATTGTCTTTTCTCTAGTCTTATCGTTTATTGTTTTTTTTTTTTTTTATTTTTTTTTATTTTGGTAGTCTTGTTGTATATAGGCAAGTCTTCCATTGTTGTTTCTCTAGTTTTGTTTTCGATCCTTTTTTCTTGCATTGTCTTTTCTTTACTCTTGTCTTTTCTCTAGTTTTCGCGAGTCTTGTCTTGCATTGTCTTTTCTGTATTCTTGTCTTTCATTGTCTTTTCCCTACTCTTGTCTTATATTGTTTTTTTCTATAGTCTTGTCTTCCATTTCCTTCTCTCTAGTCTTAACTTTAAGCTGTTGAAGATTAAATGTCAAGACAAGAACCCAGACACTAACGTTCTAGGAAGAGTGTCCATGCCCCGTATCCACACTCTACTAATGAAGAATCAGATTCGCTGGGCTGGTCACTTAACTGGCATGCCATATCACAGGTTCCCTAAACGAATTCTTTACGGCGAGCTAGGTTGTGGTAAACACTCACAACGCGGCCAGAGGAAACGCTTTAAAGACACTCGCGCTGAAAGCTTTTAGAATTGATCTTGACACCTGGGAGACTGCTGTCAGAGACCGAAATTCGTAGCGTACATCATTACGCAAGTGTGCTGTCACTTGTGACGCAACCAGAACTGCAAGAGCTGGGATGAATAGGCTGGACAGAAAAACCACTGCAGGAGATTCTACTCCTGGAACGTCAAGCATTTTTTGGCCACATTGTCAAACAACATTTCGAGCCAAAGTAGGCCTTATCAACCATCTTAGAACTCACGGCTCCATACTTTCAACCCCACTGGTTTAAATAAATTATCATCATCATTCTTGATGGTCAAACAACACATGCCAGCTATGCATCTTTCAAATGTCTGACATATCAAATGTCGATGATACATGACATGCCTACCGTGTTTGTAACGGGTAACGGGTAATCAGGGTTCGATTCAGGAGAGGAAGCATGAGAAACGGCTACCATATCCAGTTAAGGCAGCAGGCGCGCAACTTACTCCCGGCACGGTGACGAAAAATAACAATACAGGACTCTATCGAGACCCCGTAATTGGAATTAGTAAACTTCAGACCCTTTAACGAGAACCTATTGGAGAGCACGTCTGGTGCCAGCAGCCGCGGTAATTCCAGCTCCAATAGTGTATATTAAAGTTGTTGCAATCAAAAAAGCTGGTAGTTGGATCTGGAGTGTTCAAAGCAGGCTTCGGCTGCCTGAATAATGGTGCATGGAATAATGGAATAGGACCTCGGTTCTATTTTGTTGGTTTTCGGAACTGGAGGTAATGATTAACAGTGACAAACGGGGGCATTCGTATTGCGGCATTAGAGGTGAAATTCTTGGATCGTCGCAAAAAGTGAAAGCATTTTGAAAAAAAAAAATAAAGTTGTCATTAATCAAGAACGAAAGTCAGAGTCGTATGGACGATCAGACACCGTAGTAGTTATGGCCATAACCGATGTCGACTATAGTCCATTTGTTTTTGTCTGCCCCAATATAAAATTCCATATCTCAGTAACCAGCTGAGAGAAAATGATGAGATTTAGCATATAACCTTATCATGATGTCCACCAAACAAAAGAGATTTTGTTCTGGAGATTGTACAGCAGATTTCAAAGTTTGTTTATATGCGGTATATAATTTACGGGACAGAGATGAAGTGCACATAATTAGAAGTATTACATCTTCACGAGGAACCATGAGCGTTCAATAGTAAATTTTCACGTTTTTCACGGGATTGGCCTAACGAAAAGAGCCTTGAGAAGTGAAACGGGAAGTGTTCAGTGGTGTCGCCGTATCTTCAGAGGTGTGTCATTAATGTGGGTCCTTTCATATAAGGCTTCACGTTTAGAAAGTACAAGGGAGGAAGAAATATCATTTGCGAGCAACTGCATTTAGGAGCCACGAGAAGCAGATACCTATGTGAAATAAGAGAAATGCGCAAATACAATTATGACATAGTGTATTTGGATGAAACCTATATCAATGCGAACCACACAAGTGACAAGGAATGGCAATCGGTGAACGGAAAGATAACGCGATATGTGCCCAGTAGTAAAGGACAGCGTTTCGTCATAGCCCATGCTGGTAGTACTCAAAATGGTTTACTACAGAATGCTGGACTCGTGTTGGTATCAAAGCATACAGACAATAGGGGTTATCATAATGAGATGAATGGCAATGTATTTAGCGATTGGTTAGAGAATACAGTGCTTCTATCCCTAGATAGACCGACTTGTCTAATTATGGACAATGCATCATATCACAATGTAGTTGCCCAAGAAGACAAAATACCAACGGCATTGATGCATGACAAGGCAGGCGTGGTTGCGGCCTTGTGGGAGCACGTGTACACCTCGGAGGAGCAAATGGATCACCATAGTCGGGTAAGAATGAGGCAGCGAGGAGTGACGAGGGGATCTGGCCGAGGCTCGACGCACAGGGGAAAGGCGAGCCGGACATATAATCAGGTTGCTACTGGAATTATTGGTGTTAGAACTCTTCGCTGGCTGCTGAGGATGGGGACTGAGCGCTTATGGGAATGACCCGAATGCTGTGATGTCGGTTTCTAAATCAATGAATCAATCAATCTATTCAAATTGTCTGACGTCAAGATGCTAACTCAGACCGCGCTATTAAAAATTGATAAAAGTTGATGGAAAAAAAAGTGAGGACCATGTGTTGAAAGAGGAAGATGACTATTGGAGAAAGGATGGATTGAATTTTATGCAACCGATAGCAGTCATCAACCTACTGGAATCGTCCGACACCGATTAAAGTCTGGGCAGATCGCAGACATTAACCCACATGCACACCTACTGGGATATTTTGCTCCACATATTCAGAAGAATTGCAGGCCTTAAACATTACAGCATCGGCACAATGTCACTGGCAACAGTTTGTATTCCACAGTGATGAATTTTCAATTCCGCAAGCCCTCAGCGGTGACAAAAAACTGGTATTTAAAAAAAAAACACACACACACACACTAAACGCATTGAATACCAACAGAAGAGTAATATTGCGGTGGAAAATGATACATTGTGGCATAACAAGTGAGCAAACACGTTGTCAAATTAGGGGACAACACACGTGCATACGAATCAATCTATAAACTTCAATGAAAAAAGGACCAACATCTTGGTCGTTAAGAAGAAAGCCCACTACAGAGACACTGACAACTATTTTCATAGTGCAAAACAGGTAATCATGTTCCGTCTCTGAACAGTAACAGCAGAGTAGACAATCTTTCACGAAGACTCAAAGCGGGTCTGTCACCCATGTGTACATGTGAACAAACTACACAGACAGCTAAACAGATCCTTAAAAATGGACACATGATGACTAAATTGCGGTATCATTTCTGGTCACTCCATACGCACATTAACGTACAGCTATTTGGAAGCTTTCACGAACTGAATATAAAAAAGCTAAATGCATTCTAGTAACATGGATACTTATGTACAATTATTAACCAGCAGCTGAAGAAATAAGAAGGAAATGAAAAATAAGGTAAGAAATATATTCCTTATACTTTCCTGTCAATTTACACATTATTTACCCCATGCCTCCGTAAATTCTCTGTCTTTACTAATATTACACATTGCACCCCTCTCGGGAGTCTCCGTGGTAAAGTAGTCAAGCCGTCTGATTCGGACTCCGAAGGTTGTATGTTCGATTCCTTCATTTCACGAGTGCATTATTTCGGAGACTCCCGAGGGTCGTCGCTGAAGCTACTGAGGTCGTGCTTTGTGCGACGCTTTCTGCCCTGCGGAAAGAGACTGAACCATATGAGATAAAAACCCGGTGCAATATAGTCGACCCTGCCGACTTTTAGGCTACTTTTTTTTATTGCACCCACTCCCATACGAATCTGGCTACGCCTTGTACTTGTGTCCTTATCAGAAATAACGTGGTTTACTGTAAGACTAGTTTGTTAGCGTGAATTCACTACATTTTCCCAAAAACATCAAAGAAATGTCGCCGCTTTATATGATTTAAGTTGCTTTTGGACCTATCAAAGACATATTCCTTGGGTGGGGGTAAATATAAGATAGCAGGAAAAATTTCATAACGATGCAACAGACAGTTTTCAAAGTAATTGATCGTGAATGACGGCTTTAGTTTCCTGACAGACTATAGCGACCTCAGTGGGATTGAAGCGAAACTGAAACAAAATGGAATATACCTTGGATACTAAATCCATTGCGTAAAAAGTCCGAATAATTTGCAAGTTGTCACTACATACTTGGTCCAGACATATTTTCTACGGCTCTAAGCTGAGGGATATGGCTAAACGCTTCAAAGTCAATATTCCCCGGTTAGAGGGCCTAACCGTTACTCATCCTCTGCTGCATGGAGGTGAGATGCTGAGCCAGCAGCATATGCAGCCTGCCTTGTGCCTTACATCTGTGAAGACGGCAAGTGCCACTACTGTGCGGGCATTAATGGTGAAAAAAAGCGTCCCAGGCAGGAACTAAAGCTCATTGAGTAAGCGTTATCAAAGGTTGAAAAGCGTCCTATTGGCACGACATGGAATATTGCTTGGCTAGCAAATCCATTACGTGGAAGTTTGAAGCGAAAGCTCTCTGTGTGGATGTTGTCTGCATATTGGTCCCTCCTGGTTTTCGGAGGAGCAGCCTTTGGTGAACGGAGGGCTCAATATACGGAAGTGAGACTTAGCACCCATGTGCAGAACGTGACGATTCCTTGGGTGAACCCAGTACCAGAGCGCTATGTGTCGGCTCTGCAATTATGGAAACCTATTTGGATGTCGGGGAATGCCCATGGTCTGTCCCTGCCTTTCGTTGAGGGCCGACCTGGATGTCTCCGGTTGTTCTAGGTGGGCCAGCTGGAATAGGGATAACACCACAACTGTAAGAACCGAGAAAGCGACCCAGACGCACGAATCGGAATACAGGTGGCTAGCAAACCCATTTTATGGAAAGTCCGAACCGAAAGCTCGCTGAGTGGATGTCATCTGCAGTCTGACCTTTCCTGGTTTGCGTGGGGAGCGGCCTGTGGCAAATGAAATGCCCAATATACGAAAGTGAGGCTAAGCAGCCAGGTATAGGCCGTGAGGATTCCTTGGGTGATCCCACTACCAGTGCGCTATGTGTCGGCTCTGTAATTATGGAAGCCTTCTTGGATGGTGGACACATTGTCTAGCCTTGCCTTCCCTTGAGAGTTGACCGGTATGTCTTCGGCCGTCATAATTTGACCAGCTGGGATGTAGATGACACCACAACAGTGAGAGTCCAATGTCGATCTCAGAGTAAGAGTGGAATTCCCTTGAAACATCCGGGAAGGTTAATCCGTTCAACAAATGTCCGCAAAAGTCTGATGTGTCGGCCAAAAGGCGCAAGTAAAATAGTTCTGTTGTAAACAGGCACAACTCAATAACGTCAGAGTGAGAGTCTGAAAAAAAAAGCTACGGATGACCGCAGAAGAAGAAGAAAGTGTAGTATCTGCACTTGATTTTGCCAGGGCCGCTAGCAGAGGCAGTCATCCGAATGACACATAGGGACGTGGGGACCTGATGGGATGGTTCTGGTACTTGGAGGTACAGCGAGCCTTATTAAAAACAAACAAAAAAAATCTCGATTAAAGAAAAGTTATTTTAGAAAATTTTTAAAATACACACCTCAATATGATATGTAATTAAAAAGGAGGTAAGGGACATAACATTTATTGTTTCAAGGGACTTTACTTTAAGCATGAAAAATGTTTTATATGATTTAAATAACTTAATACTTATAATAATGTTTTATAAAATTTTTTATATAGTTAAATAGAAATATATAAATTATAATTAAGTCCCTAAAATTTCATGCTGATTTTTCAAATATTTTAAAATTCATGGCTTTGTTTTGTTGGTATGACAATTTAATAATGCATTTCTTTTATCTATCTCAATGTTAAATTAAATGTTTTGTTCTTCCAATGGCAGTGTATCGCAGTTACTTTTTGGAAATTTTTGTCAAGTCTGTCAAAGGCTTAATACACTCAATATCACTTTTCGCTCCCCTTGGCTAAAGTGGAAGTGTAGAATCTGCGCTTGACCTTGCCAGGGCCGCATGCAGAGGCGGTCGTCCTAATGACAAAATGACATGGGACCTTGATGGGTGCTTCCGACCCCTTTCAGAACCACGACCCCTGTAACAAAAGATTCTTAATTTTCAGCACTTTTGATTATTTATTTTGATCTCCCCTTCTCTCTCTCTCTCTCTCTCTCTCTCTCTCTCTCTCTCTCTCTCTCTCTCTCTCTCTCTCTCTCTCTCTCTCTCTCCCTCTCTATCTATCCTCTATCTACCTCTCCACTCTATCTTTGTCACCATTCTCTCTGTGTCCCTTTCTCTGTTGTCCTCTCTCTCTCTCTCTCTCTCTCTCTCTCTCTCTTCAGGAAAGAGCAATGCGTTTAGTTAATGGTGAAAATCTTACCGACAATTCTAACCTACATGAACGTCTTAAGTTACTGCCACTCCACAAACGCCTACTATTTAATCAGGCTAAACTAATTCACAAAATCCTATTTCAAAATGCTCCAAGCTACCTTTGGCCATTGTTTAAATATAATGCAAGACACGGCGAACGACTACATATACTTCATGTCTCTAAACCTAGGTTAGACTTATATAAAACAAGCTTAGCATACTCTGCTGCTCAGTTGTGGAACAATCTTCCACAAGAAATCAATGACACCACCAATCATTATACATACAGTCGCAACCTGTTTGAACACTACCTCAGTACAGACTACATCCCCCCCCCCCCCCCTGTCAGAATCTCACATGGAGTCGGTAGGAACATAAAGATAAAAGGGAATTAGAGAAGGGACATAACCCCAATACAAGGGAGACACACTCGAATGCTCGAACAATCTAGAGCCTTCGAGAAGGATAGGTCAGTTCGCCTACAGTTCCGTGGACACAGGGGGAACCCGCTTACCGCGTGCCAGGACCTGTTCCACGAGAAGCTCGAGGAGAGTTACAGCCCGTGTCCCATCGAGACACGTTAGAGGGCAGACGGCGTCTGGACATCGAAGAAGCAACAGGGCTTAACATAAGGGAGACTTGATGGATTGAACCCAAGTGTATTTAGGAGTGTTACTCATGAGATAGATACATGATAGAGTTTGTTGTAATGATTATGTATGATTGCTTTGTTATGAACTCCTGTGATATTATTCGCAAGGTAGCTGGCTGCGAAAACCATTCTTCGCCAGCTTACTGTAAATAAATTATATCAGATAGTATCAGAATGGAGTTTGTTGCCTGTATGAACCCGAGTTTCATTTCCCTAGGTCTCTAGGACGTTGACACCCCCCCCCCCCCCCAACCCCATTAACAAACCACAAAAAAAAAAAACATCAAAAAAAGTCAATAATGAAGGTAAATTATCTCAAACGACAACTAGCCAAGAGATTGCACACAATACAGAGGCATTTCACTGTTGAGTCATACTGGGAAAATATTTTGCAAAATTCTTGAAAAAAGATTACGAACTACTTTAGAACCCCAGCTAAGCGAAACGCAGCTTGGATTTAGGAAAAACAAAGGATGCACAGACGCCATTTTTGCTCTTAGACAACTTATAGAAAAATCAATTGAATTCAATGAAACACTCTACTTAGCCTTTGTTGACCAAGAAAAGGCATTTGATAGGGTAGATAGAAACAAGCTGTGGGAAATCCTTAAACAATATGGAGTGAGTACACATCTAACAAACCTATGTAGAAGTTTATACGACAACAGTGAATGCATAGTGAGAGCAACTGGAGGACACTCAGAACCCTTCACCATAAGATCTGGAGTACGACAAGGTTGTGTCCTGTCCCCTCTCTTGTTCATAACATATATAGACAACATATGTAAAGAAACCAGCCAAGCAGAGACAGCAAGAATACCGCATGACGAGAACACAGAAGAAGAACCATCTGCAAATCTAACCATTAGAGAACTCCTGTTTGCGGACGACCAAGCACTAATAGCAAAATCAGAAGCTGAATTACAAGACCACATGAATAGTCTAAACGAAATGTGTAGGGAACATAACATGAAAATTAGCACAAGCAAAACAGAGGTAATGACTATAACTAAAGAAGAACAAACAGCAACAATTCACCTAAACGAACATCCCTTGAAACAAGTAAAGAGCTTCAAGTACCTAGGAAGTATAATATCATCAAATGGCAGATCAGAAGACGAGATCGAAAATAGGTGCAATAAGGCAAATCAACTCATTGGACAAATGGCACCAATACTAAAGAACAAACATGTATCAATAACTACTAAGAAAGCACTTTACAACACAATCTTCCTACCAACTCTGTGCTACCAATGCCAAACCTGGACAATGACAGAAAAAGAGAAAAGAAAAATCACAACAACAGAAATGAGGTTCCTGAGAAGAATACTCAACGTATCAAGAAGAGATAAGATCAGAAATGAAGAAATCAGGACTAAAGTGGGGGTTAAAGCTGCTCTAGATTTTATTAGAAAGCAGCAAGTCAAATGGTTTGGCCATGCAAGTAGGCTACCAGTCAACAGCATGCCACAACAGGCAATGACGTACAGACCAGATGGAAACAGAGGAAGAGGCCGACCACGTAAACGCTGGACGGAGGGAATAACAGAATCCATGGGAATGTCGATATACGAAGCCCATAACCGGGCACTCTCACGAAGTTTATACTTCACCTCGACACCGCAAGGTACAAGAGGAACATGATGAGATGAGATGAGAGATGACAACTAGCCAAAAAACATTCCCATATGTATGGCACGTTACACCTTCCTTAGGTATTTATAATGCCCATGTTAAACATTGCCTCAGTGAGTCATGTATTATTGATTAATTTTCATGCGTTTTAATGCCTACTTTTCTTTGTTGTTAAAGATTTGCTTCATAAGTGATGTTGAATAAAAGAATATATGAGAGGAAAGAAAGAAGAAGGGCAGAATGTCAGATGGGCCTGCGTTCCAAATTCTTAACCCTTTGAAAATAAAATTGTTCGTTCGTTCCCACTCACTCTTTCTCTCTCTCCCCCCCCCCCCCTCTAACTCTATCTCACCCTCTCCCTCCCTCTCTCTAGCCATCTCTCTGTGAAAGATACACATACCTGTTTCAATATAATTGGTAAAATCAACACTAATTGTTACTTTTATGTATGGTCAATGAGTGATACTGTGAATTGTTTAAATTGGAAGAACTCTACTTTTATAGACCAAAACCCCACCCAAAAAGGGGGGGGGGGGAGGGGTCGTTAATTAAAAATTTCTCTAATTAGTTTACGATTTTCATATGGTTCTTGTAGGACTTGGTCATTGATTTGTCTGTCTCTCCATGGTATTCTTTGCATTATCCTCAGAAACAACATTTCCACAGCCATCAGATGTTTTTCAGCTTGACTGCTCAATGTCCCCGCTTCACATCCATATAAAAATAAAGGCTCTATGTAGCACCTCAACACTCTTTTTCTGGTAGCAATTGATATCTTTTCTTAGGATAGGTCAGTATGTTTTTCATCTTGCAAAATGCTACCTTCGCCATGGCGATTCTTGTTCTAATCTCTTTAAGGCATCAGATGTTATGACTGTTCCGAGATAATTGTACCGATTCGCCTGTTTAAGAATATTCCCATTTATTTGTATATTACATTGTGGTATTTTGTGTTTCATAGTGACAACCATGCCCGTCTCCCTGGTCTAGAGGTTACACGACTTTCTCCGTAATCTCGTATACTCTCGTGAGTAACGTGACGTTTCGCGAGAATTGGTAGCGGTTCTCTCCGCGTCGGTAACTTACGGGGTATTGTGCCGGTCGCTCAGAAAGCAATGGCAAATTGCTGAGCGTAATCTTGCCAAGACCGGTCTCCCTGGCCGAGGTGTTAGCAGCTTTCTCCATAACCCCGAATACTCTCGTGGTTGACGTGAGCGCACGAGAATTGGAAGCGGTTCGAGTTGCGCCTGTGACTTAATTTTAACAATTGTACCCTCTCTGACAGCCCAATAACCTTGAACAGATTCTCGCATTAGAGCACTAGAAACGATTGCTTGTAGGTTCTGACAAAAATCACTTAATGTTTTAATGGGACACCTATAAATTTTTTTGCATCAGTTTATGAATACTATCCCTTCTCGGCCTTTTGGCTAAGATCAAAGTGTAGTATCTGTACTTGATCTTGCCAGGGCCACCAGCAGAGGCTGTCATCCAAATGACACATTGGGACGCGGGGACCTGATTGTTCGGTTATGGTTCTTGGGGGTCAGAGAGTCCTTATGTTAAAAAAACAATTCTTGATTAAAGAAAAGTTATTTTAAACAATTACAAGAAAAAAGAGAGAACAACATGAAAAGAATCACGTGTAATCAAAATAGTGGCAAGGGACATAACAGTATTACAGTTATTATTTTATGGGGCACTACTCAAAGCAGCATACATGTGTTATGTCATTTAAAAAGCTGTAGTATTCATAATAATTTGTATAAAACATTTATAGAAAGTATTTACAGATATTCATTTAATAAATGAAACAATAAGAAACTTAAGTCATTATTAAAGTATTTGGAAACGTAATGGCTTTATTTTACACAAATGTGAATTTAGTAACGCATTTTTAGTATTTAACCTCCATATTTCATTAAACGTGTTGCGCTCTAAGTGTCAGCACACATTTGGTTATTTTTCCGCGTTTTTGAGACAAGTTTTCGTTTTGATTCCACGTTTTTGAGACAAGTTTTCGTTTCTGTCGCATTTAAGACAAGTTTCCGTTTTGATTTAACGTTTTTGAGACGGGTTTTCGTTTTTTTCGTATTCCGCGTTTTTCGACGTGAGTGTTTTGTTGCTCCGCCATTTTGAAGGGATCAGCATACGTGAGTATAATATCTAACTAGATCATAAACCAAGAAACTAGATTAATAAACAAATAAGGTAAAACAAGCAAATTAAACAGAATATTCAATCTAGAGAAGTAAATAAAATAAATTAATATAATTAATAAATACATAACTAACGGAGACACTGTAAAGGTAAAACCAAACAAACACAATGATACAAACCCCAGCCAGATCTGCTGAGGCAGAAAAAAATAAAGGAAAACAAACTGCAAAAAATAAAGGAAAACAAACTGCCCCGACGAACAGGATTACGGAGACTGACAAGGAAACTCAGGAAGGACAGGGAAGTCAAGCGGCGAATAAACAACCCGATCGGGAGGCCAGTGGTACAGGCTGGTATTTCAGGGTAACCCAGATTGAGGGACAGCAAGTGTCATTGACAAACCTCACCAGATACAAAGCCATCCAAATGATGGAAAATGTACTCGGCAGCAGAGCCATACATAACATAGCCAAACGATTGGACGGCACAACAAGCATCCACGCATACGACACAGACAAAACGAGACAACTAGCGGAGGAAATCACAAAGGGCAAACAACCAGCGATCAGATCACTCCCAAACGACGTCAAAGTCAGCATCGAAATTGCACAGCCGTGCACCACCATTGTAGTCAAAGGGATCAGTCCAACGATAGATATCAAAAACACGAAGGAAGACATCAACAATGAAAACAAGAATGTGGAAGCGACACACTGTGAGAGGATAACTACAAAAAGAGGCGAAGCAACACCAGTTGTAAAGATGGTGATCACTGGCACAATGATACCAGAACGAATAAAATATCTAGGGAAAGACAGATACTTTGAGAAACATATACCACCGATCAAACAATGTTCGAAGTGCCAAAGGATAGGGCATACAGCATCATTTTGCAGGGGAAAAAAGCCCTCTGCAGATTCTGCAGTAAAAATCATTGGTACAGGGAATGTCAAGACGCCAAGAGAGACAGTAACTACAAAGAAATAAACCCGGCGAGACTCTGTGCCAACTGTAAGGGAAACGACAGTGCACGATATAAGGGATGCCCAAAATTTAAAACGTCAGAAACAGCATGGAGAGAGGCTATACTTACTCAAACACCAATGAGAGTTGCCAGATGGCGTATAGAGAACGCAGACAAAGGAATTGATACAAATTCGGAAGTGAGAATACTGAGATCAGAAGTATCCAACATAAGGAATAAAATGCCCGAGAAACAAGTGGAGAAGGGCGGACCACAGGAAGACAAAGAAATGAGTGAAAACAAGGAATTAAAACAAGCAATTTAGGACATGCATAAAAGTCTGGCAACCATAAGAAAAGAACTGGAAGCGGAGAGATTACACACAAGAGGAATGGCTAAAGAACTGGAGACCACCAAAACAGAATTGAAAACACAGAAAGAAGAAAACAACACAATCAAGAACAAGTTAAAAGAACTGTCCCAGAGGATGGACACAACCAAACGAGAACTAACTAAAAACACAACAGACATAGATCGCATGAAAGAGCAACTAATAAACATCGATCTAGGACAAACCGAGATAATAAAAATGAAAATACCAGACATCAAAAAGTGGAAGAGAGAAACGGAAAAAGACATAGATTTAATCAGAGAATCCATAAACTTACGACCGAGCAAAGACCAGATGACTGACATACTCCGGAATATATGCAAAAGAGCGACAGACGGCCGGATGTCAATGGAGGAACTCCCCGAAATACTGGCAGAAACGATGAATGAGACAAGCGAGGAGGACAGTGATGACGAATAACCAAAGAAAGACCCTTAGGCAACGGAGAAGAGATGCAACGGGTCATACACCAGGATTGGAATAGAAAAAGATACCAAACACTCCATATAGGAAGAACATACAAATATATTTACTACCAAATTAAACTCTTTAGACAAACAAACTAAACAGCTAGACACATAACCTCTACCCAAATAAAACAAAACAAATAAAATAAATAAATAAATATGCCACCTAATAGATCTGATAAATAATTACCACAAACGAGTTAAATATATAAACAAATAAATAATCAACCCAGGCAGATAAATAAAGGAATAAAGTCGCGGATAAAATAGAAAACCACAGACAATAGATGCGCATAAACAAAAACAAAAACGATGAGAATCAGGAAAGCAGCGAAAATCTAGGCAGGAAATCAGCAGACCACCATGAATGTCTGCACCCGATGAATGTCACAACTAGGCAGGAAATCAGCAGACCACCATGAATGTCTGCACCCGATGAATGTCACAACTAGGCAGGAAATCAGCAGACCACCATGAATGTCTGCACCCGATGAATGTCACAACTAGGCAGGAAATCAGCAGACCACCATGAATGTCTGCACCCGATGAATGTCACAACTAGGCAGGAAATCAGCAGACCACCATGAATGTCTGCACCCGATGAATGTCACAACTAGGCAGGAAATCAGCAGACCACCATGAATGTCTGCACCCGATGAATGTCACAACTAGGCAGGAAATCAGCAGACCACCATGAATGTCTGCACCCGATGAATGTCACAACTAGGCAGGAAATCAGCAGACCACCATGAGTGTCTGCACCCGATGAATGTCACAACTAGGCAGGAAATCAGCAGACCACCATGAATGTCTGCACCCGATGAATGTCACAACTATGCAGGAAATCAGCAGACCACCATGAGTGTCTGCACCCGATGAATGTCACAACTAGGCAGGAAATCAGCAGACCACCATGAATGTCTGCACCCGATGAATGTCACAACTAAGCAGGAAATCAGCAGACCACCATGAATGTCTGCACCCGATCAATGTCAGTTTGTACCTTTATTGTCCATGTTTTATGTACCTAAATACCTTTTTTTTCGGACATCCACTTTTTTCCATTGTGGTGGATGTCCGGGGTGCCCTGAAAGGGACGGTGGACTGCGGAGTGGTCTGGACGGGATGTGTGTGGTGTGGCTCCTCCCTGGAGGACCCGGAAGGAGGGAGACGAGATGGCAATAGCACTATCACGGGCGGGAACGAGAGAGACTAGGACAAAGATCAACACCTGTATGTTGGGCCTGCATATGAGATAATCAACAGGAATGGGTTGACAACGGCTTGGACAAACGAACCAGGGACAGGACTTAAACATCCGCCCCCCCCCCCCCCCCAAAAAAAAAGGGGGACTTGCCGGACAACCAGACCCCAACCCAACGTCTCAGACAATGTCTGCGCACAACATGAGCCAGCTTTTACTGGCACATAAAGAAAGTAATAATCCAGGCACCATGAACCACCGCTATTATAACCGATGCCACACGGGCTGGTTGAAACAAGGTGGAAAGTTTTGTTTTTTTCCAAATTGGATAGGATGGATTGGACACGTGAACTATATAGTTGTTAAATTCAATAATTTTTGTCAGGCCTGTCAAAGGCCAAACACCCTTAATATCACCTCTCAGACCCCGTGGCTAAAGTAGAAGTGTAGAATCTGCGCTTGACCTTCCCATGGCCACATGCAGAGGCGGTCATCCGAAAGACACAATAGCGTGGCACCTTAATGGCGGCTACGACAACCTAGGGAACCACGAACCCTGTTTAAAAAAATAAAAATCTTAATTGTCAAGACAGACAGTCGAGACAGGAACACAGAGTTGATTCACGACTCTGATGATCGAGTGAGATGGCAGAATATGGCCGCCCACGCTTATCGGCATGGCACATGATGGAATTTTCAGCACTTTTCATTGTTTCACGGCATTTTGATCTCTCTCTCTCTCTCTCTCTCTCTCTCTCTCTCTCTCTCTCTCTCTCTCTCTCTCTCTCTCGGCAGCCGGCAGTATCTGCAGCCTACCTTGTGCCTTACGTCTGTGAAGACGGCAAGTGCCACTACTGTGTGGGCATTAATGATGAAAAAGCGTCCTAGTCAGTATCTAAAGCTCATTGAATGAGCGTTATCAAAGGTGGAAAAGCGTCCCATTGGCACGAAATGGAATATTGCTTGGCTAGCACATCCATTACGTGGAAGGCCGAAGCGAAATCTTGCTGTGTGGATGTCGTCTACATACTGGTCCCTCCTGGGCTTCGGAAGAGCAGCCTGTGATGAACCGGAGGCCCAATATACGAAAGTGAGGCTAAGCAGCCATGTGCAGGACGTGGCGATTAGTTGGGTGAACCCAGTAACAGAGCAGTATGTGTCGGCTCTGCAATTATGGAAGCCTTCTTGGGTGGTGAGCCCATTGTCTACTGCCTTCCCTTGAGGGTTGACCGGGATGTCTTCGGCCGTTCTAATTTGACTAGCTGGGATGTAGATGACACCACAACAGTGAGATTCCAATGTCCGTCTCAGAGTGAGAGTGGAATTTCCTTCGAAACACCCGGGAAGGTTAACCCGGTCGACAAATGTCCGATATATTGTTTCCAATATATGTTTTTTACAAGTCTAATCTTTTCCATCAATTTGTAGATCTTCAAGCATCCTTATCATGTCGACATGTCTCACTTTAACGAAAGCCTTTGTGTAGTCAATAAAACAAAGGTGTAGATATTTGTTTACTTCTATAGATCGTTCAATTACGGTTCTCAGTAAATAAACAGCATTTACTGTACCCTTTCCTTCTACAAACCCACATTGTTCTTCTCCTATTTCAGGTTGTATTTTCTTCCTAACTCTTTGCATGATAATTCTTAGCAAAATCTTCGTGATGTGACTCATTATACTAATTGTTCGATGTTGATCACATTCCAAGGCTTCTGATTTCTTTGGGATTGCAATAAATACAGAATTACATAATTCATGAGGTATATTTCCAGTATCATATATTGTATTAAGCAGACTGGCAACTTTATCTATTCCATATTCTTCTAAAGCATTAATCATTTCTGTTGTGACACTGTCTGAACCGGGGATCTTGCCAGATTTCATATGGTTAAGAGTATTCTGAACCTCCATCTTCAAAGTTGCTGGTCCTTCATTATTATTTTGAACATCGTGGTGTTCGTCTCTGTCAACTATCACTATCAACTATCACACTTACTGAATCATCCAAATATACCGATGTCCGCAAAACAACAAAAATAAACAGCATATTTACACCAACCCTATGCTACCAATCTCAAACTTGTACTTCATCAAAATCACACTTTCGCAAAATCAACACCTGCGAGATGAGATGTCTGAGGAGAGCTGCCAACTGAACAATCCGAGACCAAGTAAGAAATGCTGTTATCAGGCAGCCAGTGGGATCAACATCTTATGCCACATTTATTGAAAGACAGAAGATCAAGTGGTTTGGCCATGTCGTTAGAATGCAACGCCATCAACTACCATCACTGGCCTTGTCTGCGACGAGACCAAGAGGACGTCCAAGAAGAAAATGGGTTGACAATATCAAAGACATTGTACAATCACACGGAATGGCACAATACAATGCCGCCCACCGGGCACTGGAGCTCAAATTATTCGTCCTCACGACGCTTGGCGGCAGAAGTGGAAGATCATCATCATCATCATCATCATCATCATCATCATAATCATCATCATGTTATTTCGGCGAGCAACATTGGCATGGTTAGGAACTTGCTACCAGAACTAACTACAATTCTTGTGTCATTTTTATTTTAAAAAGTAATACAAAGAGCAGGAAATTTTTGACATGATTTTTACATGTTCTTTCTTTTTCGCTTCAGCAGCATTCAAAGACATGTAGCTGATGTCGCTCATAACTAAAGAAACACTACCAGCGTGGAAAGAAACAGATTGCCCTAACAACAACACACCCTCCCAATCTTACTTAGTCTCTGTGAATGTCTAGTAGTTTGAAAAGCCAAGAGTTATTTATCCATGATAGTGATTGTAAGTATTATAATTCTGATATGTGGTCATTTTTTTTCCGTCAACCTTAATGCGATCTTTCAGTTTCTACTCAGTTGCCAGCATCCATGATACCATCCTCCACCGGGTGGGTGCAGTACACGGTGTACTTCAAGGTAGTCGCCTTCCTGTTACTACCCTTCCCTTGCTGAGGGTTTCCGGCTCGTTTATTTTTTTGTTTCTTTTTCGCTGTCATGGCTGTCGGCGTGAAGCCGGGAGTAATAGCGTCTCTTGTGGACTTCAAATTGGAAAGAGAAGAGCAGAGTGGACAGAGAAAATAATATTACATGGAGAATTTGTATTTGCTATGATAAATAAAAGGCAGCCAACTGCATTGGGAAAAAGAGGGTTGAAGTGCCACAAAGAACCCGTACTATTGCATTCATGTGAATGATGGACAATAAGCAGCCAAACTAGGAAACAGTTAATGGCAGTGAAACTGAAGTGTCTGGGGAAAATGCAAAGTATATCATGGATAGACAGAAAAACGAACGAGAATGTCCTTCAAGACACAAATACAAAATGTAAACTGGTTAGAGAAATTGGGCAAAGACAATCCAGGTCTTGGTTAGTCAAGATATGGTTAGAAATAAACTGTAAAATTGGGTGATCACTGTCAAACCTGTTAGTGCATTCTGAATGTGAAGTCAACATTTAAGTCCAATTGACCGGTTTGTGAAACTATCTTACCTTGTCGCCATTAGTAGAGAGCTACCATCAGTACGGGACAGGGTCTAAAGTATTGATTGTCGGAGCTAAGAGATCATTACTATTTTATTTTTAAAATGTTTTAAAAGACCTCTTAGTATCAGTACGTGCCTTTGGGCCCATTGTTGTAGACCAAGGCTCCTCTGCCTTTGTTAGTGGACCGTGATTTGGTGATTCGAGGTTGTAGTTTGGATGACCTGTCAGCACCATGGTCAGATCAAGTGCAGCTAAATCTACACTTTGATCTGAGCCAAAACGAACACTTTGCTCTCAGCCAAAACGAAAAGCATTATTAACATTCTTAAAGATTCTCTAATGTTTAAGCGGACCCACATCATTAGGGGCCCACACGCCCCCCCTTTCCTTGCCATCGGGAAAGCTGGCGCCCTGACCAGTCCACCACTGACTACCATTGGATAATCTGAACGTTTGACTGGTACAACAATAGAATTATCCCACTTGGTGGACATCTGCTGTTAGCTCTTGCTCCGATGTGATGCTAGTACTTTCCGAGTCTGATGTATGATGTATCTGCCACACCAATGGAAGTAACTCGTAATGTAATTGATCTCTGCAGCGTTAGTGTCCCCTTGTTCTGAAATTGATAACACAGTAGTAGTAGTAATAATAATAAGCGACAGTCTAAATGGATTGCAATAATGGTAAGGAGGAGATGGTGGAAGAAGAAGAACACGTAATAGTAACAGCACGATTAGTAGCAGTGAAGGATAAGTGAAGAAGTCAGCGTGGCCGACAGATTTAGCGCGTCTGCGCTTGAACTTCCTGTGCCCTGACGTGTGTTAGAAGGTTCATTTCACACCCGGTCTGTCGGACTTCAACGTTGACTTCTCGTTCAGAAACCAAAAGCTAATTACTGAAGGTAAAATTGCCTAGAAAATCAACTTGCGGTTTAATCACAATGTCTTGAAAATGACATGCACCATGTATTTTATTATTAGTAAAGTCGAAGTAAGCAACGTTCGCTGCGATCTGGAGATATAATTATGTGTTTTGTGTGTGTTTCTTAAGATCAGTATGTTCAAATAAGGATGAACCTACGACAGGCCCAGCATATATTGGAAACAACAAGCCGCCATAAGAATTGATAATGAAGTAGGTTAAAATCAGCCTATTAAGAGAGGTGTGAGACAGGGACGTGTAATGTCTCCAGGTCTTTATTCCATGTACAGTGAAAATAGTTTCAGAAATATAGAAGATATGACAGGAATCATCATTGGGGGAAGAAACTTCAATAACATTAGATATGCAGATGATACAGTATTGATTGCAGACAATGAGCAGGATCTGCAACAATTAGTAGATACGATTATTGCACACAGTGAACAACTAGAGCTGGATATGAATTGTAAGAGGACACAGATTACGGTCGTCACCAGGACGAAGGAAACACCACAATGTAATATACAAGTAAATGGGAATATTCGTAAACAAATGAATCGGTACAATTATCTCGGAACAGTCTTAACATCTGATAGGAAATTTCTTGAAGAGATTAGAACAAGAATCGCCATGTCGAAGCTAGCCTTTTGCAAGATGAAAAACATTCTGACCAATAAAAAAATTGTCAATTGGAACGAGAAAAAGACTGTTGAGGTTCTACATGGAACATGTACTTTTGAATAGATGTGAAGCTTGGACAATGAGCACACAAGCTGAATATCATCTGATAGTTGTGGAAATGTGGTTTCTGGTGAAAATGCAAAGAATACAATGGACACAAGAAACAAATGATAAACGTAAACTGATGAGAGAAATAAGACGCAGACAGTTAACATTTTTGGGTATGTTATGAGAAGAAATAAATTGGAGATCTTAGTGACAACTGGCAAGATCGAGAGAAAGAGAACAAGAGGAAGACAGAGAAGTAAATACTACAATTAGTAAATTCGATCGTTGCACGCAGTGAACAACTTGGGTTAGAATTAAATTGTAAGAAGTCACAGATTATGGTCGTCACTAAGAAGAAGTAAATACCACAGTGTAATAAACAAGTAAATTGGAATATTCTTAAACAAGTGAATCGGTACAATTATCTCGGAACAGTCATAACAACGACTGTAGTGATTAAACATATGATAGTAAAATATCGATGGTAACAAAACAACGACTGTAGCAATAACAACACCATTCTAGCAACAACAACGACTGCAGAGATAATAACACCATGGTAGCGACAACAAAGACTGTAGAGATAATAACACCGATGGTAACGCAACAACGATTGTAGGCATAACAACACCAATGGTAACGACAATAACGACTGTTGCGAAAATAACACCATGATAGCGACAACAGCGATTGTAGAGAAAATAACAACGATGTTAGCGCCACCGATGGCAGCGACATCATCGATGGTAAACACAACTACGAATGTAGCGATACGATCGACGGTAGCGACAACAGCCACTGATAGATATAAACACCGATGTTAGCGACAACACCGATATTAGCGACAGACAACGATGGTAACTACAACAACGACTGTAGCGACAACACCGATAACAGCGATGATAACGATAACAGCGATAAGAACTGATGTAGTGTAACAGCGAGTATTAATGATATCTGTTTCAGGGGTCATGTGATATTCAGTGAGTTATCGGTTCACGGTGTGCTAGACATATGTAAATAAGTTAGTCAGTCATTCCTTTCCTTCTTGGCCTCGATCATACAGGTCGGGGATAGTAGGTATTCACCCTATAAAGAAATCCGCTGCCTACTGTAGGGAACTTCAGACTATAACCAACAACTATCTGTCGGTTAAACTCCAGCTCATTGTACCACCTATTAAGTGGTTTCATATTCATCATCAACACATGAATTGCCTATAAGCGTGGGCGTTTCACGCTGCCCTGCTAGGTAGGCTTATGGGGTTCTCCACCTTGCTCAAAGGTGACCCATAGGCTAGCGGGGGAAAGGGTGTACCTACCATCAAAATGTGCAGATATCGCAGCCCTGATTTAAACCGGTGTAACATAATTATGTCAACAACAACAATAACAACGTAAACAAACCTAGAAGACGACCTAAACATGAATCAGTAACAATGTTACATCTCCTTTACAGGAAGTTGCCTTCAAACCCCGACTGATTTTCTATAAAGTTTTACGTACAGTAGTTTACCGTTGGTTTGTGAAAGAACGGTCAACATTGAAGTCCAACTTAATGCCAGTTTGGGAATTGAACGCCTTACATCGCCATCAGTGTAACGGAAGCTTAAGAGTGAGCGCACCGACTGCTTATGAATAAGTAGTGCATTAATGAGAAAATACAACTCTTAGAATGGCTCTATTCGTATGGTAAAACATAACACCATTGTGCAATGTCCATCAAACAACACACAATTATAAACATCGTAGCTGCATGACAACAACATTAATCTACAAAATCTATACATCAAATGAGATGTCTTGTCTTGCGTATCCTTGTCTATATTCTTCTCTTACGCTGTCGGTTCTCTAGTCTTGTTTTCGCGAGTCTTGCATTGATTTTTTTTTCCTCTAGTCTTGTCTTTCATTGTCTTTTCTCTAGTGTTGTCTTGCATTGTCTTTTCTTTAGCCTTGTCTTTCATTGTCTTTTCTCTAGTCTTGTATTGCATTGTCTTTTCTCTAGTTTTGACCTGTGTTGTCTTTTCTCTAGTCTTATCGTCTACTGTTTTTTGTTGTTGTTGCGTGTGTGTGTGTGTATACTTTTTTTTTTTTTTGGTAGTCTTGCTTTGTATAGGCAACTCTTCCATTGTTGTTTCTCTAGTTTTGTTTTCGATGCTTTTGCCTTGCATTGTCTTTACTTTACTCTTGTCTTTTCTCTAGTTTTCGCGAGTCTTGTCTTGCATTGTCTTTTCTCTATTTTTGTCTTTCATTGTCTTTTCCCTACTCTAGTATTATATTGATTTTTCTATAGTCTTGTCTTCCATTGCCTTCTCTCTAGTCTTGTCTTTATGCTATTGAAGATTAAATGGCAAGACAAGATCCCTGACACTAAAGTTCTAGAAAGAGCGTCCATGCCCCGTATCCACACTCTACTAATGAAAAATCAGATTCGCTGGGCTGGTCATTTAACTCGCATGCCAGATCACAGGCTCCCTAAACGAATTATTTTTTTTACGGCGAGCTGCGTTGTGGTAAACGCTCACAACGAGGCCAGAGGAAACGCTTTAAAGACTCTCTCGCTGAAAGCTTCTAGAATTGATCTTGACACCTATGAGACTGCTGTTAAAGACCGAGATTCGTGGCGTACATCATTACGCCCGGCGATCTGCTAACTTGCATTACTTGGGTGTTGGCTGTGTTTATACTCATATTGTATCTGCTGCAGTAATATGATTAGTAATATGATTTTGTAGTCTGCCCTAATTGTTGTAAAACAGGCACAGATCGTCTGCAAATAGAAGTTCATTTATTCCTTGTGGGTCAGTTGTTTCATCTTAGGTAAAGAGTTCTAAATTTTCTGAATCTGTTCTGTCGAGACTTGCTTCTTTGGAAATTCTGTCCATGTAGATATTGAATAGCAGGGGAGAGAGCACACATCCCTGC
Source organism: Cepaea hortensis (assembly GCA_963921405.1). NCBI lineage: Eukaryota > Metazoa > Mollusca > Gastropoda > Stylommatophora > Helicidae > Cepaea > Cepaea hortensis. The sequence continues at coordinate 51,879,372 of OY992896.1, forward strand.
CTCACTCCTGTTTTGACTGTGAACATATCTGATATAGCTTCTTGTGTTCTTACTGCACTTTGGCTCGAGTGGTACATGGCTATGATGTTTTCTAGCAGTAGCCCTTGTATCCCATAGTCTTCAAGGATGGTCCATAATTTGTATCTGTCTACTCTATCGAAAGCCTTTTCCTGATCTACAAACACAATATTCTGCTGGTCACTATATTCGATAGTTTTTTCACAAATTTGTCTAAGTGTAAATAATGCATCAGTGCAACTTTTACATTTCCGAAAACTGAATTGTGCTTTGCTTAACTGTTGTTCAACTATTGGTCTAGCTCTTTGTTCCAATAGTTTTGCATACATTTTCCCTATATGGCTCAGGAGTGATATACCTCTGTATGTTTCACACTCTCTCATATTGCCTTTCTTTTTCCATATTGGTACTATTATTGCCTGTTGCCAATCATCTGGGACTTTTCTTTCTTCCCATGCTATATTAAAAAAATCTTGTTAGCCATTGAATTCCTGTTTCCCCACAGGCCTGAATAGCTTCTGTGGTTATTCCATCTGGACCTGGTGATTTGTTTTTACGAATTTTCTGTATAACTGCTTTGACTTCTGCAGGTAGGAAATTTGGTTTTTGCTGTCTCTGGCATTTAGGCACAAAAGTGAGGTTTTCTATGTTATGTGTGGGGTTAAGAAGTTCTTGAAAGTATTCTGCCCACCTTGCTAGGTGGAAAAGAAAAATACAACTCTTAGAATTGCTTTATTCATATCGTAAAACATAATAACATTATGAAATGACCATCAAAGATCACACAAGTGTAAAACATTGTAGCTATATGACAACAACATTAATCTGCAAAACATATACATCAAATGAGATGTCTTGTTTGTGTATTCATGTCTGTATTCTTCTCTTGTGTGTCTTTTCTCTAGTTTTGTTATCACGAGTCTTCTCTTGCATTGTCTTCTCTCTTGTATTGTCTTGTATTGTCTTTTATCTAGTCTCGTCTTCCATCCTCTTTTCTGTAGTCGTGTCTTCCATTGTCTTTTCTATACTCTTGTCGTCCATTGATGTTTCGCTTGTCTTGTCTTCCATTACTTTGTCTCTAGTCTTGAGGTGCCATATCTTGTGTCTAATCTTGTCTTGCAATGTCTTGTCTGTATTCTTGTCCTGCCATGCCTTCACTGATCTATTCGCAAGCCATGTAGCTAACTACGTCGTCTTCCTCAGCTCGGTATGTTCAAGTAGAGAACCCTCGATCAGGTTTTAGGTTGAGCTCCGGCCATTAAAATAAATGCTCCGTATCGATGGGGATTCAAACACATGTACACCAAGTCAGCAGACATGTATGCTCGCTACAGCGCTACCACCACTCCGCAGGGTACTGCGTGCAAGTGATACACATTAAGATCCCCAGGGGCTAGAAGTGACGAAGAGTAGACGGGAGACTCTCCTTCGTGTAAAATTGAAACTAGAAAACCTGCCCGCAACAGTGTATATGTTCAACACAATGTTTCCCCTTGGTGGATTTAAACACAGAAGCCACATCCAATGGCCTGCACAGATTATGGCCGGACATATTTCGCTGCATCTCGTCGGGTGCATACTGCAGAGTTATATATCACATGAAGTGAATAAATGAATAATACTTTGGTCGAACACTTAAAACACATAGCTACAGATATTGTTCGAACGTGGAACATCAGCTATTCCCTCAGTAATCGCAAATTCAAAATGAAATCTTTCTACATACACACAAGTTAAGAGGAACGTTTCAAAATAACAACTCAGTTGCTGGGAATTTCAACGGGGTTAAAATGAATTATTTCGTAAGCATTACGAGAACGCTGCAGTAAAATTGCAATTTCTGTTTTGAAAGAAAAAAAATGCATCCGTCAAGTTGTTTGTTGATTTGTTGACGGCGTCCAAGTTTAACGTCAAGGTTAAACAATGTCATAGGAGGAAGAATATCAAGGACAGGAAGATGTAATTTCCTATACTTAAGTGCTCAAAGACAAAGAAGCGCAACACTGACTTTTAATGGGCCAGAGAAGAAAAGGACAATAAGGAGAAATAGAGAAAGAGCACTGTGTATATCCTCCTCTGTTAACAAGAAAAGGGGTAGAATTTAGACAGAAGATTCCAGGAGTTCTTAGGGCGGGGGATATACTGTTGTACACCCCAGACAGAAGATTACACTGCTGGACTGTAACAGGATCAATGAGTTTACTCAACAAACTACAGACTAAACAAAACAAATTAAGAACAACAACATTAGGCTTTTATTGACAGAACCACATGATTTAGGGACAAACAGGCATCTTGACATGTCACATAACTGACATATACAGAAATGGGAACCTATGTTCCCACAGTAATCACTGCTGCCTAACATCGCTATGCACATGACTAGGTACCCATCTCCACAAACCAACGAGGACATCATAACAAAGAAACCTCAATGTAAACAACAACGGTAACAGCAGGTATGGACTCTCTATGTAATCATCTCAGGACTCATAGACAGTTGGTACATACAGAAATGGGAATCTGAAATCCCACAGTTAGATATAACTGCTGCCTAGTACTAACTACAGGGGCGGTCTCTAATTGACAGTGAGACCTCAATCATGTTCAGTTGAGTCGAAGGGCACCCTCAATACCCACACAAGACACCCGCATCACATAAGTCGACTGGGACCAGATACAGCGAAAAACCATAACATAACGAATAACAAGACTATAACCCTAACAGCAGAGATATAGTGGCATAAACAGGTATAAACAGGTATACGAATGGGTATACGAAAGGATATACAAAAGGGTATACAAAAGGGGATGTGAGTGGCCTACGACATTAACCAGAGCTGGGGCTCAAGTTTGCTCTACAACAACCATGGCCAGGGGTCACTACCTGCAATGCATGACAAGGTACAACATCTAATTAATAATCATCAAAGCATCATTATTTGCATCAACACATGGACTTCACAGGACAACAACAACAGCAACGGTGTATGCAAACAGTGTCCTTGTGGCACAAACATAGACATGGACTGTGTAAGTTTACACCAACCACATGATACTTCAACTGGACAACAATGATATGGATAGGTTATAGGATATACTTCACATAAAATATAAACAGAGCATACACGCTCTACAGCATCCTTCGGGATGATTGGGCCCACAATTAATGCAACAGACACCACCACATCATGGGACAATCTTAATGTGAGGGCGGATCATCCCTCGTCACAATGCTCGCAGCCTTTCCTGGCTTCTCATCTAACTCTGTATTTACAGTTCAGGGAGGTCATTACTTACAGATCTCTGACACAACACAACTTCCCATCCCAAACAACAAAGACTGACAACACCACTCATAAATGCCAATGTTACACAGCAACACTCATCAACTAGTCAAAATCAACACCGAACTCAACTCAGCTACACCGGTGTACAACGACTCTAACAGGACAACACCATTTGAACATGTACATACAGGACATAAATACAGTTCAATGCACCAACAGCAATCAAGCAGACATAGGATATGCAATTCAACATGACATCAGCAGGACACACACTTTTGTACTGATGACAACTGGACAACATCAATAGACCAGAAGCACAGTTCTACACATAACACCAGCAACAATCAGGACACAGGCTATAACATAAGTCACCGCCAACAACTCAGACATATAACACCACATAGAACCATCACAATCACCAAATGATCGCTCTCACCATAGCCACCACCACAATCACAATCCCAATCATCTTAGCTGACATCACTACATGGTCACCCTCACCATGACAAAGCTCACTCAATAATACCCCAGATTCATTATGGGTGCTCTATTCAGCAACTCTTGCAAGACTATTCTCAAGACTATTCTTCCTAAGTTCACATGTGTCCAACCTGAGCAACACAGATCATTATCCCCATGAACACTATTATAATCATAAACCACCCTATCATGTGTAGTGTTCAACCTGGCACCTTCATCACTACACCCAGTCATGAATAATTATTATCATAGCTACATTTATCTAGGAGAACATAACAGTAATTGTCATCAAGCACCATATATCTGTTACTTTCACCGTGCCACTCTACACCTCCGTACGCCAGCAATCACTATAGTTTTGGCATACTTGAGTCATGATAAGTCATCTGACTTCAACACAATATAACATAATCGAGGCGTCTCTCATCCCCTGGCACCCTTTACTTTCCATTACATGTGAGACATGAATACCTCAGTACATTATAATATAAAGACACCGGCCTTCCCCTTTGTTGTGGGAAGTTAAATCATAAACACATCCGTACCATGTTTCCAGTTCAACTTCATGTTCCTCATTCTAGACCAGACTGGTATAACCACCCAATGATGTACTTTGCCTCCCTCTTACTGACTGTACAGACCACCTGGAACAGCCCTGGTTACCCCAGGCCATTCAATCTACTGTTATCTTCAACCTCACCATGCTACTATAATAATGGCATTATATTATATATATATCCTGCACACCTAATCTGGCCACCTTCATACAGGAATACCACCCAAATAGAATTAATCATAACCTAATATTTTATGCAACAGTGCTCCATATTTTCCTCTAAACAGCCCCAATCATTATTTCATTATTTCCTCATATTTTATGCTAGTGCTCTGTATTTTCCTCTTGTCAGAACACAGACTTTACAGGACAATACCTACATCCTCCTCCACTCTGGACTATGATACTACATATTCTTAATACTGTATTGAATCGTGGCTATATCAAATTCTATAGAACTACCCAACACAGTACAGTATCGATACTTGATTACTTCCAATCCGTACTGCACTGTCTGCTACAGTAAATCTAAAAACCTACAAATATACACACCATCGGATATCCTTTCTCCTGAATCGTCACTGAATACCCCTGGTACTAGTTTTCTTAATACACCCCTGCAAGTCTGCAGAGTAGCACTTTTACAATCATTAATTGAAGCAAACCCATGTTGTTGTCATCCTGCTGGTCATCGCCATTTTACATGAAGATAACTCTACTAATTTTAGTCACTCAGGAACAGAAGAGTTCCTCAATCTAGGTAAAACTATAAACCGAACTACACCAAATTCTACCTCAAACCTGTGGATGTTAAGTTTGGAGCTCCCAGCTGGGGACTAGCAAAGGCACCACTATCCTATCTTTAATTAAGCTATCTAAATAAATTTAACTCACCAAGAGTGGGCTTACAAATTGCCAGTCGTTTTCATGGATTTCCTCGGTCCTCGTGTGTGGACCACACAAGCCAGTCTTGGTTCAATAGAGGCATTTGTGACTCCCTGCTCTGGTCCAGTGACTGGGGAGGGCTGGTTAAAGCCTCCCTATTTTATAATCTACATGAAAACAGCGATCTACATAATCGCTCCTTCGGCCACGGTTGTCTGGTTTTGAGAGACCGGGAAACTGACACGCGCCTCTATTTATCCTTGCTTCCAGAGCGGCTTCCCATCGTACCCCAGGGCACTGCAAGGGATGCTGGTATTGGTAGCATCATCAACATCATGTTTCGCGTCAGGCTATCACAACAAGGCAAAGTTTCTTCTTCAGGCGAGCTTTGAGAGATGCAAGACCGCACTCGCTGGTCGCTCGTCTCGGATGATGATTGACTCGGCGTTTCTGTTTGCGACGCTAATGAAAGTCTGTGATGTCGCAAAAGTGATGCTGTTATAGGGACATGATCTTCCCACTGTTAAACAAATACAGAATAACTGAGTGAGAATTATAATATAGAATGAATGAACAGAATTTAGATTACAAATGACATCGACATCATAGTTACTCGCTCAGTTGGAGTCTTATGCTTCTCTTATTGTGTTTAAACCCGGCCTTCATCTTCTTTTGTCCGTTCTTTGTCCTCCATTGGGTTCACAGGCCCCTAAACCAACTCGCCCCAAGCCTTCCTATCCTTAGTACCACGTAGCTCCATCCATGTCCTCCATATACTATTTACTTCTGTCTTTACTTTTCTTCTTCTTGTGTATTTAGGTCTTCCTGCCCCCTCCCTCCCTTAACAGCTCATCCTACCTGTGGATTCCAGGGGAAAAGACTCTAGATATATCTATCTCAGCTTTTCTCAATGTAAGTGATCAAACATGGCAAGTTTAAAGCTTGCTCTTTTTTTTTTTTTTTAAATAGACAAGTCTTCTTGTGCATAGTGGAACATTTTAGCAATATATTCTTGTCAGTGAATTTCGGAACACTACAATAAAGTAAACTAAAGGGAGACAATCTAGCACAGGGATGCCATCTTATTGATAAATGAGAAATAGCCCGCTATCCAAAACACAGACTGGTATAAACCACTATGGAGAAAGAAATATATGTTAATGAGGAAAAATTGGAGGTGGTGGAAAATTATGAATACCTTGGGTCATTGATTACCAACAACGGTGACACAATGAAAGAAATTAAACGACGACTATCAATTGCTATTCAAAGACTAAAACAACTGAATAAATTATGTAATGGGACAGATAGAACTACAAAAATTAGATTTCTAAGAACATGCATCTTTCCCAATGCAACATACGCCAGTGAGGCCTGGGCACTTACTAAACAAGCTGAACAGAGCATAAATGCCTTTGAATATAAATGTTATAGACGAGTTCTAAGAATATTTGGGGCAAAGAAAAGAACAAATGCATCAATACTTCAAGAGCTGAATATTGAAGAAGGTTGGCTATTAGAAACGATAAAACAAGGAAAATTGAAATATTTTGGTCACTTGAAACGTTAAGAAAGTTTGGAGAGAACAATAATGGAGGGGTAAATGCCTGGCAAGAGAGGAAGAGGAAGGCCAAAGAGAAGATGGGTGCAGGATGTGGCGGATAATCTCCAGATGGGTGGATCGGACGCGGGACATCTTGCTTATGATTGAGAGGTTTTCTGGAAGGTTGTTATGGGAGCGAGGTTCTACAAAGGACATGCTACTGAATGAATGAATGAAGCTCCCATTAGAGCACTAGAAATGTTTGGTTAAAGGTTCTACAAACATCACTTAACATTATGATGGGATGCCAATAATTTTTGTTTAAATCAGTTTATGAATACTATCCCTTCTCAGTCGTTTGGCTAAGATCAGAGTGTACTATGTGACGACTGGTCTGGTTTGCAAGATCAGTCCCGATTCTGGCGTTCGTTGTCTCAAATGGAACTTCCCAGCCGACACAAGTTAGCGAGGCAGTTTTGAGAATGTGACTGCGGCGCTAAGCCGGAATCGCGGTGTGAGCGGGAGGATAGGGGATTTTGGAAAGATCGTTCGACAAGGTCTCGATAAGCTCTCTCTCTCTCTCTCTCTCTCTCTCTCTCTCTCTCTCTCTCTCTCTCTCTCTATGTCTCTCTCTCTGTCTCTCTTTCTTTCTCTCTCTCTATCTATCTCTCTCATACTCTCTCTCTCTTTCTCTCTCTCAATTCATAGCTCTTGCAGTCCTGGTTGCCTCACACGTTCGACAAGGTCTCGATAAGCTCTCTCTCTCTCTCTCTCTCTCTCTCTCTCTCTATGTCTCTCTCTCTGTCTCTCTTTCTTTCTCTCTCTCTATCTATCTCTCTCATACTCTCTCTCTCTTTCTCTCTCTCAATTCATAGCTCTTGCAGTCCTGGTTGCCTCACACGTGACTGCACCCTTGCGTAATGATTCACGCCACTAATTTCGGTCTCTGGCTGCAGTCTCCCAGGTGTCATGATTAATTCCAAAAGCATTCAGTGAGATTCAGTGAGTCTTTAAAGAGTTTCCTCTGGCCGCCGTGGGAGCGTTTATCTTGACGCAACTCGCCCTAAAAAATTCGATTAGGAGTCTGTGATATGGCATGCGAGTCAAGTGACCAGCCCAGCGAATCTGATTCTTCATTAGTGGAGTCTGGATACTGGGCATGGGCGCTCTTTCTAGGACTTCAGTGTCTGGGATCTTGTCTTGCCATTTAATCTTCAGTAGCTTCCTAAGGCAGTCCTGCCCGGCTTAGCTTGAAAGCTCTTCGGTAGGCGTCCAGTGGTTTTGCATGTATCACCGGGTACCGAGGAAGTGCGCTGAGCGATTACTAATCTTGGCCTGCTTGTGTATGAATAGATATCTGTTTGATCCTGCCAGTTGTCATATGCTCGTCTCAAAGATTAAGCCATGCATGTCTAAGTTCACGCTGTCTCACGGTGAAACCGCGAATGGCTCATCAAATCATTCCGGGTTCCTTAGATGACATGATCCTACTTGGATAACTGTGGCAATTAAAGAGATAATACATGCTTGCCAAGCTCCAACCCTCGCGAAAATAGTGCTATTATGAGATCAAAACCAATCGTCGTAGCTTTCACGGGGCGCGGCATTCCCATTGGTGACTCTGGTTAATTTTGTGCTGATTGCATGGTCTCACGTGCCGGTGACGCATCTTTCAAATGTCTGCCCTATTTAATGTCGATGGTACGTGACATGCCTACCATGTTTGTAACTGGTAACGGCTAATCGGGGTTCGATTCCAGAGAGGGAGCAAGAGAAACGGCTTCCATATCCAAGGAAGGCAGCAGGTGCGCAACTCACCCACTCACGGCACGGGCAGGTAGTGACGAAAAATAACAATACGGGACTCTATCGAGGCCCCATAATTGGAATGAGTACACTTTAATCCCTTTAACAGGGATCTATTGAAGGGCAAGTCTGGTGCCGCGGTAATTCCAGGTCCAATAGCACATATTAAAGTTGTTGCAGTTAAAAATGATGGTAGTTGGATCTGGAGTGTTTAAAGCAGGCCTCGACTGCCTGAATAATGGTGCATGGAATAATGGAATAGGACCTCGGTTCTAGCTTGTTGGTTTTCGAAACTGGTGGTAATGATTAACAGTGACAAACGCGGGTATTCGTATTGTGGCGCTAGAGGTTGAATTCTTGGATCGTCGCAATACGAACTACTGAGAAAGCATTTGTAAGGAATGCTTTCATTAATCTAGAACGAAAGTCGGAGTCGCGAAGACGATCAGATACCGTCGCAGTTCTGACAAATAAAAGATGCCGACTAGCAACCCCAGTGGGGTTGAAGCGAAACTGAAACAAAATGAAATATACCTCGGCTACCAAATCCATTATTTATAAAATCCGAATAATTTGCAAGGTGCCACCACATGCTTGGTCCAAACATATTTTCGACGGCTCTAAGCTGACGGATATGGTTGAACGCTTCTAAGCCAATATTCCCCGGTTTGAGGGCCTTGTCATAATCTCCCCTCCAGTTATGCCGCGTCGTCTTTAACGTCGCCTGGCTATTACGGCCAGATTCAAACTATGAGCAATAGTAACCACGATGTGTCAGCGAGGGTCAGAAGGTGTAAGCGTGGAACATGTAGTCCACGAAGGGACACCACTCCGAATAGCGTGTGCTCACAGTGGTTAACCTTCAGACGGCTGGGGTTTGTGGTACAGGACGGACGTTTGAATGGTGCTCCGCTTGTGTGTATGAAAGTGTATAGATAGAACGCCTGTGTGAATAGGAGACCGTGCGCCTGTGTTGTAAGATTGTGAGTTGTATTGTATTTATATATATTCATTGATTGTATTGTAACATCGCTGTTGTAATTGTACGATGTATGTAATTATGGTGATGAATGAGCAGCGCGAATAAAATGTTTGAATCGTAAGTTGTCGCGTGTCACGTAAAGTCATTTTGTGACCGTGTTGTGTTTCATATCTGTCGGTAGATACGAGCCTGTGTACTTGCTGAATGCAAGGAATCTGACAGGTAGGACCGTGGGTGCTACGTCCGGCTTTGATGTGAACCATAGATAAATAGGTGTGAACGTTGGTGCATCGGCATCTTGAAAGTAGTTGTAAAATAGGATTGAGCGTGTGTGTAACCGGAAAGTTTTGTAAAGTTTTGAACATGGAAAGTAAGTTGTTGATTGTGTTGAACGGACGACAGAACGACTAACAATCATACTTGACAGCACACAAACCTACAAAACGTAGTTGACATCGCATACACCACATAAACGTACATGTCCTAATTTTTCTTCTTCCAAAAAGCAACAGGTTTTTGTGCCATCCGGAACTGTTAGCAAGTGAAGTCCATATTTTTTTCCGGGCAGTAACAAGCAGCCATTTTCTCCGGACTCACTTAAGTATTATTCATTTTTTTTTCTTAGATACTTTTGGTAAGCAGGTCTAAGCACGAGCTGTATCGAAACAGCATTGTACAAATTGTTGTAGTTGATTTACTAACACCATACTTTGTGTTGTATATTCATTGTATTGGACATATTTCATCATGTCTACATTGAATGATTTCATCGAAACTGGTTTGAAAATGAAGTTATCTGGTGATGATTTGACAAAATGGAGTGAGGCTAAGTATGCAAAATATTTAGCTATAGAGGAAAAAACTAGGGAACGTGAAGATAGAGCTGCTGAAAGAGAGTTGAGAAAATCCGAAATAGACGCTGAAGCTAAAAAGGCAGAATCAGAAGCTGCTTTAAAACAGGCTGGGTTAGCAGCCAATGCCGAAATTAGAAAAGCTGAAATTCTAGCCCAAAGTAAGAAAGAAGAGCTCGAAATGCTGCTGAAAATTAAGCAGCTTGAAGCTGAAACAGCAACAGAGAAGGATGTTAGAAAGTCAGAAAGATTAGACAAAGAAAATCAGTACAAAAAGTACCAAGGGATCGTGAAAAATTTCACCACGGGCGACTGCATTGCAGCCTTCACCCAAAATTGTGAATGCTTAATGGAGCATTATCAGATCCCAGAGACTGAATGGAACATAATATATATGAGAAGTCTTTCAGGGGAACCTCTGAAAGTAATATAGACGATCCCGAAAGATCTCAGGAAAGATTACCAATATATTAAGTCTAAAATTATGTCTCATTTCCTGTTAGATGAAGCAGGCTACAGGGAACAATTTAGGAAATTTTCTCCAAAACCTACTCAAACGTTCTCTGACTACATCTCAGTAGTACAGTATATTTTTTGTAAGTGGCTGTCAGCAGCCAAAGTGAATGACAGTTTTGATAGATTGAAAGATCTTATACTTAGAGATAAAGTCATTACATCTCTACCACCACCATTTTCGAAATTTCTGCAAGAATGCGAGTGTGAGAGTGTGCAACAGATTGAGAAACGAGGTTCGGCTTATTTCACAGCCAAAAACAATGTTTCACTACTGGATTGACTGACACAGAATTTGTAGCAGCCGCTACTTATGACTGACTGAAGTCAGGTTCCTACAGTAAGCAGAAACCTTATAAACAATCTGCTGAGATATATTGCCAATGCAGATTTTGCCATCTTCCTCACAATGAATCTGATATGTGTGACAAACACCCAGGGTACCTCACTTAGTTGCAAAACGTTAAAGATAAGCAACATAGGGAGAGAAAGAGCTTTAAACGACTAACTAAATGCTTTCTTTGCAAAGCCTATGGCCACTGACGCCACTCATGTAAAGGCAAGCAAATGACCAGCAAAGCGAATGCAACCTTATTTGATAGCTCTTCCTCAGACGAGGAAATTGTTGAAAATCATCCTGTTAATTCTGCACATTGCATCGATGTATTTCATCTTGAAAAATGTACCATCTGTGATCGTTTTCATGAGGATGGCATATTAACATGCGGCCATTCCATACCTATTGCCAATGAAGAAGCTAATTTGGTAATTATTTCCAAAGGTAAAGTAAACATCCACCATGGATTTGTTAATGGCAAAGCTGCCACCTGTTTACGGGATAGTGGATGTACTCTTATTGGTTTAAAGAGAGACTTTATTATACCATCTGATTACACAGGCAAACATATTACATGCAGAACTTTCTCAGGTAACATTGAGAAATACCAGCTTGCATGGGCATATATTGATACCCCATTTCTTACAGGAAAGGTCAAATTCGCAGCATTATTCAATCCATGTTGCGATATTATCATAGGTAACCTTCCTGAAGTAAATGATATGCCACATGATAGTATAACATCTACTGCCAAATGTATTGTTGATAATGCAACATCATCGTCAACTGAAATCACTGTTGACAATGTATTATCACCTGTAAATGAATGTATGTTTGCGAATGCTGTAACTTCGTCACATGATTGTATTGGTCTGAATGTAACATCCCCTTGCCATGTTATTGATAGTACAAATGCAGTAACTAGATCTACTACAATAGTGCAAGATCAAATAAATCAGACAGAGTCTTTGGAAATGTTGAGCCCTGTGATATTACCTCCTAAAACCATGAGGGAGAACTTTATAACAGCCCAAAAAGCCGATGTAACCTTGAAAAAATATTTTAACCTTATAGGCCAAAAGCCACGTCTAACAAAGAATGCTAGATGGCATTTTGCTTTAAAAGATGGTATCCTTACACGGTACTACACCACAGGTACCAGCACCACTGAACAAACGGTGCTACCATCAGAATACCGCAAACAAGCATTACATCTAGCACATGACATTCCCTTTGCAGGGCATATGGCTTATTCGGAAACTAGATCTAGATTACTTACCCAGTTCTACTGGCCTAAATTATGCAGTGATACCAAACAGTATTGCAGAACTTGTGACTTCTGCCAGAAGCTTGTTAAAAAGGGTAAACACCCGCAAGCTTAAGTGCAAATAACAGATTTAGCAAGCAGACCGTTTGAAAAGATCTCTGTTGAAATAGTAGGTCCTCTAAACCATGTAACATCAAGAGGAAATAAATTTATTCTAACAATAATTGACCTCTGTAGTCGTTGGCCAGAGTCTATTCCACTTAAGAACATTACAGCCAAAGATGTAATGGAAGTTTTCTTCCATATTTTTTCTAGAGTAGGGTTTCCTGATACCATTCTCTCAGATCGGGGAAGTCAGTTCACAGCTGCAGCCACTCAAACCTTTACTAGAATGTTATGGGTAAAGCAGTGATTTAACAGCCCGTGCCAACCCGCACTCGACAGGAATTATAGAGAAAAATAACGGCGGTCTTAAGCATATGCTATCAAAAGTTACCCAGGAACACCCTTAAGACTGGGATACTTAATTACCAGCCATATTATTTGCATACCGCGAAGTACCTCATTCTAGCACAGGTTTCTCACCATTTGAACTTGTATATGGAGCCAAACCACGTGGCCCATTATCTATGTACCATTCCATGTTAACTGAAAGTATAACTGTACATAAACCAGTTTCATCGTATGAACATGTAACATCATTGCGTGATAGGATAATGAAATCTTGTGTGATAGCTAAACAAGCACTGAAAGAATCAGGTGCTATCTACAGACAGTACTCAAACAAAGGAATCAGGACAATTGCATTGATACCTGGACAGGACGTACTACTTCTATTGCCAAGCGACAGACATTTGCTGACAGACTCCTGGCAAGGACCCTTCAAAGTTCTAAGACAGATTTCGACTGTAGACTACGAGATTGCAGTTAAGGACAAACATAAAATATTTCATATAAACATGCTTAAACCATATTACAACAGAGACGAAAAACAAGACGAGACAGCAGCAAGCACAACAATAGTGGAGCACTCAGACGACGAGGATACTGACGAAATACCGACACCATCACTTGACACAACAAACTATCTACAGGACATCAAAATAAATCTTAATCTTACTCAGACAGAGACCAACAGTTGCAGACAACTGTTACAGGACTACAGTAGCATTTTCTCTAATCATCCAGGACAGACAGACTTAGTGCATCACCACATTATTTTAACATCCGACACACCGAAAAAATGCAGACCATACTCCATTCCCATGCATTACAAGGACAAACTACATCAAGAAATTATAGATTTAGAGAAGAACCATATCATCAGACGATCACAATCACATTTTTGTTCACCAATCGTCATTGTGAAAAAGAAGGATAACACTATAAGACTCTGTGTTGACTATCGTAAATTAAACAGCATCACACAGTTGGATTTAGAACCAATGAGCAACTGTGAAGACATACTGACTGAACTGACAGACTCACGTTACTTTACGAAACTGGACATGACAAAAGGGTATTGGCAAATACCGGTACATAGTGACAGCATACATCTGACAGCATTTGCCACACCCTGGGGTCTATACGAATGGTACAAGCTTCCATTCGTGCTAGTCAATGCCCCGGCGACCTTTGTACGGATGACGAGACTTCTTCTGACGGACATACATAATATTATTTCATACATGGACGTCATATGTGTACATACAAGCAACATGACTGACCATGTGACAACATTACAGCAGACATTTGACCGTATCAGACAGCACAGACTGACAGTTAAACCATCGAAAGTCGATATAGTCTACCAAGAAATTTCATTTTTGGGCTATAAGATTTCTAATGGCTTTATCGCAACTGACGATAACATCGTGTCAAGAATTCTTAAATTGTCGCTTCCGACAAACAAGAAAGAGTTGCGAAGTGTCTTAGGTCTTTTAAATTATTACAGACACTTTATACCAGATTTTGCCACATTGACTGAATGTTTCACTAACCTACTAACAGAGAACCAACCTAACAAAATTGTACACAGTGAATGCTTAAGACCTGCATTTACAAAAGTGTTATCATACTTTTCGAGTAACCCTATTCTTAGATTACCAAATTTGAATATTGATTTCAGATTACGAACAGATGCGAGCTCCGTAGCGATTGGGGCAGTATTGCTTCAAGAATACGACCATATTCTCTAACCTGTCTACTACGTAAGCCGCAAACTAAATCCCAGAGAAACAAATTGGAGTACGCCGGAAAAAGAGGCGTTGGCTCTTGTTTATTCGGTAAGGAAATTATCAGGTTGTCTCCTTGGGAGGCATTTCATAGTTGAAACTGACAGTAGTCCGTTAACGATTATCACCACTGGGACTCCAACCAACCACAGGGTTGCGAGATGGTCATTACTGTTGCAAGATTACAGTTTTGAAATCAGGCACATACGTGGCATAAAAATTCATTGGCAGACCTTCTTTCGAGATGTCCTTGCGACTCACCCAAAGCCAAATGGTGTCTGAGCGCACACAAGCAGACCACTGAGGTATCTGCTAAGTAATAAAACGCTCAGCGACACAGCGAAAGGATGTAATTATTACAGTAACGCTGTGGGTAGAAATGTGATAGGGACAATGTCCCATTGTAAATATATTGTATATTTTATAATTATTGGAATAAATGTGACGAATACGTGTGTGGTATGTGATAGAAAGGATAAATTGTTATATTTATTACAATAAGGGCTGGTAATACTTGAGTGGTACGTGTTAGAAAGTGTATATTGTGTTAATTACTTATGAACATTGTTACAAACAGTGCCACTGGAGTTCAAGACTCACCCAATTTGAACTTTTGAGTATCCAGAGTACCCGCATTTTTTACGGAATGTTCCTACTTATTTTAATCCGTGCGAAAGGAACTGTGACATCTGAACTCTACACGAACACTGTTAATCCATACCGTGAAACAGAAGTAATCCAGCAGTTGTTTTTCAAAAATTGTATACTCCGTTTCTTTATAGAACATCCAGACGGAAGAAGTTTGTGTTATTTACAACTAAACACAACGACTGTGTATTTCCGGTGTTTATGTAAATTAGTCTCACAACTAGAAGACTATAGTGTAATTATCACAAAGAAGTGACGCTTTATATAAACTTTGTGATTTCAAATATTCCATATACGAAATTGTATGTGAGGATTTTGGATAGATGTGATCTCAGAATCATAAGTTGATTTACTTGTTCACAACAGAAACATTTAGTTCACTTTTGTCAATAAGTATCAAATTATGACACTAAGAAATGAATTTATGAATGTAATTTATTTTGTTTGAAAACATGTTAAAATTATTGCCCTTAAATGTTGTATTTTGTCTCTGATTACACCAAGGGAAACAATTGAAATTTTTTGTAATGTGTAACAGGTATACAAACTATCATCATGTTGCCGGAGGCGTAACATGTCAAAATGACGTCAATTTTGCATGGAGAGTATTGCCGAAGCTGTAGACCGTCATAAGACTTTCCCACCATATGAGGTTGGGGTCAAGTGATGGAATCATCTTATAAAGAGACGACTCACGGTCTGACCTATCGTTTTAGTATTTTTGTTCTTGGTCGAGAGGTAGATGCGTGTTTCGCTGATAGCTACCGGACTGGCTGTGTCATATTACAGCTAAGGTAAGAATCCATCTAAGGGATTGTACTTGGAGTGTTGCTAGATAGCGACAGTGAGGAGTGTATGTATATGACTTACAATTCCCTACATATTTCGAATGTAACCAAAGTCAGATGACTTACAATGGGTCGATTCTGACAGGTTGAGTAAAATGTTTATAATGTACATGACAGGGTTCCCCCAGGTGAGAAGGAGGGCGGAAGAATGTCATAATCTCCCCTCCAGTTATGCCGCGTCGTCTTTAACGGCGCCTGGCTATTACGGACAGATTCAAACTATGAGCAATAGTAACCGCGATGTGACAGAGAGGGTCAGTCGGTGTAAGCGTGGAACATGTAGTCCACGAAGGGACACCACTCAGAATAGCGTGTGCCCACAGTGGTTAACCTTCAGACGGCTGGGGTTTTTGGTACAGGACGGACGTTTGAATGGTGCTCCGCATGTGTGTATGAAATCGTGTGTGAATAGGAAACCGTCCGCCTGGGTTGTAGGATTGTGAGCTGTATTGTATTTATATATATTCATTGATTGTATTGTAACACCGCTGTTGTAATTGTGCGATGTATGTAATTGTGGTGATGAATGAGCAGCGCGAATAAAGTGTTTGAATCGTAAGTTGTCGCGTGTCACGTTACGTCATTTTGTGACCGTGTTGTGTTTCATATCTGTCGGTAGATACGAGCCTGTGTACTTGCTGAATGCAAGAAATCTGACAGCCTGGCCGTTACTCATCCTCTAGTGCATGGAGGTGAGATGCTGAGCTGATAGCATCTACAGCCTATCTTGTGCCTTGCGTCTGTAAAGACGGCAAATGCCACTACTGTGTGGGCATTAAAGGTGAAAATGAGTCCCAGTCAGTATCTAGCTCACTGAGTAAGCGTCATCAAAGGTGGAAAAGCGTCCCATTGGCACGAAATGGAATATTGCTTGGCTAGCAAATCCACTACGTGGAAGGCCGAAGCGAAATCTTGCTGTGTGGATGTCGTCTGCATACTGGTCCCTCCTGGTCTTCGGAGGAGCACCCTGTGGTGCACGGAGGGCTCAATATACGGAAGTGAGGCTAAGCAGCTATATGCAGGACGTGACGATTCCTTGGGTGAGTCCAGTACCAGAGCAATAAGTGTCGGCTCTATAATTATGGAAGTCTCCTTGGATGGCGGGGAATTCCCATGGTCTGACCCTGAATTTCATTGAGGACCGACCGGGATGTCTTCGGCCGTTCTAACTTGGCTAGCTGGGATGTAGATGACGCCATAACAGTGAGAGTCCAATGTCCGTCTGATAGTCAGAGTATAATGTCCTTCGAAACACCCGGGAAGGTTAACTTAGTCAATAAATTCCCACAGAAGTCGGATGATTCAGCCTAAAAGCGTAAGTAAAGCAGCTCTGCTGTAAACAGGCACAACGCAATTACGTCAGAAAAAACAAACAGTAGGGATGAACGCAGAAGAAGAAGAAAGTGTAGTATCTGCACTTGATCTTGCCAGGGCCACCAGCAGAGACAGCTATCTGAATGACACATAGGGACGTGGGGTCCTGACGAGGTGGCTCTGGTACTTAGGGGAACAGTGAGTCCTAATTGTTAAAAAATTCTCGATTAAAGAACGATTATTTTACAAAATTATAAAACACACCACATTAAAAGAAACACAGGTAATTAAACTGATGTAAGGGACATAACACTATTACAGATATTATGTAAAGGGACATTACTGAAAGCATCATAAGTGTGAGTGGCACCTTGCAGTATTGACAGACCAAAGCATGTGAGTTGGAATGTGGACAATATTCCATCACAATGCCTGGGCAGAGCTTCAGAAAATCATGTGGCGCCCAAACGACATGTCCCCTCTCTCGGTCTAGTCTTGTGTATTCCAGAGGAATGGGTAACCAATACGTCTGGCACAAGGTAGGCTGCAGACTATGGCGGCTCAGCGTCAACCCTCCGAGACCTCACCACCACGAGCCGGTGGCAAGTTATGGCCAGACCCTGACACCCAAGGCACCCGGCTTAGAGGCGTTCAGCCAAGTCCCACAGGTGAGGGCCTCGTACGAGCCCGGACCATGAGGGCGCGCACATCTGTCGATCACATGTGTCCGGACCTGTGTAAAGCGTGCACTATCGTCAGACTCTCCACCCGACTTTAAGCGGACCCCGCGACCAGCGGGAATAGGCCCGCCAGAGCTACCGCAGGAGATATTGCCTGTATATTTGCAAGCAAATCTCCCATCCTTCCACTGTGCGGATCTCGCGACCGGCGAGAATAGGCCCGCCGGAGATTATGCTCGTCTCCTGCGAACAAATCTCTACCGAGAGACTGAATAACCAAGCGCGGGTAAACGGCGGGAGTAATTATGACTCTCTTGAGGTAGCCAAATGTCTCGTCATCTAATTAGTGACGCGCATGAATGGATTAACGAGATTCCCACTGTCCCTATCTACTATCTAGCGAAACCACAGCCAAGGGAACGGGCTTGGTAGAATCAGCGGGGAAAGAAGACCCTGTTGAGCTTGACTCTAGTCCGACTTTGTGAAGACACATGAAGGGTGTAGCATAGGTGGGAGCGCAAGCGCAATTGAAATACCACTACTTTTATCGTTTCATAAGTGTATTAAGTTATTTAAATAACTATAGATTTCCTAATAATCTTTTTTAAATTATTTTATGTCGTTGTCTATAGATGCATAAGATATAAATGACGAGATAAAATATTTAAGTTTTCATTAAAATTTGTGGAGAAGTAATGGCTTTGTTTTATATGAATTTGAATGTATTACGGCATGCTTGTAAATCCTCCTTCATGTTACGTTAAATGCTTTGTGCTTTCAATTGCACAGGAAAGTAAATGAACTTCAATCATTTTTGTCAAGCCTGTCAAAGGCCAAACACCCTTAATATCAACGGACCCTTTGGCTAAAGGGCTAAAGTAGAAGTGTAGAATCTGCGCTTGATATTGCCAGGGCCACATGCAGAGGCGGTCATCCGAAAGACACAATAACGTGGGACCTCGATGGGTGGCCATGACACCCTTGGGAACCACGATCCCTGTAAAAAAAAAATAATCCTAATTTTCAGAACAGACAGTCGAGACGGGAACACAGACCTGATTCACGACTCTTGTGATCGAGTGAGATGGCAGAACATGACCGACCACGCTTATTGGCATAGCACATGATCGAATGTTCAGCACTTTTCATTGTTTCACGGCATTTTGATCTCTCTCTCTCTCTCTCTCTCTCTATCTCTCTCTATCTCTCAATCTCTCTCTCTCTCTCGCTCTCTCTCGCTCTCTCTCTCTCTCTCTCTCTCTCTCTCTCTCTCTCTCTCTCTCTCTCATAATTATTGTGTGGTCTTTATTTTAACAAGTAATACAAAGAGACGGCAGATTTCGACACGATTTTGACATGTTCCTTCTGTTTCGCTTCAGCAGTAGCATTCAAAGACATGTAGCTGATGTGGCTCATAATTAAAGAAACATTATCAGCGTGGGTCGAAGCGAAACAAAGAAAATTGGATATACCTTGGCTAGCAAACCCATTGCGTATAAAGTCCGAATACTTTGGAAGGTGCCACTACATGCTTGGTCCAGACACTTTTTCTACGTCTCTAAGCTGAGGGATATGGTTGAACGCCTCTATGTCAATATCCCCAGTTGAGAGGGCCTGGCCGTTACTCATCCTATGCTGCATGGAGGTGAGATCCTGAGCCAGCAGCATCTGCAGCCTACCTTGTGCCTTACGTCGGTAAAGACGGCAAGTGCCACTACTGTGTGGGCATTAATGGTGAGAAAGCGTCCCAGTCAGGAGACTAAAGCTCTGAATGGAGCATTATCAAAAGTGGAAAAACGTCCCATTGGCACTAATGGAATATTGCTTGGCTAGCAAATCCATTACGTGGAAGTCCGAAGCAAAATCTTGCTGTGTGGATGTCGTCTGCATACTAGTCCCTCCTGGGCTTCGGAGGAGCAGCCTGTGATGAACCGGAGGCCCAATATACGGAAGTGAGGCTAAGCAGCCATGTGCAGGACTTGAGTGAACCCAGTACCAGAGCAGTATGTGTCGGTTCTGCAATTATGAAAGCCTTCTTGGATGGTGGGCCCATTGTATAGCCTTGCCTTCCCATGAGGGTTGACCGGGATGTCTTCGGCCGTTCTAATCTGACCAGCTGGGATGTAGATGACACCACAACAGTGAGAGTCCAATGTCCGTCTCAGAGTAAGAGTGAAATGTCCCTTGAAACACCCGGGAAGGTTAATCCGTTCAACAAATGCCCAAATACCCAAAATAAGTCGGATGTGTCGGCCTAAAGGCGCAAGTAAAGTAGCTCTGCTGTAAACTGGCACAATGCAATATCGTCAGAGTGAAAGTAACATGTCCTTCGAAACACCCGGGAAAGTAAACCCGGTCAACAAATGTCCGCAAAAGTCGGATGTGTCGGCCAAAAGGCGCAAGTAAAGTAGCTCTGCTGTAAACAGGCACAACACAATAACGTCAGAGTGAGAGTCTGGAAAAAAAACAAAACAACTAGGGATTAATGCAGTTGAAGAAGAGAATGTAGTATCTGCACTTGATCTTGCCAGGGCCACTAGCAGAGGCAGTCATCCGAATGACACATAGGGACGTGGGGACCTGATGGGGTGGTTCTGCTACTTGAATGTGCAGCGAGCCCTTATTTAAAAAAAAAAATAAAATTCTCGATTAAGAAAAAGTTATTTAAAATTTAAAAAAAAAATACCCACCTCAATAGAAACACATATAATTAAAATGGAGGTAAGGGACATAACATTCTAACATTTATTGTTTAATGGGACGTTACTTAAAGAATCAAAAGTGTCTTATATAATTTAAATATCTTATACTTATTATAATCTTTTATAAAAATGTTTTATAAAATTAACTAGAGATTTACAGAAAACATAATTGAGTTACAAATTTTACGTAGACTTTTCAAATTTTGTAAAAATCGTGGCTTTGTTTTATAAGGATGAGAATTTAATCATGCATTTTTGTTATCTTCCTCCATGTTACATAAAATGTTTTGTTATTCCGATGACAGTCCTTTGACATCAGTTGGTAATTTTTGTCAGGCCTGTCAAAGGCTTAACACAATGAATATCACCTTTCGGTCCCCTTGGCTAAAGTAGAAGTGTAGAATCTGCGCTTGACCTTGCCAGGGCCTCATGCAAAGGCGATCATCCAAATGACACAATGACATGGGACCTTAATGGGTGCCTCCGACCCCTTTCAGAACCACGACCCCTGTAACAAAAGATTCTTGATTTTCAGCACTTTTGATTGTTTTACGGCATTGTGATCTCTCTCTCTCTCTCTCTCTCTCTCTCTCTCTCTCTCTCTCTCTCTCTCTCTCTCTTTCTCTCTCTCTCGCTCTCTCTCTCTCTCGCTCTCTCTCTCGCTCTCTCGCTCTCTCTCTCTCGCTCTCTCTCTCTCGCTCTCTCTCTCGCTCTCTCTCTCTCTCGCTCTCTCTTTCTCTCGCTCTCTCTCTCGCTCTCTCGCTCTCTCTCTCGCTCTCTCTCTCTCTCGCTCTCTCTCTCTCGCTCTCTCTCTCTCTCGCTCTCTCTCTCGCTCTCTCTCTCTCTCTCTCGCTCTCTCGCTCTCTCTCTCTCTCCCTATTTCCTTACTATCGTCGCTATCAAAACCACTAAAAAAACACATTCATAATATAACGTTACACCATTTAATTAACAACGATCTAATAATTAACAGTCAATCTGGGTTTCGACCTAAATATTCTTGCCATAGTGCTCTAACAAAAATGACCGATAACTGGCACTTAAACATCAACAACGGGAGAATTTGTGGAGCGGTGTTTGTAGACTTTAAAAAAGCTTTTGATATGGTAGATCACGATATTTTAATTAGAAAACTAAAACAAATGAAGATAAGTACCAACATGGTGAACATAATTACGTCATTTCTATCCGACAGACAACAAGTCGTGTCCTTCAACAACTGTCTATCAAGACCCACACAACTTAATATTGGTGTGCCTCAGGGCTCAATACTAGGTCCGCTGCTTTTTGCAGTTTATATTAATGATCTTCCTTTATATATCAATACAACCTGTGATCTATTTGCAGACGACTGTACTATATATATACTAGTCAAGAAAACGGTAGTGAATTAGAGAATTCTTTACAAAAGGAACTTGATAATCTTACTAGATGGAGCAATGAAAACAGCATGCAATTTAACATCGACAAAACCAAATCCATGCTAATAACGACCTGACAAAAACTACAGACACTAGCCATAACTGGACCACCACTCGAACTCCGCATGGGCTCGTTACCTATAGTTAATGTGACTGAACATAAAACACTAGGTCTTTTAATTGACAGCCATTTGAACTGGAGCTCTCATGTTCACGCTCTTACCAAGAAAATAGCACAAACAGTTTACCAACTTGCTAAAATTTTGCACTTCCTGGACGAAAGCACGCGAAAAATATTCTATACATGCTATATCCAATCACATCTCGATTACTGTTCCACAGTTTGGGATGGTTGCCCTAAATCTAATTTAAAACGACTATGTTCTCTTCAAAACCGCGCTATTCGTCTGGTTTCTGGCATAAAGCACGTAGAAAGTAATAATTTGTACAGTCATCTAAGACTTCTACCACTTCAAAAGCGCTTCCTTTTCAACAAAGCCAAATTAGTGAATAAAATTATATCTCAAAATACCCCAGAGTATCTTCTTCCGCTGATTCAATCTAATGCAATGAACAGCAAGCGCCTAAATTTGTTACATGTCTCAAAGCCTAGATTGGACCTATTCAAAACATGTTTCGCCTATTCGGGTGCTCACTTATGGAATGGTCTGCCTCCAGATCTGAAAACTCCAATGAGTCCCTACACATTTAACCGAAAACTCTTTCAATACTTAATCCATATCGACTATATGCCACCATAATTCATTTACTGGTATAATTGTTCACTATATATGTGTGTGCGTGTTGTGTGTGTGTGTGAGAGAGAGAGAGAGAGAGAGAGAGAGAGAGAGAGAGAGAGTGAATGTGTGTGTGCGCACGTGCATGCGTGTGTGTGGAGAGAGTGATTGAGCGAGAAATGGTGGAGGGATGTGTCAGTGCATGCATTCGTACGTGTATGTGTGAGAGTAAGTGAGGGAGTGTGTGCGTGAGTGCATGCGTTATGCGTATGTGTATGTGTGAGAGAGAGTGTGTGTGTGTCCATGAAGGATTGTGTGTGAGGGAGTGAGACAGTGGGAGAGTTGTTGTGTTAGTGTGTGTGTGTGAGCGCGCGCATGCATGTGAGTGTGTGTATATGAAAGAATACACAGAGAGAGAAGGAGAGAGAGAGAGAGAGAGAGAGAGAGAGAGAGAGAGAGAGCTGAGCAGATGCATGTCATGTAACACGCATGTTATGTAACACGCGAATCCATATGTTTGTGTATTCTCATCTGTCATATTATCAGTTAAATACCATTTGATTTTATCATGTATAATATAAACTTATGTTCATTACTGTAGTTTGAGTGAGAGAGTGAGTGAGTGTGACTGAGAGACAGAATGAGTTAGAGTGAATGAGTGAGAGTGAATGAGTGAGCGTGAGAGTGAATGAGTGAATGTGAATGAGTGAGCGTGAGAGTGAATGAGTGAGCGTGAGAGTGAATGAGTGAACGTGAGAGTGAATGCGTGAGAGTGAATGAGTGAGCGTGAGAATGAATGAGTGAGCGGGAGAGTGAATGATTGAGCGTGAGAGGGAATGAGTGAGCGGGAGAGTGAATGAGTGAGCGGGAGAGTGAATGAGTGAGCGTGAGAGTAAATGAGTGAGCGTGAAAGTGAATGAGTGAGCGGCAGAGTGAATGAGTGAGCGGGACAGTGAATGAGTGAGCGTGAGAGTGAATGAGTGAGCATGAGAGTGAATAAGTGAGAGTGAATGAGTGAGCGGGAGAGTGAATGAGTGCGCGTGAGAGTGAATGAGTAAGCGGGAGAGTGAATGAGTGAGCGGGAGAGTGAATGAATGAGCGGGAGAGTGAATGAGTGAGCGGGAGAGTGAATGAGTGAGAGTGAATGAGTGAGCGTGAGTGTGAATGAGTGAGCATGAGGTTGAATGAGTGAGCGGGAGAGTGAATGAGTGAGCGGGAGAGACAGAATGAGTGAGTGGGAGTGACAGAATGAGTGAGCGTGAGAGTGAATGAGGGAGCGTGAGAGTGAATGAGTGAGCGGGAGAGTGAATGAGTGAGAGTGTGTGTGTGTGAGTGAATGAGTGAGAGGGAATGAGTGAGAGTGAGAGTGAATGAGAGAGAGAAAGAGAGAGAGAGAGTGAGTGTGTGTGTGGTGTGTGTGTGTGTGTGTGTGTGTGGTGTGTGTGTGTGGGGCGCGCTGGCATCACTACTTTTACGTCACATACTTTTTATGTACATATTTTTCTCCATGTTTAGCCTTGTTTATGTTTACAACATTCATTTCACAATGTTTATTTTTCTTCCTATGTAAATGTATAATGCTCTTGATGAACGAAAGACGAGTGATTGGAAGGGCCGAATGTAAGACGGGCCTGCGCGCCCAATTTGTGACTCTAATAAAGTTGATTTGATTTGATTTGATTTCTCTCGCTCTCTCTCTCTCTCGCTCTCTCTCTCTCTCGCTCTCTCTCTTTCTCTCTCTCTCGCTCTCTCTCTCTCTCTCTCTTTCTCGCTCTCTCTCTCGCTCTCTCTCTCTCGCTCTCTCTCTCTCTCTCTCGCTATCTCTCTTTCTCTCTCGCTCTCTCTCTCGCTCTCTCTCTCGCTCTCTCTCTCTCTCTCGCTCGCTCTCTATCTTTCTCTCTTGCTCTCTCTTTCACTCTCTCTCTTGCTCTCTCAGAAGACACACCTACCTGTTTCAGTCTCATTGGTAAAATGGGACGCTTGTTGGGTGATACTGTGAATTGTTTAAACTGGAAGAAATTTAGTTTTAGAGAAATTTTCTTTTTTCAAAAATGAGAGCTCACTGTTCCCTCAAGGGCCAGAGCCGCCCCATCAGGTCCCCATGTCCCAATGTGTCATTCGGATGACTGCCTCTGCAGGTGACTCTGGCAAGATCAAGTGCAGATACTACACATTGATCTTAGCCAAAAATCCTCGAAAGGATAGCATTCATAAATTGATGTATAAATAGCAATAATAGGTGTCCAATTAAAACATTGAGTGATTTTTCTCAGGATCCACAGGCAAACGTTTCTAGTGCTCTAGTGCGAGTTATTTCTCTTGTAAAATTGAAATAACACATCTGTATTTGATTGTCTCACTTTAACAAATTACATATTCGTCCACTGAAATACATTGACAAGAATATTTCGTTAGATTGTTTCACTATACACATGAAGTCTTGTCTGTTGTTGTTGTTGTTGTTGTTTTTTTTTTAACTATGCTTTAATCATGGAAGCCTCGTTAGTAAAGTGTCTAAACGCCCACCTGTGGTCATGAGTTAGAATCTGTACCGGGGCGGATGTTTACAACTGAGCTGAGCTGCCTGGTCGTCCCGGCATAAAATGGATATCCGGAAATGGCTTGGGAAGTAAAGGCGGCAGGTAGGATACTGACCACTTCACTCATAGAGCGCCGATTGGTCGATTCAAAATATGGGTCTGGCGCCATACGGCCATTGTGTCTCAAGGCGTGTAAAAGTGTCATTCTATTATTATTATTATTATTATTATTATTATTATTAGTTTCATTATACTATCAGGTTATTTCCGAGAGCAACATAGGCATGGTTAGGAACTTGCTACCAGATCAATTAAACAAAACCACACACACACACACACACACACACAAACACACACACACACACACAATTCTTGTGTTGTTATTATTTTAAAAAGTAATACAAAGAGGGAGCAGTTTTCCTCACGATTTTGACGTGTTCTTTCTTTTTCGCAACAGCAGCAGCATTCAAAGACACGCAGCTGATGTCGGGGTAACGGGATAGGGGTATCCCCTATCAAAGGAGAAGTAAGGTGATTCCTTCCCTCCGCTAGCCTACTGGACACCCTTGGGCAAGGTGGAGTACCCGTTTAGCCCCCCCCCCCCCCCCCCCCCGATCAGGCTTACGTGAAGCTATGGGTGCAGTTGGTGGATGAGGTGGAAGAGAAGACGACAGATATTATTTCTGAACAGTCATAACATTTGATGGGAGATGCCTTGAAGAGATTAGGACAAGAATCGCCATGGCGTAAGCAGCCTTTTGCAAGATGAAAAATATATTGACCAATAAAAAATATGTCATTTGCAACGAGAAAAAGAGTGTTGAGATGTTACATAGAATCTGTGCTTTTGTATGGATGTGATCCGTGGACAATGAGCAAGCAGGCTGATAAACATCTAAAGGGTGTGGAAATGTGGTTTCTGAGGAGAATGCAAAGAATACCATAGACAGACAGAAAAATCAATGACCAAATCCTACATGAAACACATGAAAACCGTAAACTGATTAGAGAAATTAGACGTAGACAGTCATAATTTTTTGGTCACGTTATGAGAAGAAATAAATTGGAGAACTTGGTGACAACTGGAAAGATCGAGGGTAAGAGAACAAGGGGACGGCAGAGAAGTAAATACCTGGATGGCTTAGCCACGTGGTATGGTCGAGACAAAAACACTGAGCTGATCTACGACTCTGGTGATCGAGTGACATGGCAAAACATGGCCGCCCACGCTTACTGGCATGGCACATGATGGTGATGAGCTGATGTTGCTCATTATTACATAAACAATGTAATCAGCGTGGATAAACAATGACTACGATAACAACAATGTTAACGGTAACCGTGATAACATAGCGATGGTAACGATAACACCGATGTTAACGATAACAGGGATAACACCGATGGTAAAAACAACAACGAATGTAGCAATAAGATCGATGGTGGTGACAACATCGAAGTATCGACAACAGTGACTGTAGCGATAATAACACCATGATAGCGACAACACCGACTGTAGCGATAATAAACCGATGGTAGCGACAACATCGACTGTAGCGATAATAAACCGATCGTAGCGACAACAATGACTGTAGCTATAATAACACCTATAGTCTCGACAACAACGATGGTAACAACAACAGCGACTGTAGCAACAACACCGATATTAGCGACAGACAACGATGGTAACTACAACAACGACTGTAGCGACAACACCGAGTATTAACGACAACAGCGATGGTAACGATAACAGCGATAAGAACGGCTACAGTGTAACAGCGAGTATTAATGATATCTGGGTCAGGGGTCATGTGATATTCTGTGAGTTATCGGTTCACGGTGTGCTAGACATATGTAAATAAGTTAGTCAGTCATTTCTTTCCTTCTTGGCCTCGACCATACAGGTCGGGGATAGTAGGTATTCACCCTATAAAGAAATCCACTGCCTACTGTAGGGAACTTGAGACTATAACCAACAACTATCTGTCAGTTGAACTCCAGCTCATTGTACCACCTATTAAGTGGTTTCATGTTTATCATCATCATCACATGAATTGCCCATAAGCGTGGGCGTTTCACGCTACCCTGCTAGGCATGTTATGGGGTTCTCCACCTTGCTCACAGGTGACCCATAGGCTAGCGTGGGGAAAGGTATTCCTACCATCAAAATGTGCTGATATCGCAGCCCTAATTTAAACCGGTGCAACATAATTTTGTCAACAACAACAACAACAACAACAACAACAACAACAACAACATAAACAAACCTAAAAGACGACCTAAAGACGACCATGACGTTGCTATCAACCCCCGACTGAATTTCTATAACATTTTACTTTCAGTGGTTTGCCGTTGCTTTGTGAAGGAGAAGTTAACGTTGAAGTCCAACTTAACGTGTATTTAGGAATTGAATGCCTTACCTCGCCATCAGTGCACTGGAAGTTTAAGAACCTTTTAGCCACGCCGACTGCTTATGAATAAGTAGTGCATTAAAGAGAAAATACAACTCTTTAGAATTGCTTGATTCATATGGTAAAACATAACAACATTATGAAATGACCATCGAGCATCACACAAGTATACAACTTTGTAGCTGTATGAACACAAAATTAATTTGCAAAACATATACATCAAATCATCTTGTCTTGCGTATCCTTGTCTACATTCTTCTCTTGTTTTCTCTTTTCACTAGTCTTGTTTTGGCGAGTCTTGTCTTCCATTGCCTTTTTTCTTGTCTTATTGTACCAAGCTACGTGGAGGGTCCCAAATAGCCCTGTCACAATGTTTAAATAATCCTCTATAGCCCTGGCTGGGATAGGTCTTTGCTTGCACACCCTCCGCCGTTCCCCGGACTCACTGTCACTCTCTCTTTCGACCTCGGGACCTATTCCCTGACGTGTCTTTCTGGCTGATCCATATATAACACGGTGATCGTTGGAGTAAACTAAAACGTGATTTATTAAATTAATAAAGAACAGCACAGGAAAACATCAAGGCAGTTAAAACAGATAGTTCTAAACAGACACAACAAGGATAAAGTTCAGGCACAGAGCCTCATGGCTTTCCCTCATAGACCGAAGAGTACTACAAAGTCCCGTCAGTCGACATCTGCCTCACCGATTGGGTCAGCAGGTATTTTCCTCCTTCCCGGTCGGTTGTACAAACAACAGGCGCCTGTAGAACCAGGCCTACTAGTTCCAGTGGTCTTCTCTGCACAATGAGTCTTGTGTTCGTTGTAGCCCAATGATACAGGAATACATCACTTGTCACAATGGGAACAGTTCTTGAAGGGGAAAATGTGTATGGGTGTTTCAATGTCACTGACCAGGCTGGGTAAGATTTCACATAATGGGAATGGTTCGTGAATGTGGAATGGGTATGGGTTTTTCCATGTCAATGATACGGATGAGTAGGACCGAGAATGAGCTGTAGGTCCATTCAGGAACATAGGTTCAACCACTCCACTATTGACGATGGGATTTGTACTGAGCGGGTACCGAAGGATGCCACTAGATCAGGACTAATCGGACATTGATTCCTTGATTGGAGTCATTAGCCTGTGGCCGTTCTGAAAGTCCATGGTTCACCTGAGAATGTCTTAAAGTGATACTCTCGTGGCCTTGCAGATCTCTTATGCTCCCTTCAATTCAAGGAGGACCCTGGAGATGACAGAGATTAGTGAGCGACTAGGCTGACTCAAGTACCACAATCCTGAGGACCAATAGGGCCTCAGTTACTACATTTGACATATAGGTTCCTTACCCAATACATTAGATAAGAGGCCCGAATGAATGGGCCTGACCTGTCAGGTAGCCCCTGGATTGGCTACGTCCGGGCTTGAGTAGACCTCCAGCTTGTAGACGTCCGGTTGTCCACCCTAGGAACTTTTTGCCTACAAGACTCACTCTCCACACTCATACCAAGCCTTTATTATTATTGGGCACATTCATTTCCAGGCTTATCTCTCACTTGCAAACCCTGCCTTTCTCCCGACAAAGCTCTTGTGGTGTTGTGTGGGTAATTATGTGTATGTAAAGAAGTGTCGTTCCCCATTCCCAGCAAGAATAGGAAAAAAAAATACTACTCCTTCCGGCCGCTGCTCTTGTCTGAGCTGTCGCCGCAATGTACCGGCAGTGCCTCACCTTACACGTAGAACTAGATGATCTTATCGACCAGTAACTATTCAGTTCACCCGGCCACCCTATCCGCTAAAAGATGAAAGAGATAGCCCAGTGGATACCCTCTTCCGGCTCAAGAAGATAGATCATAGATGGGTGGAATCTGTCCCCACGGAGCCCTCCCCCCTTTCCGGAATAGTGTATATATATATTGTGTTTATAATGCAATGAGAGATGCTACTATGCCGAGTTCAGGCCGTAGGAAGAAAGATAGCCCCCGTCCATCTGCTGCCAAGAACAAGTGAAATCATCTGGGAAGCTAAATTGCTCAGATTCGTTCCCAGGCAATGCCAAGAACAAGACGCTTAGTTAGATTGGCCAACGGTCAACCCACTCCCAATATTGCAAGACTGCCGTCTCGCCAATTCGTCTCACCAGTCGAGACAACCAGTTATCTTTATAAACCAAGGTCTAGCAGTATTCAATAAAACCCAACTATTACCTTTTCATTCCCCAGTAGTAGGTTGCAGTGTTGTCCTAATCTTTGAATTAAATTGACATGCTGCAAATACAAAACTGTAGGTCTTTGAACGGACATGAATTGCACCAGAAGTTGCACTGGTGTGTATTTGGTGTAAGGTGCCCTATCGGGATTTCCCCGAAGACAAGACATATATCTAATCGTTCTATTAAAAAGATCGTGTTGTTAAAGTAACCCAGAGAACTATATTCCATGGTGATTGTGCGAATAATAGAACTGAGGGTTCCCGAAAGCTGTTTCCCCCTGTTTACCCAAACCCAAAGAAGGTCTGAGGACATGGGCCACTTGCGTTCTGTCACATTGGCCCCATCTTAAGAAAGTTGAACCCTACGAACTTTCTACTGCCAGAGGTTCTGTTCGAATGGTCCCACCCTCACATTCAACCATAGGATGCCGTGATAGAAAATCCGCTCCCACATTCTCCCTTCCGGGGATGTATTCGACCGTGAACTGATACGGTTGTAGGAGCAATGACCATCTCATTAACCTCGCGTTCAGTTTCTTAGAAGTTGCCAAAAACGTCAGAGGTTGATGGTCGGATTGTACCTTGAACGGTACTCCATGCAGATAAGGTTGAAATTTCTGTACCGCCCACACTAGAGCCAGACATTCCCGTTCGACGGTGGAGTAATTCCGTTCCGTGGGTAACAGTTTTCTACTTGCATACGCCACCGGACATAGCACCGAAAGATCATCTCGCCCTTCCTGCAACAGAGTTGCCCCAATCCCTATGTTACTCGCGTCGGTTCTTAGAACAAACGTTTTCTCCAAATTTGGGAGTTGCAGGACGGGCTTATCCACCAAAGCCTGTTTCAGCTTCCCATAAGCTTCTTCACAGCTCGGGGTCCAGACTATAGGATCTGGCGATCCTTTCTTCAGGGCTTCGGTTAACGGCGCCCCAATTTCGTTGAACTTCGGAATAAATTTCTGGTAAAACCCACACAGAGACAAGAAAGATCTAACATCCTTTTTGGATTTATAACGGGGTGCGAGTCTGACCTTCTCAATTTTCTTTTCTTCCGGTACCAGTCCCCCTGGGTTAATAGTGTGTCCCAGAAATTCCAAGGATTGATAGCCAATCATGCATTTGGCTGGACGGGCGGTTAACCCTTCCTCTTTTAACCTTGTGAAGATCAGTCCCAAGGACTTCAGGTGATCCCTCAGATTGTCAGACGCGATGAGAATATCATCCATAAACGAGACCACAGAGGGATCTTTTAAAGGCTCTAATAACATTCTCAACGTGCGGGTGAACACACTGGGCGCATTGCTCAGCCCAAATGGCATCACCTTGAATTCGTAATGCCCGCTCGGAGTACTGAAGGCGGGCAAGGGGCGAACCTCGGGCTTCACAGGGATCTAATAATATCCCCGGCTTAGATAAATTTTCGAAAAGTACTTTTCCTTATTTAGTCTGGCAAACAGTTGATTTGTGTTCGGTAACGGTTCAACTTGGAATGTCGTACAACTGTTTAAATGTCTGTAATCAATACATAGGCGGTGCTCCCCACTGGGCTTCCTCAACAAGACAACCCCGTCATTATAAGGAGAAGTCGAAGGAGTGATGATGTCATCGTCCAGAAGCTTCTGGATTTCGGCTTCCAGGGCCTTCTCTTTCGAAAAGGGCACTGCATATATTTTTTGCGAACGGGGTCTTGGGTAGTCAGAGTCATATCAAACTCGACCAACCCTGTCCGCCCTGGCCGATCGGTAAGAATCTGCTGATGGGACTCCAACAAACGGATGACTAGGTCTGTTTCTTCAGCCGACAGATCAGGATTTATATGTACATCCCTGTAGGTTTCCCCAGGGTGTAAAGGATACTCCCTATCCGCGTCTTCGCCCGATTCAGTTTCCATCGCGACCGCCATAGTCATGAGTGGGAGAGAAGTACCATCAGATCGTTCTTCATACTTTTTGAGGAGGTTAATGTGGAAGATTTTGGATTTCCCTCTGATCCGGATGGCATAGTTGGTGCGGGACACAACCTTTTCCACCGGGAAAGGCCCCTGCCAACCAATCTCGAGTTTATTGGAACCTACTGGAAGCAACAACAGAACCCGATCCCCCACTTTAAGAGACCTATCTTTCGTCCTTCTATTGTAGTAGGCCGCGTGTCTCTTTCTGGCCGCCCTCAGATTCTGAGCTGCCAAAGCCCAACCCGTCTGGAGTTTCTACTTTAACTCTTCGACGTATTTGTAGGAGGATACCACTTCTTCGGAAGTTTCCTCCTCTGTCCAACATCTCAATAGGGCTTCTAAGGGACCCTTGATTGAGCTCCCGAATAATAGAGTAGCTGGTGGCAACCCGGTCGACCCATGGGGAACCTCCCGATAGGCGAACAAGGCGGCTGGGATATACTCATCCCATTGGTCTGGTTTCTCTTGAGCCAGCTTCCGAAGCATGGTCATCAAGGTACCATTAAACCTCTCTACTTGCCCATTTTACTGAGGGTGGTATGGGCTGTGTGAATGTGGTTAGTCTGGAAGATACGAAAGACTTCCTCCATCAACTTACCACAGAACTGAGACCCATTGTCCGTTAGGATCTGGTTTGGAAATCCCAACCGAGTAAATGTCTCCATCAGTGCATCAGCCACTCGCTAAGAGTCGATTATGGCCAACGGTATCGCCTCACCCCGCATGGAACAGCAATCCACCATCGAACGAATATACATATTCCTCTTCCTAGTCCGAGGAAGAGGACCAACTAGATCGATGGCAACTCTCTCGAAAGGAGAGTTCATAATGGGCATGTCGCCCAGGATTACTGGAGCCGTCCAGTGTTTTGGTGCCACACGCTGGCACTCTGGGCACGACTTGACGTACCGACGCACGTCTCCAGTCATCCCTGGCCAGTAGTAATGGCAGGAAATGCGCTGGAGTGTTGCCCCGACACCCATATGTCCACTGAATGAAATGGTGTGTCCCATATGAAGAAGTTGTTCCCGATAGGCCTTAGGAACTACCAGCTGTCCATGCTGGCTTTCCTCCACTCCGGCTCTCCGGAACAGTAACCGATTCTTCATATAATACTGACCCCGTCCTGGTGGGTCAGAACTTTTTGGCAACTGGTTGAAGCAAGGTTGCAAAATAGCATCCTGGCTTTGAGCAGCTCGTAACTCCCCGGGCAAGGGATTCACGATCAAGGCCGGCGTCTGCTCACCTCCCGATTGAGATCTAGTGTGTATTGCCCCTACGTACATGGGTTCTGTTGGGATCCCTAGAAAGACGTAGCGACAACCCAAGATCATTGGGAAGATCGGATCGAGCAGAACGGCTGCCTGTATGGTGCCGGTAACATATTTCGATTTGATGTCCACCTTCGCAATCGGAAGAGACATCGCTACCGCACTCTTGGTCACCGTTTGAATCTCAATTGACTCCCCGGTTAGCTGCTCTGGGCTCACTAAGTGTGAGGAAATTACGTCCTCAAACTGCAGACCGGTGTCATAGAGACACTCGACTGGTTGTTCGTTCACAAGTATCGTCTCTACTACTGGCGGTTTCTCGGAAGCTTTGTTCTCAAAACCCCTCCCTTTTACCTCCCTGTTAGACCCTTCACCGGTTTCTACAAGACAGACAGCATAGTGAGAGTCTTTCTGTTTGCGCCTGCAATAGGCCGTATTGTGTGTGGGAGATTTGCAGTAGGCGCACCACTTATCACTCCACATTCTTTTAGGAGATCAGGGTGGACTCTTACCAGAGGGTTTCTTAATTGGAACTTTATCGAAAGGATCCTCCTTCTTGGTGTAGGCTGTTTTATGGTTCTTCTTCTTTCCAGACCATGTGTCTGGTGGTCGGGGATTGGGTTGTGACAGTTCTCAATTATCCCCATGAGCTAGCGCATACATTTCCGCTAATGTGTTTACTACGTCTAACCTTTCTGCCCCATTTTCAAGCAAGAAGGTTTGCAATGGCTTAGGCATCATTCTCTTCATTTGGTCCACGACCACTAATTCTTCTAAACTTTCATAGTCGTTGGCAAATCCAGCTAATGACATCCACGTCAAAAGGAAAGACTTAAGTCTAACGCTGTAGGCTGCGAACATCTCCCCTGGCTCTCTCTTCGACTTTCTGAACTGCTGTCGATATGTATGGGCTGTCATCTGGAACCTTTTCAATAATGCTTTTTCCAGGGCCTCATAGTCATTCTCCATACCAGGTTGCAACCTTGAGTAGACCTTGTACGCGGTCCCCCTCAGGCCCTGTGAGAGTTTCAAGTTCCATTTTCCACGTTCCAATCCCATAGCCAAAGCCATCGACTGAAATCTGTGAAGATACTGGTCGATCTTATCTTTGTGTTCATCGAATGGGAGCAATGGGAACTTCATTGCCTGGTATGGACCGCCACTAGAAGTTGTTGAGTCAGGGAGAACTGCGCCTCCAACTGCACCCTCGCTTTCCTCGGCAGTTTGAGCTTTCAGCTCCAACTCCCTCATACGGAACTCATGGTCTCTGACTGCCTGCTCTGCCTCCATCTTCCTAGCCTCAGCCTCACTTTTTTAGCTTCGCGCACAGCTTGTCTGAAGTCTCTTTCCACTTCCTGAACATATTTCTGTAACTCCGCCCCATCATAACCCATCTCACGCCCTGTAGCTTGTACTTCAGCCACATTAAATTTAGCTGATCCCATCTTAAACTCAAAGGGTATGGGAGTAGATAAATGTATATTACATTTCTATCTCAAGTACACAACTGGTTACATTACACGACCACAACACGTCACATGTCGGTCAGTCTGTGTCAGGAAGAGTATAGACAATAGCCAGGCACGGTAGGCAGAACCTATTGATAGTAGACAAGATTATCTGTCCCCTATCACTATATCAGGTAGAAGTCCACCTGGATTTCAAATATCCCGCGACGAGCCCCCAGTTATTGTACCAAGCTACGTGAAGGGTCCCAAATAGCAATGTCACAATGTTTAAATAATCATCTATAGCCCTGGCTGGGATAGGTCTTTGCTTGCCAACCCTCCTATGTTCCCCGGACTCACTGTCACTCTCTCTTTCGACCTCGGGACCTATTCCCTGACGTGTCTTTCTGGCTGATCCATATATAACACGGTGATCGTTGGAGTAAACTAAAACGTGATTTATTAAATTAATAAAGAACAGCACAGGAAAACATCAAGGCAGTTAAAACAGATAGTTCTAAACAGACACAACAAGGATAAAGTTCAGGCACAGAGCCTCATGGCTTTCCCTCATAGACCGAAGAGTACTACAAAGTCCCGTCAGTCGACATCTGCCTCACCGATTGGGTCCGCAGGTATTTTCCTCCTTCCCGATCGGTTGTACAAACAACAGGCGCCGGTAGAACCAGGCCTACTAGTTCCAGTGGTCTTCTCTACACAATGAGTCTTGTGTTCGTTGTAGCCCAATGGTACAGGAATACATCACTTGTCACAATGGGAACAGTTCTTGAAGGGGAAAATGTGTATGGGTGTTTCAATGTCACTGACCAGGCTGGGTAAGATTTTACATAATGGGAATGGTTCGTGAATGTGGAATGGGAATGGGTTTTTCAATGTCACTGATACGGATGAGTAGGACCGAGAATGAGCTGTAGGTCCATTCAGGAACATAGGTTCAACCACTCCACTATTGAGGTGGGATTTGTACTGAGCGGGTACCGAAGGATGCCACTAGATCAGGACTAATCGGACATTGATTCCTTGATTGGAGTCATTAGCCTGTGGCCGTCCTGAAAGTCCATGGTTCACCTGAGAATGTCTTAAGGTGATACTCTCGTGACCTTGCAGATCTCTTATGCTCCCTTCAATTCAAGGAGGACCCTGGAGATGACAGAGATTAGTGAGCGACTAGGCTGTTTCAAGTACCACAATCCTGAGGACCAATAGGGCCTCAGTTACTACATTTGACATATAGGTTCCTTACCCAATACATTAGATAAGAGGCCCGAATGAATGGGCCTGACCTGTCAGGTAGCCCTTGGATTGGCTACGTCCGGGCTTGAGTAGACCTCCAGCTTGTAGACGTCCGGTTGTCCACCCTAGGAACTTTTTGCCTACAAGACTCACTCTCCACACTCATACCAAGCCTTTATTATTATTGGGCACATTCATTTCCAGGCTTATCTCTCACTTGCAAACCCTGCCTTTCTCACGACAAAGCTCTTGTGGTGTTTTGTGGGTAATTATGTGTATGTAAAGAAGTGTCGTTCCCCATTCCCAGGAAGAATAGGAAAAGAAAATACTACTCCTTCCGGCCGCTGCTCTTGTCTGAGCTGTCGCCGCAATGTACCGGCAGTGCCTCACCTTACACGTAGAACTAGATGATCTTATCGACCAGTAACTATTCAGTTCACCCGGCCACCCTATCCGCTAAAAGATGAAAGAGATAGCCCAGTGGATACCCTCTTCCGGCTCAAGAAGATAGATCATAGATGGGTGGAATCTGTCCCCACGGAGCCCTCCCCCCTTTCCGGCATACTGTATATATATTGTGTTTATAATGCAATGAGAGATGCTACTATGCCGAGTTCAGGCCGTAGGAAGAAAGATAGCCCCCGTCCATCTGCTGCCAAGAACAAGTGAAATCATCTGGGAAGCTAAATTGCTCAGATTCGTTCCCAGGCAATGCCAAGAACAAGACGCTTAGTTAGATTGGCCAACGGTCAACCCACTCCCAATATTGCAAGACTGCCGTCTAGCCAATTCGTCTCACCAGTCGAGACAACCAGTTATCTTTATAAACCAAGGTCTAGCAGTATTCAATAAAACCCAACTATTACCTTTTCATTCCCCAGTAGTAGGTTGCAGTGTTGTCCTAATCTTTGAATTACATTTACATGCTGCAAATACCAAACTGTAGGTCTTGGAACGGACATGAATTGCACCAGAAGTTGCACTGTTGTGTATTTGGTGTAAGGTGCCCTATTGGGTTTTCCCCGAAGACAAGACATATATCTAATCGTTCTATCAAAAAGATCGTGTTGTTAAAGTATCCCAGAGAACTAACTTCCATGGTGATTGTGCGAATAATAGAACTGAGGGTTCCCGAAAGCTGTTTCCCCCTGTTTACCAAAACCCAAAGAAGGCCTGAGGACATGGGCCACTGGCGTTCTGTCACACTTATCTTCTATTGTCTTGTCTGTAGTCTTGTCTTGCCATGTCTTGTCTGTAGTCTTGTCTTGCCATGTCTTGTCTGTAGTCTTGTCTTGCCATGTCTTGTCTGTAGTCTTGTCTTGCCATGTCTTCACTGATCCATCTGCCAGCCATGTAGCTAACCACGGAGTAGTGCAGCAGAAACTTCGGCACATGCGGGACTCCTGGCTGAGCAGCAAAGCTGATGAAATTCAGGGCTTTGCTGACAGACATGATATGAAAAACTTCTACGACTCACTGAAAGCGGTCTATGGTCCTACATCACCAGGCGTAGTTCCCCTCCTCAGTGCAGACGGGGGAACATTGGTCACCGATAAGAAAGAAATCCTCCAACGCTGGGCAGAGCATTTCAGCAAAACCTTAAATGCAACTTCCTTCTTCGATGATGAAACCATCAATTGCCTTCCTCAAGTTCCCACCAATGAGACACTTGGTGACCTGCCAACCATAGTGGAAATAAACAAAGCCATCCAGCAACTCTCCAGCGGCAAGGCACCTGGTCCTGACTCCATCCCAGCAGAGATATACAAGGCAGGTGGGCCGGTCCTAACAGAGCAGCTTCACCAAGTCTTCACAAACATATGGATGAACGAGACCATGCCACAAGATTTTAAGGACGCGTCAATAGTCCACCTTTACAAACGTAAAGGAAACCGCCAATCCTGTGACAACCACCGAGGCATCTCCTTGCTTTCAATTGCAGGGAAGATACTCGCCAGAATTCTTCTCAATCGCCTCACAGCCCATCTCGATCAAGGTCTTCTTCCTGAGAGTCAATGTGGCTTCAGAAAAGAACGTGGAACTGTTGACATGATTTTCGCTGCAAGGCAGCTGCAAGAGAAATGTCAGGAACAGAACTGCGAAATGTTCTCCACTTTCATTGACCTTACCAAGGCTTTTGATACAGTCAGCAGAGAAGGACTGTGGAAGATTATGGCAAAATATGGCTGTCCACGAAAGTTTGTCCAAATAGTGCGGCTATTTCATGACGGCATGCAGGCAAGAGTACAGGAAAATGGTGAACTGTCTGAACCCTTTCCTGTAACCAATGGAGTGAAGCAAGGATGTGTCCTGGCACCAACACTGTTCAGCCTCATGTTTTCAGCCATGTTGATGAATGCCTTCGAGAACGACGACATTGGAATAGACATCAACTACCGTATGGATGGAAAGTTATTCAATCTCAGAAGGCTGAAAGCTAAAACCAAAATTGACAGCGGCACCGTCAGAGAGCTCCTGTTTGCTGATGATTGCGCTCTATACGCCAACTCAGAGGCGGACATGCAACATAATGTTTCAGCTTTCTCACATGCCTGTGCCAACTTTGGGCTCAATATCAACTTGGAGAAGACTGTAGTTATGTACCAGCCAGCTCCAGGGAATAATCACACTGTGCCGAATATCAAAGTGAATGACCATAGACTAAGTGTTGTGGACAAATTCACCTATCTTGGCAGCACTGTGTCACAAGCTGCCACAATCGATGACGAAGTGAATGCAAGAATCTCCAAGGCCAGTGCAGCCTTTGGCAGACTGTACAAGAATGTATGGGACAGAACTGGAATAAGCCTGCAAACAAAGCTAAAAGTCTACACAGCAGTTGTATTATCCACACTGCTATATGCTTGTGAAACCTGGACTGTTTATCAGCGACACGCTAGGAAATTAAACCACTTCCACACAGTCTGCCTAAGGAAGCTACTGAAGATTAAATGGCAAGACAAGATTCCAGACACTGAAGTCCTAGAAAGAGCATCCATGCCCAGTATCCACACTCTACTGATGAAGAATCAGATTCGCTGGGCTGGTCACTTGACCCGCATGCCAGATCACAGGCTCCCTAAACGAATTTTCTACAGCGAACTGCGTTGTGGTAAACGCTCCCAAGGTGGCCAGAGGAAACGTTTTAAAGACACTCTGAAAATTTCACTGAATGCTTTTGGAATTCGTCATGACACCTGGGAGGCTGCAGCCAGAGACCGAAATTCATGGCGTGCATCATTGCGCAAAGGTGCAGTCATATGTGAGGCAACCAGGACTGCAAGAGCTGTGAAGAAAAGGCAGGACAGAAAAACCACTGCAGGAAATCCTCCTCCAGAGACGTCAAGCATTCTTTGCCCACATTGTCAAAGAACATTTCGAGCCAAAATAGGCCTTATCAGCCATCTTAGAACCCACGTCTCCACAACTTCAACCCCACTGGATGAAATGAATGGTCATCATCATTCTTGATGGACAAACAACAGCTAACCACGACGTTTTCCTCAGATTGGTAAGTACAAGTAAAGAATCCTCGATCAGGTTTTAGGCTGAGCTCCGGCCATTAAACAAATGCTCCGTATCGTTGGGGATTCAAACACATGTACACAGGCCAACAGACATGCAGGCTAACCACAGCCCTACCACCACTCCGCGAGGTACTGCGTGCAAGTGACACACATTAACATCATCAGGAGCTAGAAGTGATGAAGAGTAGACGGGAGACTCTCCTTCGTGTAAAACTGAAACTAGAAAACCTGCCCGCAACGGATTGTGTATATGTTCAACACAATGTATTCCCTTGTGGATTTAAACACAGAAGCCACATCCAATAGGTTGCACGGTTTATTGCCTGGCATATTTCGCTGCATCTCGTCAGATGCATACTGCAGAATTATATATCACACGGAGTGAATAAATGAATAATACTTTGGCCGAACACTTAAAACACATAGCTACAGATATTGTTCGAATGTGGAACATCCGTTATTCCCACAGTAATCGCAAATTGAAAATAACATCTTTCAGCTTTTCACAAAAGATAAGAGGAACGAGTCAAAATAACAACCCATTTGCAGGGAATTTAAACGGGGTTAAATATATTACTTAACGGGAACGCTGCAGCAAAGTTGCATTTTCTGTTTTGAAACAAATGTCACCCGTCAAGTTGTTTGTTGATTTGCTGACGGTGTCCGAGTTTAACGTCGGAATTAAACAAGGCGGAGTTTCTTCTTCAGGCGTGCTTTGGGAGATCAAAGATGACACTCGCTGGTCGCTCGTCTCGGATGATGATAGACTCGGCGTTTCTGTGTGAAACGCTAATGAAAATCTCTGATGTCGCAAAAGTGAGGCTGTTATAGCGACATGACCTTTCCACTGTAAAACAAATACAGAATAACAGAGTGAGAATTAAAACATATAATGATTGAACACAATTTATGTTATAAATGGCACCGACATCATAGTTACTCGCTGAGTTCGAATCTTTTCCTTCTCTTATTGTGTTTAAAACCAGGCCTTCATCTTCAGTTGTCCTCTATGGGGACATAGGTCCTAAACCAACTCGCCCCAAGCCGTCCTATCCTTAGTTATACCATGCAGCTCCATCCATGTTCTCCCTATACTATTTATTTCTGTCTTTACTTCTCTTCTTCTTGCGTTATTAGGTCTTCCTGTCTCTCCCCCCCCCCCCCCCCCCCGCTTCACCCTCACCAGCTCCTCCCACCTGTGGATTCCAGGGAAAAGTCTAAAGGGAGAAATCTTAAACGGGGATGTCATCTTATTGTCAAATGAGAAATAACTCGCACTAGAGCACTAGAAACGTTTGCCTAGAGGTTCTGACACAAATCACTTAAAGTTTTAACGGGACACCTATAATTTTTGTTTACATCAATTTATTAATGCTATCCCTTCTTGGCCTTTTGGCTAAGATCAAAGTGTGGTATCTGCACTTGATCTTGCTAGGGCCACCAGCAGAGGCAGTCATCCGAATGACACATAAGGACGTGGGGACCTGATGGGGCTATGGTTCTTGGGGTAACAGCGAGTCCTTATTTTAAAAAAAAAAATCTCGAATAAAGGAATGTTATGTTTTTTTTAAATTAAACACAAACCACATTAAAAGGAACGCGTGTAATCAGAATGATTTCAAGGGACGTAACACTAAACAGTTATTGAAATTGCTCAAAGCAACATAAAAATATAACGTTATTTAAATAACTATAGTATTTGTAACATTCTTTTACAAAATGGTTATAGAAAATGTTTACTATTGTGTGCCCCATGAATGACGGAATAATAATTTAATTTCTCATCAAAGCTCGTGTAAAATTCATGGCTTTATTTTACAATCATGAGAATTTGGTATCGCATTTTACTATTACTTCACAATATTTCATTTTATCTTTTGTGCTCTGAATAGAACCAAACAAGCAATAAGCCATGTCGATAAGTTTTTGTCAGGCCTTTAAACGGCCAAAAATTCTTAATATGGATCGTTTCTCGGCCTTTTGGATTCTTCAACAAGTGAATCGGTACAATTATCTCAGAACGGTCATAACATGTGATGGGAGATTCCTTGATGAGATTAGAACAAGAATCGCTATGGCGAAGGCACCCCTTTGGACAATGAAAAATATTTTTTCTTTTTAATTCGCGTTTTTTTTACAGGGCATCGCTGTCAACAGCAGCATCTTTCAGCTGTCTGTTGATTTCTTGGCAAGATTACGCTCAGTAGTTTGCCATTGCTTTCTGAGCGGCCGGCTCAGTTATCCCGCAAGTCACCAGCGGGGGTAGAACCGCTTCCAGTTCTCGCCCGCTACGAGACTCTGCGTGATAAACGGGATTACGGAGAAAGTGGTGTAACCCCTCGGCCAGAGAGACCGGCATGAAAAACATACTGACCAATAAAAGATGTAATTTGCAACGTGAAAAAAAGAGGGTTGAGGTGCTATATAGAACATGTGCTTTTGTATGGATGTGAAGCGTGCGATGAACACACAAGCTGAAAAACATCTGATGTGGTGGAAGTGTGGTTTCTGAGGAGAATGCAAAGAATACCACGGACAGACAGAAAAACCAATGCACAAGAAACAAATGAAAATCGTAAACTAATTAGAGAAATTAGACGTAGACAGTCACAATTATTGTGGTCATGTTACGAGAAGAAATAAATTGGAGAACTTGGTGACAACTGGCAAGATCGAGGGTTAGAGAACTGGTGGAGGGCAGAGAAGTAAATACCTGGATAGCTTGACCACGTTGTATGGTCGAGACAAGAACACTGAGCTGATCCACGATTCTGGTGATCGAGTTTGTTTTTCACCCATGGTAGCCTTTGCATTTCCCCCAGAAATCTCATGTTCACTACCATTAGCTGTTTCCTAATCATCACACGCAGTGATAAAAACTCCGCCATAAAGCAAACACGGCAGGGGGTTTCGCATTGTCAGAAAGGAGTCCGCCTTCCCTGAATGTTTCGGCCCATTCACCTCTTAACATACTCTAGGGGCGGGCCCGTCTGGGTCATGACTCCGGGCGTGTTTTCCCTGCCGTGCCAGACGTTCGGTCGTTTGCATTGTCCTTGTGATGTCCCGTGCTTGTCCCATACCTGCCAACATGTCTGCCCTCAAGCCACCCCTCCATCCAGGAGGAATCTATGCACCCGGTGCTTCGTGCCCTATCACCATCCTAGCACCTGGGATCGTGGGGAATCGGCTTCTTCCCGAGCCACTATCTCTGGCTCCTCCGTTCGTCTTCGTTGCCAAGTTCCTTCTTCGTGACACGTTCACGGCGCCGCACTCTGGGAAGCCGACTTTTCCTCTGGATTCCTCGACCTCTCTTTCGGTCTTTGCTGCGGAGTGCGGCTTTCGTAAGACGATTACCGCCCTGGTATGAAGCGTAGACTTCGGCCGACATTTGTATGATTGTATCTGCTACCGTGCGGCGATTTGCCCCACCGAACAGTCCCGTACTCAGATGTACTACCCTCGCTCGGAGGGAAGGCTGTAGAGTCGACACGAGACAGTGCAAGTTCTAGCCCGTATTAAGAGATAGGTTCCGATGTTATTTGTTCTTACATACAGACATAAATGTTACCATATTACTGTCAAGACTTGTCCCATTCTATGTTACGTCAGTTCCACATCCATCAAAAGGCCTTTTCAGCTGCCTCACGCAGTTGTTTTTGTGCCGAGTTCTCGCTTGTTCTTTTATGCTCAACTGCTTTAACACATCATACATGGAGTGGGAGACTAGACCTCTTACGCCCACCTCTACAGCGAATATCCTGTGTACCCTTATTGTGTCAGAGTAGCGACCATGTCACCGTACGTCTCGATCTTGTAAGTCGATATTCGACTCATACGGGACTGTCAGCTCAATCGGCATTAGCTGTTTGGCCGACGAGGAGTGAAGTACGATGTCAGGTCGCAAGCGAAACTGTTGGATCACCTCAGGGTACACTCCACGGCCCGTCAGGTCCACAGTCAGCTGCTAGTCACCCGCGCCATCGAAAATCGATGGTAGGTCGGCAGCACGGCCTTCCTTGTATCTACGTTGCTGCCCGGCTCTGACGAAGTAAATCACCAGCAGCCTCGTTGTAACCGACCGTTAGGGTAATTCTATTGAAACAGACAGAAATCCCTATCCAAGAGTTTGCTGACAGTCTCTAGAAATTATGGCTCGTTACAAGGTCTAAAGGGATGGTCCCGATACAAGATACTGGGATTCACTTGGTAGACAAAGGCAGAAGGTGAAGAACACTCGTGTATGTAGGCAGACCTAACACGAATGTCTAGTTTATCTGTCGTTGATCCTTCGTCAATTGATGAAGCCCCCTGTTTTACATACTTTCACGCACTCACTCGCACACCTTGCGTTTAAATGATCACGAGTGGAGTACGTTGGTGCAAGTATAAAACAATAATACTCTTTAATAGTAAAAGAGATAATCAATGAAAATTGTCGTTCAATTCGTGAACTAGGACAATAAAATTCATGTTACAGGTACAAACAGTTTTCTGATGCTTAGCTAGATAGCATATCATCATTCACACCATCCAGACAATGACACACTCAGACCACATGTAGACACAGAGTCACCTGAGACAATCTGATCTCGTTTAGGAATTGTGCTGGCTTTCGTTCGGATTATGTCTTGGAGTCGACCCTGGCATTCGACAGGTGTACGATGCTCCTCCGGATTCCAGGTTCCGTCTCCACTAGTTGGTGGCTCAAAGTTTCGGTAACCGGACCAGTTAGGCTTCAGCAGTATCAGCAGCGAGGCTCCCCCTGTGGTCATGAGTTCGAATCTGCACAGGATCTGCGGATGTTTACAATTGACCTGAGCTGCCTGGTCGTCCCTGCCTAAAATGGATATCCGGAAATGGCTTGGGAATTAAAGGCGGTAGGTGTGATACTGACCACATCACCCAAAGAGCACCTGATCAAATAAACAAACCCACCATTAAAAAAAAAAAGAATAATTCTTGTATTGTTTTTATTTTAAAAAATAATACAAAGAGCGACACGATTTTGACATGTTCTTTCTGTATCGCTTCAGCAACAGCATTAAAAGACATGTAGCTGATGTCGGGGTAGCTGGGTAGGGGTATCCCCTTTCAAAGGAGAAGTAAGGTGCCTCCTTCTCTCCACTAGCCTACGGGACACCCTTGAGCAAGGTGGAGT
Source organism: Cepaea hortensis (assembly GCA_963921405.1). Lineage (NCBI taxonomy): Eukaryota > Metazoa > Mollusca > Gastropoda > Stylommatophora > Helicidae > Cepaea > Cepaea hortensis. Next base: position 51,924,257 of record OY992896.1, read on the forward strand.
ACCCGTTTAGCCCCCCGATCAGGGTTACGTGAAGCCATGTGTGCAGATGGTGGATGAGGTTGAAGATCAGCCGACAGATAGTTGTAAGTTATTGTCTCTAGCTTCACGGCGGTAGGGGGAGGATCTCATTTGGGGAAAGACAATGGCTACGGACATTGACCGGTATGGTAACTGCTAAGAAGGAAAGCAATGGCAAACTATCTTCTTTCCATCCATCCATCATGTGCCATGCCGGTAAGCGTGGGCGGTCATGTTCTGCCATCTCACCCGATCACCAGAGTCGTGGATCAGCTCCGTGTTTCTGTCTCGACTATGCCACAAGGCCAAGCCATCCAGGTACTTGCTTCTAGGTCTTCCCCTTGGTCTGTTCCCCTCGATCTTACCAGTTGTCACCAAATTCTCCAATCCATTTCTTCTCATAACATGTCCAAAAAATTTTGACTGTCTACGTCTAATTTCTCTAATCAATTTACGATCTTCATTTGTTTCTTGAAGGACTTGTTCATTGGTCTTTCTGGCTGTCCATGGTATTCTTTGCATTTTCCTCAGAAACCACATCTCTACAGCCATCAGATGTTTTTCAGCCTGACTGCTCATTGTCCACGCTTCACATCCATACAAAAGTACAGGCTCAATGTAGCATCTCAACACTCTCTTTCTCGTTTCAATTGACATGTTTTTATTGGTCAATATGTTTTTCATCTTGCTAAAGGCTACTTTTGCCATGGTAGCTTTACAGATGCCAAAAAATTATGTTTTACGATATCAACGAAAATCAGAGAAACAGCGTAAATGGGTGCTCCATGGAGCAGACTCGCCCGGTAGGGATAGTCGTGATCTGAAGAAATTTAATATTCTTCTTCTTTTTCTGCGTTCATCGGGAGTTTTTTTTTCCTGACGTGATTGCGTTGAGCCTGCTTACAGCAAAGCTGCGTTCTTGCGCCGTTAGGCCGACACATCCAACTTCTGCGGGCATTTGTTAACCGGGTTAACCGGGATTTAAAGATTCAGAAACAAACATAATAATGAGTTAGTTAGTTAGTCGAGGTTCCAACTTCATTGCAACGGGTCGTCCTCATTATGCTCCGTTCCTGTGCCAGTGAATATCACATAAAATGCTCCCCACTGTCCAATCTGAAAAGTGGAACAGACAGGAGTCTCAACAATCCAACAGCCTGCACAGGTACACTGTGCATAATGCCGCCGCCAGAATGCTAACACAAAGGTCTTCCACGAAACCCACAGTTTATCGTCGATGGAATTGGCAGTCACCAGAAAGACCTCACTGACCCGGGTTTTCTCACATGGCTCTGTCTCCATATAGGGATGTGTGGCTGGGGGATGGTGGGTGGAGGATGTGTGGTTGGTTAAAGGATGTGTGGGTGTGTGATTTTATATGAGTAAGGGTGTGTGGTTGTCACTTGTTTTCCCGGGAGGAATGTGGAATCAACAAGCACATCTTCAAACTTATTATCTGTTGGGATTATTGACTGACTTCTGTCTACACTCCTCCCTTCTGTCTTCCCTTCCATATATCTATTTCTTTCACTCTCTCTGTTATTCCATCAACACATACTCCGACAACAGTTCCTTTCAACGATAAATAAAAAATGTATTAATAAAAACTATGTCTGGTGTATGTATGGACTGGGTATATGTAGTTGGTATTGTCTACTAGTGTGAATGCAAGATAGGACGGTTGACTTCGTATGTGCCGTAGTTCTTCTCGCCTCTTCTGTCGGCCAAAACACAGGACAGCACACACAGAAATGGAGTGATCTCACCCTGAATGATCTCCTCCTGCTTGAGTCTGGACTTAATCCAATTCTTGAAGAAAACAACTGTTCAATGTCTTATCACCAGAAAATAATCCGATTTGGTAAGTCACTGAAGTTCATATATTTCCCCCTTTGGAAGGTATTATAATCCACCTCTGAATACACACCGCCACTATCCAACATTGTCTAGAGTTACTATGAATGTTCTACACCATGTCTATTGTTAATACAGTTTAATGTTTCGGCACAGTGCAATTGCATGCAGTTTTAAGTATCCCTGCTTGCCACAGGTTAACGTCTTTTCCTTTTAAGGGTTTTAGTTGTATATTCGTTTGAGCATACAGTGTTCTGTATTTGACGTTAAGTTATCACTTCTTCCTATTAAAACATGTCTATGTTCATATTGGTTCTAAGTAGGTACTTTATTTGCTCAAGTGTAGTACCCTTCATCTCATCTCTGATTTCAATAGGGGGATTGGAACCTGTGGAGAAGATATGTAATCTGGTGATATGCGTCTGCTTCATATAATTTTCTTATGTGAGAGTCCTTCTCTAGCCATACTGAAAAGCCTCCGAAAAACATACGGACATACGATTTCTGAGTGCACTAAAGTTTAACCGACTAGATAAACGAATGCAATTTCACACGTTAAGAACAAACACCTATATCCCTATGCTACTATTACACTAATATATTAATACCTTATATATGCACTTATTCTCCTAGAATCGAAATACACTAGCGAATAACACACTAATATCCCATATTCTTTCAATCATTAGGGACGTGTATTTCTTTCCCCACTCAGGAGGCATAGATCATTCAGCCCAGTTTGGAACACACACTAACCAGAAACCCCATGTTCTGCTATTTTATACTCAGTGTCCAATCCTTCGTTGATTGTTTGATCTACCATCCTCAACCCTCGTCTCTTGACGTATCCTGCCCATCAAAAGCGGTGAAATCACGTAGTGGTTAGTTGTTCGTTTATCTCCGTTGTTACGCTATTCTTCCGTTCATCGCTGGTCGTACTTCAAAGAAATCTATGCTTTGATCACCGTTTTTCAGTTCCCCGTTCTTGTCCGTTCGTTTTCCCGTCGGCCGATACGAGCGGCCGCCAATGACCTCGGCGAGCTCCTGTATCCTATTTTTATATTCGGAGGTCAATGTTCTTTACTTTATTCCTCCTCTCAGAATGAAGTACACAATTGTTAACCCTCCTCCTTCATTGCATTTTGATATGTAAGTTATCAAGGAATCACTAAACTGCAGTTTTTCCGTGACATAGGCCCCCTCTTAAGAGAGTTGACCTCGTCGACTCTTCATCAATGTAGTTTTGATTCCTATGATCCTCCAACTTATTCCTCTTCCTCTGGAGTTGGATGTCTAGATAAGAAATCCGCTCCTACATTCTCCTTACCAAGGATGTATTCGACTGTGAAGGCCTGTTGCAGCAACACCGTCCATCACATCCACCGTGCGTTGAGCTTCTATGAAGTAGCTATGAACATCACGTGTTGATGATATGATTGGATCCTCATATGGATCAACTCTTTATCCAGTAGGCGACCTCATAGACACCCTACCTTACTACTCATGATCACCATTAGTGCTGGCACATCGCCCCTGTACGTTCAGTCGACCTCCTTTCGACTGGCGTAAGCGATGGCTCACAATACAGACGGATTGTCCCATCCTGACTGTAACACTGTTTCCATATTCTCTTGCTTTCCCCCGGCTTTTCCTCTGGGGATGTTCCGCCTCGTCCTCGTTGGACAGAGTCGTCTTTCCCAAATCTCCTGGACTTTTGCTTCCAGGACCATCTTGGGCGATATTGTATCTGGTCAGCCAATCTTCGGTTGGAGTCCTGGGTATTTCTCGCCTTTCCCGACGTTACCCACCCCTTTTGAACTTGGTTACTATTGCAGGTTTCCCTCTTGTCCTTTCCCTGACGTGCGATTTCCCTCCTCCTGTCGTTGGGTAAATCTGACCTATCACGTACTGTCCCATAGGCTCTCCTATGTTGTACTGGCGATCTCTGGTCTTCGTCTGGACTGGTAACTTTTGTCCCAATGGCTGCCATCACCATAAAGTGCGAAGCTTTGCTCCCGGATCTCTCCTCATATTTTTTAATGAGATGTCTAGGGAGATTTTTCTGCTCTTCCCCGATCCGTATTTTGTAGATGTTCTTGGACACCACCTTTTCCACAGGATAAGGTCCTTTCCATCCTACTTGGAGTATATTGGTCTCTGCTGGACTCCACACTTCCACTTTGTCTTCCACTTTAAAAGCTATTTACTCTTAGTCCGCTTGTTGGGTGGTGCGTTCTGGCACTCCGAACAAGACTTCAACCACCGGCGTACATCTCCGGTCATTCCTGGCCAGCAATAATGGCCGGAAATTTGCTGCAAGGTCTCTCTGACACCCATATGTCGATTCTCGCCTATGATGTGTCCACTCTGAAGAATGTGAGGACGGTGGGTCTCTGGAACCACCCACTGCTCGTGCAGATTGTCTCCCCTCCCAGCTCTCCGATAGAGTAGTCGATTCTTCAGAAAGTACTGTCCCTGTTCTGGTGGTTCAGCACTTCTTTGCAGCTTTCTGTAGCAAGGACGCAACGTAGTATCCTTCGTCTGGGCAGTATGCAATTCTCCTATCCCTGAGTTGTCGCATAGTGTCTCTGCCTCTTTTTCCTTCCCTTGAGATCCACTGACTACTGTTCCCTTGGGGGCTGGCTGTTTGGGCATCCCCAAAAAGACATATTTCGTGCCAATGATCATTGGGAATAGGGAGTCAGCTAATACAGCCGCAGGAATAATGCCCGTGACGTACCTGGATTTAATCTCCACCTTAGCGATTGGCAGCGTCATGGTAACAGCACACCTCATTGCCGGCTGTATTTCTATGGTCTCCCCTGTAAGTTGGTCTGGGCTTACCAAGCTGGCGTCCACCACCGCTTCCCCATCCAAACCGGTATCGTAGAGACAAACCACCTGCTGGCCATTGACTTCAATCAGTTCGACCACAGGTGGCCTCTTTTGGTCCGGAGTGTCTTCCATCTCTTTGACCGTTTCCTTGCCTTCCTTTTTTGATTCCTCGAGGTTGGTTATGCAATTGGCGTCTTCTGCCTTGCATCTGCAGTCCACAGTATTATGTGTTGTCGACTGGCAGTGTGTGCACCATGTTCCCTTCCTAGGTTTCCGTGTGTCCTTTTTGTTCCTTTCTCCTTCGCCGACCTCAGCCTTGTCTGTGATCACCGTCGTAGGAATCACTTTGCATGCTGCGAAGTAAGAACTTTTAGGTTTCGATCTGCAGTCCTTCGTGTTATGAGATGGCACTTTGCAGAATGAACACCACTTCTCGGACCACTTTCGTTTCGCTGGAGAATTCGAGGTGTTCTGGTTTCCTTCCTTCACCTTCTCTGAACTCTCCTCTGTGTGCTTTATATAAGGTTCCACTTTTTCTCCTTCCCAGTTTTTAGGTTTCTTTTTCTCTTGTTTCTCCTGAACTTTGGTTTGTGTACTTAGTTCCTCAGTCTCCCCATGTACCTCTACGAATCGCTCCGCCAGCTTATTCACAACATCAATCCGTTCCGCCCCCTGTTCTCCCAAGAAGGTTCTGAGAGGTTTCGACATTTGCTTTCGCATCTGGTCGACCACCATCATCTCTTCGAGACTCTCATAATCCCTCTTGAATTCTGCCAAGTCCATCCATTTCTGGAGATAGGATTTCAGCCTTAGACTGTAGGCGGCGAATAGCTCTCCCGGCTCTCGTCTAGACGATCTAAACATGTTCCGATACGTTTGTGCTGTGACTTCATAATGCTTCATCAAAGCGGCTTTTAATTCCTCGTACTGATTTTCATGTCCTGGTGGTAGGCGTATGTAGACCTCGTACCTGAACCACGTAAGGCCTGGGATAATTAAGAGCCCATCTGCTCCTATCCAGTCCCATAGCGACTGCCATGGCTTCAAAGCGGTTCGCAAAGTTGTCAAATTTTTCTTTAGACTCCTCATAAACAGCTAAGGGAAACTTCATTGCATGGTAGCTAGATCCACTCATGTTGGTTGAACCATGTAACGATGATCCGCCTTCCGAGCCCTCTATCTCTCCCTTAGTTTGTGTTATGAGTTCTAACTCTTTTATGCGATATTCATGTTGTCTAACCTTTTCAGCCTCTTCCATTTCCAATTCTAGTCTCTTGGCCTCCTTTCGATCTTCCCTTTCTTCTTGACGAAATTCTCGCTCTTTCCTGTATGTAATCAGTTAGTTCCGAACCAGCTAAACCAATTGCCTCCCCGTTGGCCCTTAGTTCTGCTGTAGTTACTTTAGGAGTTGCCATAGTTAAGAATGTAAGTCAGCCGGCTGAGTAAAGACACCTTAAAGCAGTAAGAAGTACTCACTATAACCAGATAATCTACCTAGAACCTATATCATTTATCTATGTCTATTTAATATTATTAATCTACAACACCACACAGTACATCACAACCACTCTCTCATCCACAAGAGGAGATATAGGATAAATACTTATGTAGACGTGTGACCGTGTGACTAGGTATGTAATGTGTCTTACCACCTATCCACATTCACCCTGTCTGGAACTTTCTCACTGTAAAGTCACCAGCATTAATGAAATGTTTCTACCATAAATGTAATGGCACCATATATCCAATGGACGTCTTCCATTAAAAGTCATCAATGTATACTTATATTTATTCCAATCAGTATGTCCCAACATGCAGGTACTCCGCTATGCCTGTGCCAATATGCAGGTACCCCTCTATGTATATGCCCTGTTATGCCTCCAGGTCATATGGGTATTATGTTGTACCCCGCTCGCTCCACCAATTATGTCACTTGTTTTCCTGGGAGGAATGTGGAATCAACAAGCACATCTTCAAACTTATTATCTGTTGGGATTATTGACTGACTTCTGTCTACACTTTTCCCTTCTGTCTTCCCTTCCATATATCTATTTCTTTCACTCTCTCTGTTATTCCATCAACACATACTCCGACAACAGTTCCTTTCAACGATAAATAAAAAATGTATTAATAAAAACTATGTCTGGTGTATGTATGGACTGGGTATATGTAGATGGTATTGTCTACTAGTGTGAATGCAAGATAGGACGGTTGACTTCGTATGTGCCGTAGTTCTTCTCGCCTCTTCTGTCGGCCAAAACACAGGACAGCACACACAGATATGGAGTGATCTCACCCTGAATGATCTCCTCCTGCTTGAGTCTGGACTTAATCCAATTCTTGAAGAAAACAACTGTTCAATGTCTTATCACCAGAAAATAATCCGATTTGGTAAGTCACTGAAGTTCATATATTTCCCGTTTTGGAAGGTATTATAATCCACCTCTGAATACACACCGCCACTATCCAACATTGTCTAGAGTTACTATGAATGTTCTACACCATGTCTATTGTTAATACAGTTTAATGTTTCGGCACAGTGCAATTGCATGCAGTTTTAAGTATCCCTGCTTGCCACAGGTTAACGTCTTTTCCTTTTCCGGGTTTTAATTGTATATTCGTTTGAGCATACAGTGTTCTGTATTTGACGTTAAGTTATCACTTCTTCCTATTAAAACATGTCTATGTTCTTGTTGGTTCTAAGTAGGTGCTTTATTTGCTCAAGTGTAGTACCCTTCATCTCTTCTCTGATTTCAATAGGGGGATTGGAACCTGTGGAGAAGATAGGTAATCTGGTGACATGCGTCTGCTTCATATAATTTTCTTATGTGAGAGTCCTTCTCTAGCCATACTGAAAAGCCTCCGAAAAACATACGGACATACGATTTCTGAGTGCACTAAAGAACAAACACCTATATCCCTATGCTACTATTACACTAATATATTAATACCTTATATATGCACTTATTCTCCTAGAATCGAAATACACTAGCGAATAACACACTAATATCCCATATTCTTTCAATCATTAGGGACGTGTATTTCTTTCCCCACTCAGGAGGCATAGATCATTCAGCCCAGTTTGGAACACACACTAACCAGAAACCCCATGTTCTGCTATTTTATACTCAGTGTCCAATCCTTCGTTGATTGTTTGATCTACCATCCTCAACCCTCGTCTCTTGACGTATCCTGCCCATCAAAAGCGGTGAAATCACGTAGTGGTTAGTTGTTCGTTTCTCTCCGTTGTTACGCTGTTCTTCCGTTCATCGCTGGTCGTACTTCAAAGAAATCTATGCTTTGATCACCGTTTTTCAGTTCCCCGTTCTTGTCCGTTCGTTTTCCCGTCGGCCGATACGAGCGGCCGCCAATGACCTCGGCGAGCTCCTGTATCCTATTTTTATATTCGGAGGTCAATGTTCTTTACTTTATTCCTCCTCTCAGAATGAAGTACACAATTGTTAACCCTCCTCCTTCATTGCATTTTGATATGTAAGTTATCAAGGAATCACTAAACTGCAGTTTTTCCGTTACAGTGGTTAAGGGATGTTTGGTTGGGGGATGGGTGGGTAGAGGATGTGTGGGTGGATAGGATATGTGGGTGGGTGAGTGTGTGTAGGTTATGAGATGGTGGGGGATGCTTGTAGGGGTCGGCTCGGGATCTGTGAGTGGGCTGGGGGAGATGGGAGATTAAGTGGATGGGTGCGGAATTTGTGTGTGGGTAGGTGCGGAATATGTGAGTTGACGGGGAGATGTGTGTGTGCGTGGGGGGGGGGGTGTGGCCGAGGAATGTGTGTTTGGCTGGATGGTTGGAGGTGTGTTGGTGGAGAAGGATATGTGGGTGAGTGATTGTTCGTAGGTAGTTGGACGGTAGAGGATATGTGAGTGATGGGGGGATGTGTGTAGGTGGGTGGATGTGTGTGGGTGGGGATGTGTGGGTTGGGGAATGTATGTGTGCTTGGGGTGTGGGTGGATGGGATGTGATATACTACCAGTCCAACATGAGGCAAATGCAAAATGCAAACCGCAGCCACAAAGATAAATACTCCAGAGGCCGTAGCGGTTCAATGACTAACCGCAATGCTGGGGACATAAGTGAATAAACAAAGCTGTAAAAGACAAACAGGAAAAAAAATATAAAAAGTGGTTGAAAAGCAAACAGGAACATGATTACATAGAATATAGAATAGCGAGAAGACATGCAAATGGAATAGTAAAGAGAGAAAAACAAAAAGACTCGGAAGAGAATGGAGTAACTCTAATTAAAAATGGATGGAGGCAACTAGAAACTTGTAAATACAGATAAGTGCAATAGAACCAAAAAAGAGCCCGTTGACCCAACTGAAATAATTAATAGCGATAAAGGAGAACCAATAAATGAAGAAAAAAAAATCCTTAAGATGGAAGCAGTACTTCGAACAACTTCTAAACATTCCATCAGATATCACAGGAATTCAAGAAACCTCCACAGATGTCACCGAAGAACTTGAACCAGACATACGTAAAGAAGAAATTATAGAAGCCGTCAGATTAGCTCCATTGAACAAATCACCGGGGCAAGATGAAATACCAAATAAACTAATTAAAGCAGCAAGAGAAGTTGGAATGCGTGGCTACATAGACTATTCAACCATGTTTGGATAGAACAGACACCACGAGACTGAGGAAACGCAATAATTATACCAATATGAAAAAACAAAGGCAGCAAAAGAGACTGCACACAATACAGAGGCATTTCCGTTTTGAGTCATACTTGGAAAATATTTTGCGAAATTCTTGAGAAAAGATAGACTACTATGGAACCCCAGCTAAGAGAAACGCAACTTGGATTTAGGAAAAACAAAGGATACACATATGTCATTTTTGCTCTTAGGCAACATATAGAAAAATCAATTGAATTCAAAGAAACACTATACTTAGCCTTCGTCGACCAAGAAAAGGCATTTAATAGAGTAGATAGAAACAAGCTGTTGAACATCTTTAAACAATATAGAGTGAGTAAACATCTAACAAACCTATGTAGAAGCTTATGCAACAACAGTGAATGCATAGAGCAACTGGGGGAACTCAGAACCCTTTACCATAAGATCCGGAGGACGACAAGGTTTTGTCCTGTCCCCTCTCTTATTCATAATCTATATAGACAACATATGTAAAGAAACAAGACAAACAGAGACCGCAAGAACACCGCATGAGGAGAAGACAGAAGAAGTACAATCTGCAAATTACACCATTAGACAATTCCTGTTTGCGGATGACCACGCACTAATAGCAAAATCAGAAGCTGAATTACAAGACCACATGAATAGTCTAAACGAAATGTGTAGGGAACATAACATGAAAATTAGCACAAGTAAAACAAAGGTAATGACTATAACTAAAGATGAAAAAACAAAAATTCACCTAAACGAACATCCCCTGAAACAAGTAAAGAGTTTTAAGTACATAGGAAGTATAATATCATCAAGTGACAAATCAGAAGACGAGATCGAAAATAGATGCAATAAGGCAAACCAACTCATTGGATAAATGGCACTAATACTGAAGAACAAACATGTATCAATAGTTACTAAGAAAGCACTTTACAACACAATCGTCCCAACAACTCTATGCTACCAATGGCAAACCTGGACAATTACAGAAAAAGAGAAACTGAAAAATCACAACAACATAAATGCGATTCCAGAGAAGAATACTCAATGTATCAAGAAGAAATAAGATTAGAAATGAAGAAATCAGGACTAAAGTGGGGGTTATAGCAGCGCTAGATTTTATTAGAAGGTAGCAAGTAAAATGGTTTGGCCATGCAAATAGATTACCAACTAACAGTATACCACAACAAGCAATAATGTACAGACCCGATAGAAGCAGAGGAAGAGGCCGACCACGTGAGCGATGGATGGAGGGAATAGCAGAGTCCATGGGAATATCGATACATGAAGCCCATAAGCGGGTACTCTCCCGCTGTTTATTCTTCACCTCGACACCGCAAGGTACAAGAGGAACCTGATGAGATAACATGAGATGAATGAGTGACTTCAAAGCGAAAGTAGGAAATCAAGGAGATGGATGCAAAGTAGGTAACATGGCTTGGGAGAACGAAACGAGAGAGGATACAGACTTTAGAATGGGCAAAAGAACATGAACTGAATGTCAAACAAATGTAAAAAATGTGCACGATTAGATGGTGTTTCCACCTTGTCGTGGTGGGGGAGCTTGAGTTTCTCAATGACCCTGAGAGCTATGCCGGCGGTAGCGTAGCTACCAGCAGGGCCTCCCAAGCCGGACAGGTCAAAGGGTAGAGAACAGACAAAGAGAAACACCCTGGTCCTCCAGGTTGGGGGTTGAAGCGTGGGGTTAACATCCCCACCTTTGTAAAAACCTTTCTTTGTTACGAAACAAATACATGAGCCTCGATATCGGACTGACTTATCTGGACAACGACCTTGGAACGTTAAAGGACTTTTGAGATTTGGAACATGGAATGTACGGACACTATATCGAGCTGGAGCGGCCGAAGAACTAACCCGGGAGCTGATTGAATATCAAATGGATATAACAGCAATTCAAGAAATAAGGTGGCCAGGAGAGGGTACTTTAGAGCAAAATGGAATGATTATAATATATGGAGGAAACACCCAAAATAAACATGAATTAGGAACAGGATTTGTCATCAAAAAAGAGTTATGGGGGAACGTTTTAAACTTTAATGCTTTTAATGACAGGATTAGTAAATTACGAATAAAAGGTAAATGGAAAAATATAACGATGATTAATGTACATGCACCTACTGAAGAGAAAGAAGATGATATTAAAGAAGACTTTTATAATGATCTGGAAGATGTCATAGAAGAAACCCCCAAACAGGACATCCTGATTGTGCTGGGAGACTTCAATGCAAAAATAGGTAGAGAGCAAACTAATAAAAAAAGTGGCCGGTATGGAAAGCCTACATACAACTTCAAATGATAATGGATGGAGAGTCATCAACCTGGCAGAAGCCAAAGGACTGCAGGTTAGCAGTACCAGACTACAAAGAAAGGATATACACAAACAAACTTGGAAATCATGTGACAAGAGAACCTATAATCAAATAGATCACATTTTAATTAACAACAGAAATGCATCAAACATACAGCAAGTCAGAAGTTATAGAGGAGCTGAGTGCCACAGTGACCACTTCCTCGTTGGAGCAAAATTTAAAATAAAACTTAAGAGAGCTTTCTATACTAAATTACAAAGATTACACCCAACATATAACAGAGAAAAACTGCAAGACATTACAGTCAAAGAGAAATTTACAGATGAAATAAAATGTAAACTTGAAACTCTGCAAAACCCTTTGGAGGAAAGCATTGACCAAACTTGGTTGAACATCAAGAATACAATTCAGTCTACCGCAGAAGAATGTCTCGGTGTGTTAACCACGCATAGAAAGAACATATGGTTCAATCAAAAATGTGAAGAAGCAGTCATTAGGAAGAAGAATGCCAGACATGTATGGTTAAATGACATCAATAACATCCAAAAGGAAGAGCATTATAGAAATGAATGTAAAGAGGCTACAAAAATAGTCAGACAGCAGAAGCGAGAATATATGAGTAATATAATCAAAGATATGGAAACTAATCACCAGAAAAATGAATCCAGAAAATTTTTTAAAGAACTGAAGTCAATGAAACGAGGGCACCAACAAAACACATATGGTTTAAAAGACAAAAATGGGAATATGATAAATACCAATGAGGAAATGTGCAACACATGGAAAGAATATTTTATTGAATTACTAAATTGTGAAGCTCCAAGTAACATTTTCTCACAGGAAGAGGTTCTAACATGCGAACCACAAATTGAAGAACCTACATTTGAAGAAATCCTATATGTAATCACACGACTTAAAAACAATAAGGCAACTGGGACTGATGGAATTGCTGCTGAATTTATAAAGGCAGGTGGCCATGCATTACATCTAAAGCTATACGATCTAATAATAAAAATCTGGAGGACAGAAGAATTACCCCATGACTGGAAAGAGTCATTATTGATACCTATCTTTAAGAAAGGAGACAAGTTCCAATGTGGAAATTATAGAGGAATATCACTACTGTCCACAAGCTATAAGATACTATCCGCAGTATTACTAAATAGACTAAAACCATATTCAGAAGACATATTAGGTGACTACCAGGCGGGTTTTAGACAAAACAGATCAACAATAGATCAGATATTTATCTTACGACAAATAGCCGAGAAACATTGGGAATATAAAAGAGATCTCCATAACATTTTTGTGGATTTTAAAAAGGCTTATGATAGTGTCCATAGGAATAGTCTATGGAATGCTATGCAGGAATTTGGAATACCAAGGAAGTTAATCAACATGACCAGACTATGCATGGAAGATACTTATAATATAGTAACATATAAAGGCAGGAAATCAGACCCCTTCCAAATAACATCTGGCTTGAAACAGGGTGATGCACTATCGCCGCTACTCTTCAATTTGGCTCTAGAGAAAGTTGTAAGGAAGGTAAAGGAGGAATGTGATATTGGAGGAACATCCAAGCTGCTTGGTTATGCAGATGATATAGATATTATAGGGCAAAGTGAACAAAAGACATTGGAAATATTGACTCACTTAAAGGAAAAAGCCCAACAGATGGGGCTGGTTATCAACCAAGATAAGACAGAATATATGGTAATTTCAAGAGACGGAATGGCTAGAAACTCTGGCCACATACAAATAGATAATATGACCATTAAAAGAACGGAAACATACAAATACCTGGGTACGATCTTCAACTGCTCCAACATCATAAGGGAAGAAATACAAACTAGAATCAACTCTGGAAATAAGATATACTATGCACTACAACATCTACTAAAATCAAAGGCGCTATCTCGTAACACCAAAATCACAATATACAAAACACTGATCAGACCAGTTGTGCTGTATGGCTCTGAAACCTGGAGTACAACGAAAGGAGACGAAGCCTTGTTACAAACCTTTGAGAACAAAATTTTAAGACGCATCTTTGGACCCATTAGGGATACACAAAGTGGAGAGTGGAAAAGAAGAAGTAACAAAGACATTTATGATCTGTTTAAGTCCCCGCTAATCACTGGTATCATGAAGGCTAATAGACTACAATGGCTGGGGCATATAGAAAGAATGGAAGATAATAGGGAAACAAAACTCGCTTACACTCAGGAAATAAATGACCGTAGACCCCGAGGTAGACCAAGAAGGCGGTGGAGAGATAATACATGTACAGACCTACAAGCACTTGGAATCAACGACTGGCAAGAGAAGGTCCACCAGAGAGACGAATGGAGACGGATTGTATTTGCAGCAAAGAACCTCAATGGCTCGGAACGCTGAAGAAGAAGAAGAAGATTAAACAAAAAAAAAATAGAAAAGACTACTTGTGCATAGTGGAACATTCTAGCAAAATATTCTTGTCAGTGAATTTCGGAACACGACAATGTGCAATGTCATCTTATTGATAAATAAAAAATAACTCGAACTAGAGCACTAGAAACGTTTGGTTGAAGTTTCTTACAAATATCACTTAATATTATAATGGGATACCTATAATTTATGTGTTCACCAATTTATAAATATCATCCCTTCTCGGCCTGTTGGCTAAGAACAGAATGTAGTATGTGAGTGCAAGTCTGGTTCGCAAGATCAGTCCGGCGTCTGGCGTTCGTTGTCTTGGATGGCTGTGTGAGATGTACCCAATCGGGAACTTCCCAGTCGACGCAAGTTAGCGAGGCATCTGTTTCGAGAATGTGACCGCAACGCGAACCCGGAATCGCGGTGTGAGCGAGCGAAAGAGCACTTTTTGAAAGATCGTTCGACAAGGTCTCGATATGCGCCCACTCTCTCTCGATGAGTAGTGGGCCTGTAGTGAGTAAGCTGGCATAGCTTTTCAGTCATTCCTGCCTGGCATAGTTTGAAAGCTCGTCGGTAGACGTCCAGTTGCTTTGCATGAGTTGAGTTGAGTTGAGTTAAGAACCTACATCACTGCACTCAGGACATTCCCATACGTGCTCAGTCCCATCATTCAACAGCCAGCGAAGAGTCGTACTACTAATCGTTCCCACCGGGTACCGAGGGTACTGGGCGATTGCTACTCTTGGCCTGCGTGTGCGTGAATAGTCCGCCTGTGCGATAGATATCTGGTTGATCCTGCCATTAGTAATAATAGTATTAAGCTTATCTCAAAGATGAAGTCATGCATGCCTAAATTCACACTATCGAATGCTGGAACAGCGAATGGTTCATTAATTCATCGGAGTTCATTGGATGACTTGGTCCTACTCGAATAAATGTGGCAATTCTAGAGCTAATACATGCTTACCAAGCTCCGACCCTCGTGGACAGTTTTAGTACAAAACCAATTACTGTTGTTTTCCGAGGGACGTAGCATTCCCACTGGTGACCCTGGATAACTCTGTGTTGATCGCATGACCTCACATGCCGGCGAAATAGCTTTCAAATGTCTGCCCTTCCAAATGTCGATAGCGCGTGTCTTTCCTACCATGTTGGTAACTGGTAATTGGGTCTCAGGGTTCGATTTTGGAGAGGGAGCATGAGAAACGGCTACCACATCCAAGGAAGGCAGAAGGCGCGCAACTTACCCACTCCCGGCACGGAGAGGTAGTGAAGAAAAATAACAATACGGGACTCTATCGAGGCCCCGTAATTGGAATGAGTACACATTAAACCCTTTAACGAGGATCTATTGGAGGACAAGTCCGGTGTCAGCAGCCGCGGTAATTCCAGCTCCAATAGCATATATTAAAGTTGTTGCAGTTAAAAAGCTAGTAGATGGATCTCTGATGCAGGCGGGAGGTCCGGCTCGCGCCTGTTTACTGCCCGTTGTTCCTGCCCTACGATCTGCGGACTCTCTCCCGTGGGTGCTCTTCGCTGAGCGTCCCGGGTTACCTGCGCGGTTACATTGAAAACATTAGAGTGTACAAACCAGGCCAGGGCTGCCAGAATAATGGTGCATGGAATAATGGAATAGGACCTCTGTTATATTTTGTTGGTTTTCTTAACTGGAGGCAATGATTAACAGTGACAAACGGGGGACAAATCGTATTGCGGTGTTGGAGATGATATTCTTGGATCGCCGCAAGACGAACTACTACGAAAGCATTTGTACAGAATGTTTTCATTAATCAAGAACGAAAGTCAGAGGCGCGAAGACGATCAGATACCGTCATAGCTCTGACCATAAACGATGCCGACTAGCAACCCCAGTTGAACTGAAGCGAAACTTAAACAAAATGGAATATACCTTGCAAATCCATTGCGTATAAAGTCCGAATCATTTGCCAGGTGCCACTATATGCTTGGTCCAGACTCTTTTTCTACGGCTCTAAGCTGAGGGATTTGGCTGAACGCTTCTAAGTCAATATCCCCCAGTTGTGAGGGCCTGTCCGTTACTCATCCTCTGCTGCATGGAGGTGAGATGCTGAGCCAGCAGCATCTGCAGCCTACCTTGTGCCTTACGTCTGTAAGTGCCACTACTGTAAGACCATTAATGGTGAGAAAGCGTCCCAGTCAGTATCTAAAGTTTATTGAGTGAACGTTATCAAAGGTGGAAAAGCATCCCATTGGCACGAAATGTAATATTGCTTGGCTAGCAAATCCATTACGTGGAAGTCCGAAACGAAATCTTGCTGTGTGGATGTCGTCTGCATACTGGTCCATCCTGGTCTTCGGAGAAGTAGCATGTGGTGAACGGGAGGCCCAATATACGGAAGTGAGGCTAAGCAGCCATATGAAGGACGTGACGATTCCTCGTGTGAGCCTAGTACCAGGGGAATATGTGTCGGCTCTGCAATTATGGAAGCCACCTTGGATAGCGGAGAATACCCATGGTCTGCCCCTGCCTTCCCTTGAGGGCTGACCGGTATGTCTCCAGCTGTTCTAAGTGTGTCAGGTGGGATAGGGATAACACCACGACAGTAATAGTCGAGAAAGGTACCCAGAAGCTCGAATGCGAATACTGGTCGGCTAGCAAACCCATTTCGTGGAATTCCGAACCGAAAGCTCTCTGAGTGGATGTCATCTGCAGACTGACCACTCCTGGTTTTCGTGGGGGAGAGGGGGGGGCCTGGGGCGAACGAAATGACCAATATACGGAAGTGAGGCTAGGCAGCTATGTACAGGCCGTGACGATTCCTTGGGTGAGCCCAGCACCAGAGCGCTATGTTACTACTCTGCAATTATGGAGGCCTCCTTGGATGGCTGGGAATGCCCATGGTCTATCCAGGCCTTCCCTTGAGGGATGACCGGGATGTCTTCGGCCGTTCTAACTTGACCAGCTGGGATGTGGATGACACCACAACAGTGAGAGTCCAATGTCCGTCCCAGAGTGAGAGTGGAATTCCTTCGGAACACCCGCGAAGGTTAACCCGGTCAACAAATAACCACAGAAGTCGGATGTGTCAGCATAAAGGCGCAAGTAAAGCAGCTCTGCTGTAAATATGCACAACGCAACAACGTCCTAGTGAGACTGGAATGTCCTTGAATTTGAAAATTTTAATTCGGTCAACAAATGTCCGCAGAAGTCGGATGTGTTGACCTAAAGGTGCAAGTAAAGCAGCTCTGCTGTAAACAGGCACAAACAAATTTTCATCTGATTGGCACCTTGCCGTCTTGACAGACGATAGTTTGTGCATCAAAAAGGCATAATAACTTTTACCAATGGCGGTAGCGAGTGTGACTGATAAGGCCAATTCGCGTTGTAAATGTTCGTCCACAGTGGGTGCTTGTCAACACGTGGTCATTTCTACCATCATGCACCATCTTACGTCTCACACGCTCGGTGTGTGACTTATCTGCTATAATTTTCTCCTTTGTCTTTATTCCATTTCTGATGCTTGCCCTCCATGCAACACGTTCAGCGGCGACTTGCACTGTGCATTATCAATGCCTGTATCAATCATGTCCCGCTTACACACATCTTTGTATCGTAGTAGAGGCCGACCCTGAGATCTCTTACCCATGTGTAATTCACCAAAACAAGATGTCCTTTGGTATTCTACCGTCATCCATCCTCCTAAGATGTCCTATCCATCTAAGTCTACGAAGACTGAGCATGGAATAAACCGTCAAACAACCTGATCTTTCCAATACTTTCAGTATTTATGATTTGGTCTTGCCACTTAATACCAAGAATTCTTCGCAGGCACCGCATATGAAAGCTGTTTCTCTCCATAGCACAAAGCCTGGGATAAAATATAGAGATCATGTGTTGCCTGCCTAGTTCACTCCAGAGGAAAGGTAACACCTACACATCTGGAACAAGACAAGCTGCAGAAGCTGCCGGATCAGCAAAGAAACGCTCTAAATGTCCGCCTGTCGGAGCTTTTATACAACGCCATTACGTCTGAGAAAATACACCACGGATGAACGCAGAAGAAGAAGAAAGTGTAAAATCTGCATTTGATCTTGCCAGGGCCACCAGCAGAGGCGGTCATCCGAATGACATACAAGGACGTGGGGACCTGATGGAGTCCTTCTGGTACTTGGGGAAACAGCGAGCCTTTATTTAATTTAATAAAAAAAACAACAACAAACAAACAGATTCTCGAGTAAAGAAAAGTTATTTTAAAATTAAAAAAAAACCACATTAAAATGAAAACAGGTAATTAAAATGTTGGAGGGACATAACACAATAACAGCTAATATTGCAAGGGACATTACTAAAAGAATCATAAGCGTATTATTTGATTTAAATAGCGGTAGTATTTATAATAACGTGTTATAAATATTTTATAGTATTTTTAAAAAATATAGAATCCATAAACAAAGAAATAATAATTTTAAGTCGTCTTTAAAATGTTTGTAAAAGTAATTGCCTTGTTTTATGTGAATGAGAATTTAATAATGCATTGTTGTAATCCTTGTCCATGTTACATTAAATGTTTTGGGCTTTCAAAGGTAATACATTTTCCCCGCGCAACAGAAAAAATTTTTGTCCGGCCTGTCAAAGGCCAAACACCCTTAATGTCACCTCTCGGACCCCTTGACTGAAGTAAACCTGTAGAATCTGCTCTTGATCTTGCCAGGGCCACATGCAGACGCGGTCATCCGAATGACACAATGACATGTGCGCCTCTGATCCCTTCGGAAACACGACTCCTAAAAAAGATTCTTAATTTTCAGCACTTTTGATTGTTTTACGGCATTTTGATGTCTGTCTGTCTGTCTGTCTGTCTGTCTGTCTGTCTGTCTGTCTGTCTGTCTCTCTCTCTCTCTCTCTCCCTCCCCTCTCCCCTCTCTTCTCCTCTCTTTCTTTATCTATCTCTCTGTCTCCTCTCTCATCTCTCCTCTCTCTCTCTCTCTCTCTCTCTCTCTCTCTCTCTCTCTCTCTCTCTCTCTCTCTCTCTCTCTCTCTCTCTCAGAAGTCACACATGCCTGTTTCAATCTAATTAATAAAATGGGACACTTGTTGAGTGACACCGTGGATTGTTTAAACTGGAATAAATCTAGATTTAGATAATTTTTTTAAAAATAAGAGCTCGTTGTTCCCACAAGGGCCAGAACTGCCCCATCAGGTCCCCACATCCCTGTGTGTCATTCGGATGACTGCCTCTGCTGGTGGCCCTGGCAAGATCAGGTGCTGATACTACACTTTGATAATAGCCAAAAGGCAAAGAATGGATTCATTCATTCATTCAGTAGAATGTCCTTTGCAGAACCTCGCTCCCATAACAACCTTCCGGAAAACCTCTCCATCATAAGCAAGATGTCCCGAGTCTGATACACCCATCTGGAGATCATCAGCCACATCCTGCACCCATCTTCTCCTTGGCCTTCCTCTTCCTCTCTTCCCAGGCATATACCCCTCCATTATTGTTCTCTCCAAACTTTCGCGACGTTTCAAGTGACTAAAATATTTCAATTTTCTTTGTTTTATCGTTTTTAATAGCCAACCTTCTTCAATATTCAGCTCTTGAAGTATTGAGCATTTGTTCTTTTCTTTACCCAAGATATTCTTAGAACGCGTCTATAACATTTATTTGAATAACGAAGACACAAACAATAGATTACACGATTTATTGCCTGGCATATTTCGCTGCATCTCGTTAGGTACATACTGCAGAAATCACACAACTTACGTGAATTAACTAGATAAATCCTTCAAGTTGAAATATACACAATTTCGCACAGTAATGTCACTTATCTACCACGGTAATTTTAAGCTGACTAACATGTCTTTCTGTTTACACAATTCTGGCTTGCGTTGATAGATCATAATTGCTTCTGCAAACTTTAACAAGCGAGTATTTTGTGTGTTAAACAACACGCGAAAGGCAGTGTCTCTGTCCACTACATGGCCGCTTTCGATATAATGCCTACCAATTGAAGACGCCCCACGAGGCTAGCATCTCCTGTGTGTTGTATCTTGTTGACCCATTTAGGTATGTGTTCTGACACTCGTTTGTTAAGCTGTCTCTCTGTTCTACCAATGTAGAAGGCCTGGCATCTACATAAGAACCGGTAAATACAATTGTTTGTGGCGTACAGAGGAACAGGCTCTTTGACTGTTGGTGTAGGAATGGGTACGGTTTTACATCTAATGACTGGAGTTGCAGCACAGAATGTTCGGCCTACTGCTGTAGTAAACCGGTCTTGTAGACGTTGCATTACGTCATCCCCTCGAAAGGTTAGCTGGATGAATACCTTGAGTTTAGGGACTGTAGTTACGTCTGGTTTTGGTTTGGGCTGTTGGCAGTGGCGCTTTATAAATCCTGTGGAGTACCCATTCAGGTTTAAGACATTCATTAGAGTTTCAAATTCCTCTGTCAGTGTGTCCTGGGTGCATATCTTTCTAGCACGGTCAAACAGGGTCCGTACTAAGCCCCGTTTGTACTGGACAGGTGTGAAGCTCTGAAAATGTAGGTATTGGCCAGTCCATGTTCCTTTGCGATACACCGATCTTTGAATTGTGCCGTCTGCTCTACGTCTTATTAGAATATCTAGGAACGGCAACTCTTCGTTGTGTTCGTGTTCCATAGATAGAGAGATGTTTTTATGCGTCTTGTTCATTGTGGCCTGGAACGATGTTGCTTGTAGCTCGTCTGTGGTGATAATTAGTATATCGTCCACATAACGACGGTAAAAGGCCAAGTTGTTGATGTCTGAGGATCTCTTTTCTTCTAAATGTGCCATGAAGATGTCCGCTAGAATAGAACCAAGAGGACGCCCCATGGCCACTCCGTCAATTTGGCGGTATGACTTAGTTAGAAAATTGAATTGTATGTTGGCGGTACATAGTAGTAGTAGCCTCTCCAGAATAGGTGTTGGTATGCCTAATTTTAGTTGTTTGTCTTCAATGCGTTCCCTTATTATTTTCACTGTCTCCTCTAATGGAACGTTAGTGAATAGGGAGGCTATATCCATGGATGCCATGTGTTTGTTATTTATGTCCATAGTATCCAATAATTCCACCAGTTGGAATGTATCTCTGAGTATGTTTGGAACGAAGGACTGTCGTACTGGCTTTAAAATTTCGGCTAGCCATCTCGCCATTCGGTGTTGTGCAAAGTTAACCATGGACAGGATAGGTGTTAGCGGGATGCCGGGCTTGTGAAGTTTGGGTAGACCGTACATCTGAGGAGTGTGCGAGCCACGTGGTGTGAGCGTTTTTGCAGTGGCCTCACTGATGAGTCCCGCATTCACAAGTGACTGGATCTCTTTCCTCATTATTGCATCCAGGTCCTCCGACTTGTTTACTTTTTGATCTATCCTGAATTTGGATTCACCTGCCAATATTTCATCCATTTTTCCCTGGTAGTCTGACATGTCCATCACTACTGCACCCCTTTGTCAGGTTTCAGTGTGACGAGGTTTTTGTTAGCCTTTAACGCTTTTAAGGCATTAAGGTGTTCGTTGGTCAGCGGACACGTCTGTTTAGAGGGTGTTGTGCGATACTGGTGTTCTAAATCTACCAGATTGGCCTTCAGCCACCCGACCGACTCAGCAGAGGTAGGTGATAACTTGGAGACTTGATCAAACAACATTTCAAACTGTGCTTGCGACTCAACACGGTTAATGTGTTTAGGCTTTATGCAAAATTTTAATCCGTATGCAAGGGCCTCCGTTTCAATGTTGTTGAGTACGTATGACGATAAGTTCCTCACATATTTTTCTGGGTTGTCTAGTACTGACGTTGTTACCTTTTCAGTGCTCAGTGATTTGTTGAGGCGAGCATTGTCTGCGATTTTCACCTTATACACTGTTTCTGTGCAGAATTTAGTGAACTTCAAGTAGCCATACAAGCTCAATTCTTGGGTGACGTAGTAGGCAGAACTGTGTGTGCGCTTCAAGTTGGCCAGCTTGGACTGGGTTTTGCAGTGGCCTCACTGATGAGGTCCGCATTCACAAGTGACTGGATCTCTTTCCTCATTATTGCATCCATGACCTTGAAAATACCTTCAGAATAAAACAACCTATTTTTCGAACTAAACCAGCTATCACAAGTCAGTATGACATCTTCGTCCCTGTCAAGACGATTTCCTTCCAGCTGTATTTTTTTACGATTTGGTGAATCTAAGTCTCATCTACTGTCCTCATGGTCTTTTACATGTTTTATGACCACCACATGTTGAACAACTGGCCACAGCAATCAACCCGTGTTTGTTTCTGTTCACATGTCAGCAGGCGCTGGGCACACACTTTACTCATGTTCAGTCTGTTCAGTCATGTTCAGTGTAAAATTCTGAAAACTGTACTCTTACTCAGTTTAGCTGAACCCGATATCTCTGCAATTGTCATTTTCCTATCCTGGTCTATGATTTTCTTCACTTTTGCAGCATTTGCATCATTGCACTCTGAGGACGGTCGTCCTGGTCTTAGCAGATCTGCAACTCGGGAACGGTCATACTTAAACTGCAAACACAATTTTTCTACAGAAGCATACGAAGGACAGACTTCCACAAACACTGGCTCCATCTCCCTGTGTATTTCGGTAGGTGGTTTTCCCTGTAACATCGAGAATTTTATCACAGTCCTGGCGTCTGATTTCTCCATTGTTCTGACACACCGTTGGATGTGCAGATATGGTCAATAGGGTGTGTTGTGTCATGCACCATATCGGGAAAACCAGTTGAGGTGGAAAATTCATAAATCACAAGTTCATTACAAATTGAATTATCTATACATGTGCCAAGTTTCAATTTTCTCCGCCTACTGCATCATGGTCAGGCTAAAGACTTATGAGAAGCCTCTTGTATTGATTTTTTAATTTTATTTATTTTTTTTTTTTGTTAGCATATCCTTTACAGGACTTAGCTGTCAACACCAGCATCTTTCAGCTGAATGTTGATCTCTTGGCAAGAGTACGCTCAGTAGTTTGCCACTGCTTTCTGAGCGGCCAGCTCAGTATCCCGCAAGTCACGAGCGGGGGTCGAACCGCCTCAGCTCTCGCTCCGCTACGAGACTCTGCGTGATAAACGGGATTACAGAGAAAAAGTGTTCTAATCCCACAGCCAGAGAGACAGGCTTGTATTGATTGCTGGGACTAAAAGGTCATTAACACTTTATTTTGTAAAATATTTTATTTATTTATTTTTTTACTTTTTTTTTTTTTAAATTCGCGAAATGCCTCACGCCAAGGTAGGTTTTCAGTAGACCAAAAAGGTGGAAATCACTAGGCGCTAAGTCGGGGTTGTAATGTGGATGTTTCAGAAATTCCAACTTAATTTTCTCCTGAGTGAATCGAGCCGTATGCGGTCTGGCATTGTCATAAAGAAGCAATACTCCTCTAGTCAGCAGTCCCGGACGTTTTCTTCGAAATGCATCATGAAGCATCGAAAGAACTTCACAGTACGTTTCAGAATTCACATTGTCACCTTTCTTCTTGAAATTGGTTGAAAACTCTCCTTGACAATCCCAGAACACTGTCAGCATAATCTTCCCTGCTGATGGTGTATCCTTTAATTTTTGGACACAAGGCGAAGAAGGATGTTTCCATTGCATTGAAAACATGCTTTGATTCGGGCTGGGAGTGATGCACCCATGATTCGTCCCCAGTAACAATCCTGTTCAGCATGTCTTCTCCTTCATCTTCGAATCGACAAAGATAATGCAAGGACTGGCAAAATAGGTTCATTTGTGTTCCTCCTTCAATTGTCTGGGTACCCACCTTGAGCACACTTTCTTAAATTTCAATCGATCATACATTATGCTGTATGCTGAACCATATGAGCACCATATTGCAGATGCTACAGAGTCTATCGTTACTCGCCTGTCACCTCTAATCATCTCCTCCACCCGCTGCACGGATGCTTCGATTGCATTCTCAACAGGACGACCAGATCGGATTTCATCAACAATTTTAGAGCGTCATTGAGAAATTTTTCTACTCACCTATGCACCGCTTTACGGGACAAACATTTGTCAGAATAAACAGGAAGCATTTCCTCATGAATGCCCTTTGCATGCAGTCCTTTCGCCCACAATAAAAGCACAACAGCACGTTTCTCTTCGGTTTTACACTCCGTAAGTACAGTCGCCAGTTTGTTTATCGCTGCGCATGCGCATGAGACACCTAGCGCCACCTCCCTACCTTTGCTTTGATGTCACCCATTATATTTATTTCTGAATTTTTACATTTCTTCAACGGAGGCTCCATGACGTCATAAAATTCCTCTATACTATTTTCACTACATTCTCCTGTTTAGGCATATATTTGAACAGCGATTATGTTAAAAAAAAAAAACTGCCTATTAATTTTACCAATAGTACCCTGTCTGACACAGCCGAATATCCTTGAACAGATTCTCGCACTCGAGCACTAGAAACGACTGCTTGTGGGTTCTGATCAAAATCACGCAATGTTCGAATACGACACCTATTATTCCTATTTAACACAATTCATGAATGCTATTCTTTCTTGGCCTTTTGGCTAAGATCAAAGTGTAGTATCTGCACTTGATCTTGCCAGGGCCACCAGCAGAAGCAGTCATTCGAGTGACACTCAGGGACGTGGGGACCTGATGGGGCGGCTCTGGTTCTTGGGGGAACAGCGAGCTCTTATGTATAAAAAAAAAAACACACACCCATAAAAATAAACACGTATAATTAAAATAGTGGAAAGGGACTTAACATTATAGCAGTTATTTTTTATGGGACATTATTCAAAGCACTATAAATGTATTATGTAATTTAAATAATGATAGTATTTATAATAACTTTTATCAGACTTTTATAGAAATTATTTACAGTTATTGACGGCATAAGTGATGAAATAAGAAATGTAAGATATCATAAAAGAGTTTATAAACATAATGGCTTTATTTCACAAACATGAGAATTTCGTAATGTATTTTTCTTTCTTTCCCTCATTATTTCATTAAATGTGTTGTGCTTTCAAAAGGTTCCATGCAGTGAGCGCCAAACTACTATTTGCCAGACCTGTATACGGACTAACATCCTTAATATCGCCACTTGGCTTAGATGGAAGTGTAGAATCTGCGCTTGATCTTGCTATGTCCACATGCAGAGGCGGTCTCCAGAATGACACGACGTGGAACTTTCATGAGCGGCTCTGACCCCGTTGGGATCCGCGAGCCCATTAAAAAGTTCAAAACGATCCTTAATATTCAGCACTTTTGATTGCTTCATGGCATTTTGATCTCTCTCTCTCTCTTTCTCTCTCTCTCTCTCTCTCTCTCTCTCTCTCTCTCTCTCTCTCTCTCTCTCTCTCTTTTTTTTTTTTTTTCCCTTTTTGAATCTCCCTCTATCTCCCACTCTCTCAGCTCTCTCCTCTCTCTCTCTCTACCCCTCTCTCTACCCCTCTCTCTCCCACTCTCTCTGTGTCCCTCTCTCACACTCTCCCACTCCTCTCTTTATATCTCTTTTTACCCCTCTCCCTCCCCCTCCTCTCTCTTTCTCTCTTTCTCTCTCCCCCCCCCCCCCCCGCTCTCTCTCTCTCTCTCTCTCTCTCTCTCTCTCTCTCGCTTGGAAGACACACTTACCTGTTTCAATCTAATTGGTAAAATGGGACACATGGTGCAACTTTTATGTATGGTCATTAAGTGATACTATTAATTGTTTAAATTGGAAGAAATCTAGTTTTAGAGAATTGTTGTTGTTATAATTTTTATAAAAGGGCTCGCTGTTCCCCCAAGGGCCAGAGCCGCCCCATCAGGTCCCCACGTCCCAATGTGTCATTCGGATGACTGCCTCTGCTGGTGGTCCTGGCAAGATCAAGTACAGATACTACACTTTGATCTTAGCCAAAGGCCGAGAAGGGATAAGATTCATAAATTGAATTCAATAGAAATAATAGGTATCCCATTCAAACATTACGTGATTTTTGTCAGAACGTTATCTTTGTCAGACAATCTTTTCTATAGTGCATTCACATTCGGTTGCCTCCAAATAAATATCCATATCTCAGTAACCAACTGAGGGATTATGATGAGATTTGGCACATAACCTTATCATTATGTCCAACCAACAAAGAATTGTTGTTCTGGAGATTGTACAGCAGATTTCAAAGTTTGTGTATATGCGGCATATAATTTACGGGTCAGAAGTAGTAGTAGTAGTAGTAGTAATAATAATAATAATAGTAGTAGTAGTAGTAGTAGTAGTAGTAGTAGTAGTAGTTTCTAGTATTAGTAGTAGTAGTAGTAGTAGTAGTAGTAGTAGTAGTAGTAGTAGCAGCAGCAGCAGCAGTAGTAGTATAGTAGTAGTAGTAGTAGTAGTAGTAGTAGTAGTAGTAGTAGTAGTAGTAGTACTAGTAGTAGTAGTAGTAGTAGTAGTAGTGGTAGTAGTGGTAGTAGTTGTGGTAGTAGTGGTGGTAGTAGTAGTTGTAGTAATAGTAGTAGAAGTAGTAGTTGTAGTAGTAGTAGTAGTAGTAGTAGTAGTAGTAGTAGTAGTGGTAGTGGTAGTAGTAGTAGTAGTAGTAGTAGTAGTAGTAGTAGTAGTAGTAGTAGTAGCAGAAGTAGTAGTGTAGTGGTGGTAGTAGTAGTAGTCATAGTAGTAGTAGTAGTAGTAGTAGTAGTAGTAGTAGTAGTAGTAGTAGTAGTAGTAGTAGTAGTAGTAGTAGTAGTGCAGTAGCAGTAGCTGTAGCAGCAGCTGTAGCAGTAGAAGTAGTAGTAGTAGTAGTAGTAGTAGTAGTAGTAGTAGTAGTAGTAGTAGCTGTGGTAGTTGTTGTTGTCGCAGTAATAGTAGTAATAATAATAGTAGTAGAAGTAGTATTAGTACTAGTAGTGTTTGTAGAAGAAGAAGAAGTAGCTGTAGTAGTTGTTGTTGTTGCCGGCTTCCTGGCCTAGAGGTTAGCGACTTTTCTCCGTAATCTCTTATTCTCTCGTAAGTAACGTGACGACGGTGAGATTCAGCAGTGGTTCGAATTGCGTCGGTAACTTACGGGGTATGTGAGCCGGCCGCTCAGAAAGCAATGGCAAACTATTGAGCGTAATCTTGCCAAGAAATCAACATACACCTGAAAGATGCTGATGTTGACAGCGATGTCCTGTAAAGGATATGCAAAACATAGTATTTGTAGTCGTAGTAGCAACAGTAGGAATAGTTGTGGTAGTAGTTGTGGCAGTAGTTATCGTTGTTGTAGTGGTAGTAGTTGTAGTAGTAGTAGAAGAAGTAGCAGCAGCAGCCGCAGCAGCAGCAGCAGCAGTAGTAGTAGTAGTAGTAGTAGTAGTAGTAGTAGTAGTAGTAGTAGTAGTAGTAGTAGTAGTAGTTGTAGTAGTTGTAGCAGCAGCCGCAGCAGAAGTAGTCGTAGTAGTAGTAGTAGTAGTACTAGAAGTAGTAGTACTAGTATTAGTAGTAGTAGTAGTAGTAGTAGTAGTAGTAGTAGTAGTAGTAGTAGTAGTAGTAGTAGTAGTAGTAGTAGTAGTAGTATTAAAAGTAGTAGTTTAATTAGTAGTAGTAATTGTTATAGTTGTAGTTGTTATACTAGTAGTTGTAGTAGTAGTAGTTGTTGTATTAGTGGTTGTTGTTGTTGTTTAAGTAGGTGAGAATTTGTTTCAGTAGTAGTTGGATTTGTAGTTGTTGCAGTAAAAGTAGTTGTAGTAGCAGTAGTTGTTGCAATAGTAACAGTTATAGTAATATTATCGGTATTTGTAGTAATAATAGTTGTAGTTGTTACAGAGTGGTAGTAGTCGTTGCAATAGTTGTAGTCGTAGTAGTTATATTTGTGGTAGTATAGCAGTAGTAATAGTAGTAATAGCTGTTGTTGTAGTAATAGTAGTAGTAATAGTAGTTGTATTAGTAGTAGTAGTAGTAGTAGTAGTAGTAGTAGTGTCACCGTCCTAGATCTCTAGGGGAATGAAACTCGGGCTCATACAGGCAACAAACTCCGTTCATATGCAATCTAACATCATTTATTAGTATTATGTTACAGTAAGCTGGCGAAGAGAGTTTTCGCAAGCCAGCAATCTGTAAGTTACGTATCACAGGAGTTTACAATAAACATGATTATCACAACAACTCTATCAGCTATCTAACATATGCATAAGACCCCTAAATACACTTGGGTCTAAACTATCAAGTCCCCCTTAAGGTAAGCCCTGTTGCTTCCTCGATGTCCAGTCCGTGTCTGCCTTTCCACACGTGTCGCAATCCGACACGGGTGGTAACTCTCTTCGAGTTTCTCGTGGACCCCTTAATCGGCGGGCCCCATCAGTGTCCACGGGACACTGGATTATTCGAGCCTTCGAGTGACTCGGTTCTTTCCCTTTAGCTGGAGTTCTATCCCTTCTCCATTCTCTCTTCATTCTATGTTGGTACCGCCCTTATGTGAGGCTGTGACAGGAGCCCCCCTCCCCCCCCTGCTTTGATGGGTTATTATATGGTAATTAGTTGTGTACTAATTCTGTCACAGGATCACATAAAGTTGGTGTTTGTAGCTTGGTGGATAGTAACTTGGCAACCTACACATCTGCATCAACAACTCATGTATTCTCCCATACACCACTTCAAGATGATTGCTGAAGAGGTCTCTCTCTTCTATGTTCTTAAAAATGCTTATCTGACCGAAGTTCCGTGACGTTTCCAGTTGTTTTTACAACCGCGCCCTTCTCACGTATCCATATGATACCAAGATATAAAACTCTGTGTAAGAGAGTTTTAACAAGACAAATGTCTTGGCTATTTAAGTACACTTGCAAATCTTGTCTTGCGTGTGTATTTCGATACATTTTTACTTCCGTATGTTGTATGTTGCTGAATATGTAGTTATGCTGTTGTTTTATCACATCTGACTACGTGTGTTCCTGTTGGCTTGTTAGTGTATTGACTGATATGTTGCTGTTTCTAATAAGGTGACTGTATTTTAATTGTTAGTGTTCAGTTTTGAGTTTGTATAAAGTGTGTGCTCACTGTGTGGTTTAACTCCAAGCGTCACGAGTTGGGATATCCTTTGTCATGAATTACCTAATATGTGTAATGCATGATCGGGGCATTCTAAACAGTGGCGCTTAGATGTAGTGTATTCAATACTAAACATGTATCAACAATTGAGACAGGTAATACATTTTTACATGAAAGACGCAGACAAATTAAAATAAATACGTTTTGCGTACAATTTGTCCGCTCAGTATATCGCTCTCTCATTTAATTCATTCACTCTGTCATTCATACATCTTTCATACAAAATAGTATTTTGTTAAAATATACAAATAAAGTTAAGGTAAGTCTTACTGCCCTTAGAAAAATGGATTAGGCGATATGTTCCCTTTAAGGTAACAAGTACTTTTTGTACGTGTAATCAAAAAATGGTTTATAACTTAAATAGAAAAAAATTGTATAGGAAGAATATTTCACCTCTGAGTGACAATACCTGTTATATTATGGTAGAAAATATACAAGTTACAGGTTGACATATTTTATATATATAATTAAATACAAGTGTAATACATATTAACTAATGGTAAATTAATTAACTAACTCCAACGACGATGTGTGTGTTGTCCTCCTGTTGTCCGTGTGTCGTGCCATCAATGTTAACAGTTAATATCGCTGTCCCTGGCATGTTGTAATAGACGTAGTTCTATTCCGGCTGTTTGCGAAGTTTCTTTGCCATAGCGAGTATGCAGTGTTCTTAATCTTTACACGATGACTGTCAGTTCACTGGTTGAAATCACTTCACAGATATTATATATCGCTCGGATTGTTTTTCAAGCCTTGGCGATTGGTAATATGGCTTAATACACTATATGGTTCTCAAAGTTCCATGTTCGTGAGTGTTATCAGTAGATTATTCACTCGGTTCAAGTTTCATGTTCGTGAGTGTTATAAGTAGATTATTCATTTGGGCGTTGATACTTCTGGATGAAAGTTCTATAGTGGGTGTAGAGGTACACTGTTCTATGGTAGGTGTAGCGGTACACTGTTCTATGCAACAGACTAAAATATCACAGCTTAATATATGGCGAATGATTAATGTGCCTAGTGCTAGTCTGCTGGTGCATTAGTTTGCCGTGACAATATGTCAGCAATAATATTATCAGTACCTTTGATGTGGCGGATTTCGAAGTCGAAATCTTGAAGAAGAAGACACCATCTTGATAATCGATGATTCTTTGGCACACCTTGCTTAAGTACCAGTGTCACACGTCTTCTCTCACTCAGACTACCGATCAGTTCGGCATCTACACACCAACTCCCCTGAAGTCCCTTGACTTCACACAAAACTAGCCTGTCCTTCCCCCATCCCCTGGGGTCCACACGCACCCTTCCCATTATTTCTAAGGACTGGCTGTTTACTGATAGCCAGGTCAGTCACTTTACTGTCTCCCACTTTCATCTCCATTCTTTCTCATGCCCGGTCACTCAACTCAATGTCAATGACCCAGGCTTATGTCATCACCCCCCTCTTAAAAGAAAACTTCGTTTTCAAATATTGGGAGACTAAAACTTACTAAACATGTGACCCAGACATATAGCCTGGGTAGCCCTAAGTATGGCTGCACCTTACTCCAGCTACCACCCTAAATAATACACCAAATGCTCATAGTACACTCCCATATGCCCCACTCATAAATACATCACGTAATAATAATACATCATAGGAAAGCTTTATACTCATGTACCCACAGGTCTCTTACTACTTTACGACCACACAATACTATTTGTGTACCGACCCTATATCAGGTGGTTCTGTTCTTGCATTAACCCTCCTCTGATTCCTGTCGATGCTGTGTCTACCTTTCATGTACCCATGACTCATGGTACCTCTACAATTACAACATCTGTTTGCTATCCCTAGCCCTGGGTCAGTAATGTCGCGAACACTCTTTTGACCTGACTCAACTTTCCTATCTGCATATTGCATCGTTACACTTGAGTCTCTGCTTAGTCTGAACTCTTTATTCAATCTTGGCCCATATATCTGGCACCTTGCTTTCTGCTGCATACGCCTTATGCCTATGTGCCCTGCACATGCACTATCCTGAGCTGTTCTACTATATCGGTCTCTATGTGCTAAAGGTACTGCTCCTTGCCCACGTGCAGTTCTACTATCTGAAAAGCGGCGAGTGAGAACATTGTTCTTCCTCTCGAAGCACCATCTACCTTTCTTTGACTGCCTATGTTCTACTCTCCTACACCCTTGGGAACATTTGTTCAGAGTAGTATCTTGTCTCTGGGATTCACTAGCACTATATTTGGGATCCATTCTCATCTGCTCCGCTGTACTATCCTTGTCCTGAGTTCCTGCGTCTACTTCAAGTGCCTCTTCTACCTCAGCTATACTCTCTAATTTAGGTTCTCTTGTGGTAACTACCTCGTTACTGCTTACACTATATTTTCGGTCCCAATAAACTACTTCCTCTTCTGTACAATCTTTAAATCCTATAACATTTCCTATGATCAAATCAGCCACTGGTGAGTCCAAAACACACGCTGTCACTCTTCCAGTGATATATGGTGTTTTTACTGTTATTATGGATACTGGGTAGAACTCTACTGTGCCGTTGAATGTTATGCATCTAATCTTTTTCCCTGTATAATCCGAGGGATCTATTAAACTTCTCCTCACTCCGATAGACGTACATCCGGAATCCCTAATTGTTAACGCTGGTCTATCATTGACGAATCCCTGATGCAGCTTCAGGCTTCCTCCTTCATGTACTGCTGATCCTGCTTTCACTGTATGACCACATATTAGGACTGGCTGACTGTCTTTTTCAAAAAGAGGTTTGCACCCACTACAATCTTCATTGTTCAGCGTCTCAATTACTTGCGCTGCATTTGAGTGCTCTGTTTCTCTCATCCTACATTGATGGCTGACATGCCCATTCTTTCCACATTTGAAACAAGTAATCTCCCTTTTAGTGTTGTTCGTTGGTCCCTCTGATGGTTGTGCATCACACTGTGCTGCCTTGTGTCTCCAGCTCCCACAATTCCAACATCCGGCATAATTTTGACGTCTCTGGAAGTTCCCTCTTCTATACGGGTACCGTCCTACTCTACCAACATTGTTTCCTCGGAAACCATTATCTTGAAGTTCTTGCTGCTCACCTTTCTGTGCTGAATCCACACTTTTCGCCCTTGGTCTGATGACTGGATTCTGGTCCTGTTTAGTGTACGCTGCACAGACTATTTCCTCACTCATTAGTTTCCCAATAGATACGTTAGGATGTGCAGTCATGTAGTTTTGCCCTAACTGAGACATTGTGTCTATGTCCTTTGGCTTACGTTCCTCAAAGAAAGCTACTAAGTTAGAATTGCATGCAGATACTACCTTGTCTCTTAACATTAGATCTACTAATTTATTAAAATCTTTCCCTACTTCTGCAAGCTCCATCCATTTGTTAAATGTATTCTTTACAGTGTTAACAAAATCTGTGAAATCTTGATTTGTCTCTGGACCTAACTGTCTAAACTTTGTCCTATATCCATGCTCAGTTAGTTGGAACTTTGTCAGCAAACGTTGACGTAAGATAGTGTAGTTGTTTCTTTCTTCTACAGGTAAATTGAACATGGTGTCTAGTGCCTTGCCCGTTAGAAGCTCCCCTAGTATAATAGCATACTGTTCTTCGGGGATGCCTAACACTTTCGCTGATGCCTGATATCTGTCAAGATAAGCTTCAAGGTTGTATCGGTCCGTAAAGTATGGCAGTTTTAGTCTCTGTGACGACTGCGACGGTTTTCTACTTTCCTCACTTTGACCCTTCGATGCAAATTCTAAGTTTTTAATAGCAATTTCCGCTTCCATCTTAATCTTCTCTTTCTAAATTTCCATTCTCATGTGTGTCTCTCTCTCTTCCTGTAGACGCTTGGCTTCCATTTCAGCCTGTCTTTGACCTCTTTCGGCTTGTCTCTGGTCTCTTTCAATCTGCGTTTCGGCATACTCTTGTAACTCTTTACCCTTCAGGCCTATTCGTTCACCTGCTTCAATATATTCCATTAAAGTAGGCATCTTGTACTTGTGGACCCGTTGCTGTCAATCAGCCAACTATAAATGTGACGACTCTGCTGTTAGTCTTTGTGTCACTTCCATACGTACACTACCACTCCTTGAGCACGTAACTTCGTAGTGCTAAAATATCACGCTGCACTCACCCAGTCACTCTATAAGCACTAGGTAGTGAGGGGGGAAGTATCACCTATACTCCCTTATATCTATATATCTATGACCAATAGTTGTATAACATTTCTTGAAATATTGTTACACATACATATACATACATATACAAAACGAATGAAAGATAACACTAAATGTTGTCTATAAAACGTTAGACTCACAAGCCAAGTACACGGAGACGGTGATCACACAGAAATAAACCACAGTAACAACCACAAGCTTGTGTAAGGACACCCACAGTGCGCGTAAAATATAAACTGACTCAGACCACTAGATAGTAGATACGACGAAAGATCACAATAACAATATATATCCGAACACAGCAAATATCATATGCAAATATTATGAAAAGAAAGAGAAACAAAAACAATTTATAGCATCAACATATACACAAATCTGACGTCAGACAACTCGGCTCTAGATATTGGTTAAGGCTATTTCAATGCCACTGCACGACACGTTAACTTATTAACGTTTTCCTTACAAAAATATCGTAAGCACCAGAAAGAAAAATAAATTTTTGTGCTGTATCCCGACTCTCGAGAAACACCCCAAAAATCCCCTACACCTGACAGACACTGGACCACATACAAGTAACAGCTTACCAACCGAAAACAATAGTTATAAGACAATGAGCAGCAAACAGAATGTCCAACTCGTTGGCCGACAAATATGTGCCCATTAATCCGTCGCCACAAGTTCTTATTAATCAGTCACAAAAGTTTTTGTTCGTTTTAATAGTTATTCGCAATCCGCTGGAAATGTCTACGACACTAGATTTCAAAATGACTGATTGATTTGTTGAGTGGTTCCTGAAGTCACGTGGTGATCACAAGTTCCAACTGTCGACAAAAGTTGAAGATGATAGTGATATCCAAACTGTTCTGTCTCGACACAGTCCGTAACGTTATTGTACTTTCTCTTTACGTGGTGGCACCACAGTAATAATCCAAAGTGTTCTTTCGATATGTTGTTACTTTCGTTGCGGAGATGGTGCTTTGCCGTATCATATATGTTATCGATTCACCAAAAGAAAAGACCAAAATAATGGCAATAAATGTTCAACGCTTTCACTCTGTACAGTCAGTTCTTTTTTGGCAACTGTATGCAACTATGTTCGCGGAGATGCCACGTCATCAATCGTTGACAAAATGTTTGCTGATTATAAAGTAATGAACACAACGGGCTTTTAACAAAGACGAACAATCAAGTCTGGTTTCAAACAAAACGCCTTGTTTTGTTCATTCACAATGAGTCATCTTGACCACCATAGGTCGTGGAAATTCCCGAGTATCTTTCCACTGTCCCTAACCTTGACCTTGCCGGACACCTCAAGTCAGTACCTCAGTCTTCTTTATCACAATAATCCACACTGACTGTCTGTAAAATGACCGGACACTTTTCCGTCATTCAATAAAACACTTTCCACCCAACCTCTCAGCCCCGACACGGCTGCTCTTTTGACTCCGTGGAAATTTTCTCAGTAACTGCTTACTGTTACACAGCCTTGCCTCCCAAGGTCAACCTTCTTTCTCTTTATCACTTTCAGTGAAAAATACACTTTACACCACTAACCCGCCCCAACTCTGGCGGTAGGGTTCTTTCCACCCACTTTTGTCACCCCTCCAGGTGAATACGCAAATGTCAATTCTGTGTATCCTACACATCCATGATAACTCTCCTTCCCGAGAGTTCACTGTCCTCAGTACTTTACCTGTACTGTGCACTGTCCTCGTAAACAGCGCTGACCCTCTCTCAACCCGGCCTATTAACTGCGTCGACAAATCTTGACCAGTCAACTTGCAACAACACAGTGCGCTTGCCTTCGCACACACACACTTGTCAAATATCTTTGGTTCCCAATCCTGTCATTATCACCGCCAGCGATGTCCTACACACACACACACGCTGCCCTCGCCACTCTGGATTCAACACTGGTCTTTCATCGCCACGTCTGCTAGTTTCAGCACTCCTGCCTGGTATCAAATTTACCTGTCACCGTAATGGACTCTCCCGGTCGATTTGGACTGCGTTAATTCTCCTGGCGCCCTGTCTCGTCTGTTTACATGTGCTGACCGTCGTTAAATTACCTATAGTGAAACTGACGTGAACTGATTGCTCGCCTGTGACCTCCGCCGTGCATTTTCTCCGCGCGCTGACAGTTTTTCTTCGATGTGGCGTCTTACACACACAAAAGAGTTGCTGTTAATTTCTTGACGCAATACTGTCTAAATTGATGGAACGAAATCACAGATGATAACTCCTCTCTTTCAGCGAAGAGCCCACAAATATCTCATAATGCCAACACTGTCTATAATGCTCTTGACCGTACGTAGCCTTCCAGATACTCCTTACTAAGCGACAAGCGCCCAGATTGTCACACGTTTTCTTGATGATATCACGAAGTTCTTACGATAATATGCTCATGATATTATTGTGTGATGGTCGTTGTCTAGGTAACGATACTCATGGTGTGTCAATGGAGATATCTGTCTTGCAATGTAACTCACCCCCGCAGTGCATATTCACCAGTTATGAAACAAGATTCAGTTGGCGCACATAATCCTTTATTACAGAAATAACACAGACTCACGGAACATATGTATATATCCAGAAACCATGTAATCCATAGATTATAAATATCCTCCTCACAATTTAACCAGCACACATCAATGCCTTCTCACGGCCTGCTTCTTATCACATCCACAAGACAGGTAATCCAGCTACTATCCACGGCTGGATCTCCCACAATACAACCCACACATTGGGTTGGAGCCACTGCACAACTATGCAACCCACTCTGGGTTTAGGCCTACACTCGCTACAGAACCCACTCTGGGTTCAGGCCTGTCTTCACAACTAGCAGAACACCACAACACGGAGATCTCTCTTAAAACGACCTGACCCGCAGTCGGTCTCTTCTCTCACTCAGACTACCGATCAGTTCGGCATCTACACATCAACTCCCCTGAAGTCCCTTGACTTCACACAAAACTAGCCTGTCCTTCCCCCATCCCCTGGGGTCCACACTCACCCTTCCCATTATTTCTAAGGACTGGCTGTTTACTCATAGCCAGGTCAGTCACTTTACTGTCTCCCACTTTCATCTCCATTCTTTCTCATGCCCGGTCACTCAACTCAATGTCAATGACCCAGGCTTATGTCAACCAGCAGTGGCGAATTATCGGTTAAAACAACAAAATGCGAACCTAAGAGGAACTTAGATAAACGACGCATACACAAAAGTAGACTTAATGCCTCCAACTCAACTGTGGAATAATGGATCTCTGCCTTTTTAAGCTTGCGGCCGACATAGAGTATTGGATGTCTTACGCCTTGATATTCCTGCATCAGGCATCCTCCAATTGCGATAGCACTCGAATCTGTGGTCAGAATAAAAGGTATATCTATGTTTGGTAATCTTAATACGGGTGGGTTAGAAAAAATTGATTTCAATTTGCACATTACATCCTCTAAGCGGATACTCTTACAAAATTTTTCTGGATGATCTTTTGTCAACAGATTAGAAAAAACTGATGTGAGTTCCGCCCAGTTTGGTATAAACTTGGCATAATAGTTTATGAGACCTAACAGGCTTCTAACCTGTTTCTTTGTAGTTGGAACTTCTAGGTTGAGAATTTTTGATACGATTCTATCATCTGTCAATAGTTTGCCTTCGGAAATCCTATGACCTAGGAAGTCTATCTCTTTATAGCCTATTTCAACCTTGGAAGGTTTGATAGTAAGTCCAAAAAGAAGGATTTGATTAAAGACTTGTTGGAGTGTATGTAAGTGAGAAGTCATGTATGAAGAATGGATACATATATCATCAATATATGCTTGCACGTCCTTGATGCCGTGCAATAACAGTCTAGTTAACCTGACAAATGTGGCGGGAGCGTTCTTGAGACCAAACGGAAAATATCTCCATTCGTACAGCCCAAGTGGTGTAGCGAATGCTGTTATATGCCTTGAAGAGGGAGATAGTGGTACTTGCCAGTAACCTTTAGCTGAATCAAGCTTAGAAAATAAGGATGATTGAGACATATTCAAAATGAGGTCTTCACAGCTGTTCATTGGCTCAGCATATGTCGTGGTTATAGTATTTAATTTTCTGTAATCTATGCATAAACGAATAGTTTGGTCCTTCTTTTTCACCAGGACAATTGGCGAAGAGTACTGGGACACAGATTTCTGTATTATTTTATTTTTTTCTAAGTCCAATATTTCTTTGTCTAAATTTGCTCTATAATGTAAAGGAATTGAATATGGTCTACATTTGATAGGTGTTAGATCTGTCAACACAATTGAATGTGTTATTTTGTCAGTCTGTCCAGGTTTGTTTGAGAAGATAGTATAATAGTCGTTAAGAAGAGACAAAATGTCTTGTCGCTGCTGTTGTGTCAAAGTGTCAGAGATTTGTATGTCCTTCATCGTACTGTCGTCGTTCATAATTGGTACTGGAATTCCTGTATTGTCTACGTCCGTCTGATTTATTACTGACGCTACTGTTTGTAAATTGTCTTCAATGTCATTGTCGTCGTCGTCGAGACTAATAGTTTTCAATGTTTCGTTAAATTGGTCGTACCTGTCGTTATCCCATATTGTCGGTACTGTGAATATGTTTTCGTCGTCTTCGTTGTCACAAGAATGAGTCGTTAATGATGCTTCGTTTGTCGAGATGTCATTCAGTCGGGTAATTGTCGTTTCGTTTTCGTTGTCTTTCTTGTCAGTCTGGTTATTGTCATCTGTTATCTGCGTCTGCTTGTTCTTGTCACTGTCATTTCTAGAATAGTACGGTTTTAACATATTTACATTGAATATTTTCAACTTTCCATTCAAAGAAATTTCGTAGTCAACTTCCGAAATCTTTCTTACAACTTTAAATGGTCCCTGCCAAGAGGTTGATAATAAATCTCTCTTGTCAGGTAGTAATAGTAAAATATCTTGATTTGGTTGTAATACAATCGTTTTTGCCCCTTTGTTGGCGTACTGCCTGTACCTAAAACCTTTCTCCTGTAATGATGCTCTGGCCAGTATACAGGATCTAATGATTTTGTCTCTAGTGTCAGTGACCAAATCATAGGTGGAAACTGGTAATTGGGTGTTTACGGGTTGTGATATTATATCTTTGTAAATAGTGAGAGGTCCTCTTGGGTTCGCTCCATATATCAATTCAAACGGAGAGAACCCCGTACTTGATTGTGGGACTTCTCTGTATGCGAACAGCACCGTTGGGAGAAGTATATCCCAATCGGCTGGATTTTCAGCTGTCACTTTGGATAACATATGTTTTAGGTCCCCATTCAATTTTTCGCAAATTCCATTTGCGGCCGGTCGATGGGGACTTGTAAAACATTGTTTTATGCCTAGTAACTTAGTTACCGATTGGGTGGCATTAGATATGAATTGCGTTCCTCTATCTGATATTATCTTCTCCGGAAAGCCAAAACGGGAGAATATCTGTAATAATACGTCCGTCACATCCTTAGAGGAGATAGATTTTAATGGAATCATTTCTGCCCACCTTGAACACAAATCAACGAGTGTAAAAATGTATCTATTTCCTTTGTTTGAGATGTGGTTCAAAGGACCTACTAAATCAACCGCCACGATTTGAAATGGTCTCGAGGCAGTTGTGGTTGATTGAATTTCTGCCGTAGGGTTTTCCCTTTTTTGATTAGTTTCTGACAGGTATCACATGATTTACAATGGGTTTTTATGTCTTGGCAAAATTTAGGCCAATAAAATCGGCTCAGGACTCTGGCCCTGGTTTTTTCGTAACCCATATGACCTCCGAAAGGTGAGTCATGGGCTATATGTAGCACTTTCTCACGATGTGACTGAGGTAGAACCACTTGCTGTATCGTGGTTTGATCTCTGGTATATAATCTCGTTAGAATATTGTTATTTAGTCTAAATGTCCAAGAAGCGTTTTTCGTCAATTTTGGCTTTAATCCTACTAGCCGAAAGTATTGCGAAAGGGTTGGATCTGATTTTTGTTCTTCTATAAACTCGGTGGTGGTAATATTGGGTGAAATGATTTGTAGCGACTCCTGAAGTTGGTCGTTGTGGGTTTTGTGTGTCATTTGTCTTGTTACTATATTAGCGTATTGTGTGTGTTGTTGCACATTTACAGGCTCAATATTTTGTGGATCGATGGCGTCCTCAGTTCGGGGTGTTAATTTGATGGTATCATTGAAAGATTCAACCGCCCCAGTATTTTGCACCTCTGTGAATTCGTTTCGAATTCCG